>VWZG01006978.1:220339-249314 GCA_013396735.1 Grallaria varia
CGCGCTGACACGGCCGCTCGGCCCGTGTCGTGGCAGATGACGGGCCTGGACGTGGAGAAGGACCAGATCCTGGAGATGGCGTGTCTCATCACCGACTGCGACCTCAACGTGCTGGCCGAGGTGAGCGCCGGGGGGACACCGAGGGGGACACCGGGGGGGACACCGGGGGGACACCGGGGGTCCCCATCCCGCCGCCCGCCCCGTGGCGCTGCTCTCCTGTCTCAGGGCTGGCGCTGCTCCTGCTTGGGGCTCAACTTTTACTTGCTTCCAAACTTTCTTTTTTTATTCCCTCCCTTCTATTACCTCTGTGTTTTCTTCTCGCCGCCAGGGCCCGAACCTGATTATCAACCAGCCCGACGAGCTGCTGGAGGGCATGTCCGAGTGGTGCAAGGAGCACCACGGGAAGGTAAAACCCTTCTTTCTCTGCCTTGTTGGCCACGATGAGAGTGATGTCTGATCCAGTGCGATCACAGCACGGCCACCTCAGCAGGGACAACTTGCAGTCAGAGGGGATGAAGGACGAGAGGCAGCATCATCCTTATTTTGTAGCAAGGAGCCCACGAAAAGTGTTTTGCCCATTTGTGATCTGTGGCACGGAGCAAAATGCACTCAGGAATCTTTAGCCTTCAGCTTCCAGCTTGCCTGTACTTTGCAGCCTGGTTTTTAAGAGGTTGGAATAGCACTGGAAGCTCCTTCCTTGAGAGCAGGAGAGCATCGGCACTGGTTCCATGGAGAGGACAGAAGCAGGCAAGGGGAGCCTGGAATGGGATCTGTTGCTCAGGGATGGGCCACTGGCTCCCATCTCCCAGGGCGTGGGCTCAGTTCCTCCTCCCAGTGCGAGGTTGGGAATTGGGGTTTGGCTCCCCGGTCCTCTTGTGGAGCTGATGCCCTGTCCTGCCTCTGTGGGAGCCCTGGTGTGGGTTGACTTGGGGGGATCTTCTGGTGAATCCTCTTTTGCATAAAATAATTCAGAGACTAATTCCAGCAGAGAAGGGGAGGGTGAGGCTTGAGGGCCCAAGTAAGAGCAGGTGCAGGATCAGTGCAGAACAGTCCAGAGCCTATGAAATGCAGATTTCTCCCTGCAGATTTTGGTATATGTGGGATTAAACAGGCCTGTAAACACTTGGCTGTTATTTTTGCCTGTCTTCAGTGCTAGGAACCTTGTGCATTTTTTTCACTGAAAGCTTCACTTTTGCACTAAGAGATTATTTTTAGTTCTTTGGGCCACTGAAGAAAGGTTTCTCCTTGCCAGCAGCAAGAGATCAAATGGATTTTCCAATCCCTGATGAAGAATTGAAACTCAAGTTAGTTTTCAATTAAGGGCTGAAGTTTTAAGACACCCATACACCTCCCCTTTCTCCCTCCCTCAGCATCTTGATGTCTGTGGGAAGGATTAGCAGGAGTTTGGAAAATGAATATTAATTTACTGTGATGGGTGCTTTTCCCTGCTCCAGTTGAGGATTCCAGATCGGCTTCAGCTTGGGAGTGAATTGGAGATGGTAACACACGTCCTCACTGCTCCTGAGGAGCTACTTATTTTTAATTGACTAAGAGAAGAGAAGCAATTAGAATATAGATGAAAATGCAGCCACATAATGAATTTTTTAACCACCACTTGGATCTGTCAAGTAGATTTTTGCGGCACAGTCGTGGAAATATATAGCGTAGCCAGATGGAAATAAATTACTGAGAACACTCGGAGAGGATTTGACATTTAAGTATTGAAAAAAAAAGAAGGAAGGGATTTTTCTGATTTATAGGAATCTTGATAAACACTCAAGGCATGATCCTGGTTACTTGTGTTCACTGAGAGCTGCTGCTCTCTGCTGGGGAGACGAGTGCCTCTCCTGGGACAGGGATGTAACACGGACATGCAGGTGGATAAATCAGGGTAATTGAGAAGAGCCCCGGAAAAGTGCAGCAAAGAAATGAAAAAAAAAAAGAGGAAGAAAAAGCCCCAATCCCCACAGGAAGGTCAGTGCTGCCTGGACTATTTACCTTCCTTGCTTTTACTTGCCGAGCAGGAGGTTCCTGGGGAGAGTGAAGGCTGGGGGTGTCCCAGAGAAGTGACCACAGTTCAGGAAGTACCTGGGGAACAAATTGCGCTCTTAATGGTTGACCTTTTCCTGTAGGGTTAAACAATTACTTGAGAACTGGAGCGTTCCTGCCAGTGTCTGTGGCCGGGTGTTTCTGATTTATGATTTGGCTCTTTTTTGCAGTCTGGCCTTACTAAGGCTGTGAAGGAGAGTAAGATCTCGTTGCAGCAAGCAGAGTATGAGTTCCTGTCCTTCGTGAGGCAGCAGACACCCCCGGGGCTCTGTCCTCTTGCAGGTGAAGCATCTTCTTTCTTAACAACAACAGCGTCATCTCTCCTGCACTCCCAGCTGGATGCAGACACCCGCCCATGCACGTAGCAGGGATGCGTTTGTGTTCTGTGCCATTCCTTTTCCTCACTGGGTACCCAACCAAAGCCCAAATACGGATCTTCCAGGTGTTCTGCTACTTGCAGCTGTGTTCAGGATGTTTCTATACAGTCTTGGGATGGGTACTGAGTGATACTAATACCAATGGCCACTCTCACTTGGCAGAAAACCAGATGTTTGCATGATTCTTTGGTATTTATCTGTGTGACAGAAATTGTGGGAGTAGTAACTGAGGAATTACGAGAGGTATTAGTATTTAAACTCTGTGTGATCCTACAATGAAAATCTGACAAACCTTTACAATCATATTTACTAGAAAATGGGATAAACGAGCTGCTTGTGAATGGCTTTTCATCCCCTGTGATCTCTCCCCACCCGCTCATCCTGCCGCTCGTTTCCATGTCGCTCTGTAGCGTCTTTGAAGAAACATCTTGTTTTGTGTCTTTGTAGGTAACTCTGTTCATGCAGATAAGAAATTCCTTGACAAATACATGCCGCAGTTCATGAGGCACCTTCATTACAGGATCGTTGATGTGAGCACTGTCAAGGAACTTTGCAGGTAAGTGTTCCACCAATTAAGTTGCTTGAAAGATACCCCCAGGGATGCCTGTTTGTGGTGCTGGGGCTCTGCAGTTCATAGCAGGGAGACTTTGAGGATTGTGGCTTCTCTGGGTGCCAGTGGAACCAAAATTCTTTCACCAGGTGTAACAAACCTGCAGCAGCCACCAGACATGGTTTTGAATCCCAGTTTCCTTTTTAAGTGGCAGTTTTTCCACTTGCAGGCGCTGGTATCCAGAGGAATATGAATTTGCACCAAAGAAGGCGGCTTCTCACAGGTGAGGTTCCTGCTCCTGTCTGTGACACTGCAGGGCTCTGGAACCAGGGTAGGAACCTGGCTCTTCCTGAGCAGGATATGGGGCTCCCTGGGAATTCCAGCATCCTGAGTGTGATGCAAGTGGAGGCTGTGTGCTTCTGCTCCCTGTCCGATGTCTGTATCCTCCAGTCTGAAGCCTGGATAGTATAGGGAAAGGATTTATTAAAATACAGAGAACCAGGAGTTTCCTCATGCCTTCAATCACTTAACAGGGGTTTCTCTGCCCTTGTTTGGGGCAGGGTTGGTCACAGAGACACCAAAATTGGAGAACTGCAAACGTGAAGGTGAAAGTCCTGCTGCTGCCTATTTCCTGAGCTCTGAATGTGCCAGTGGGAAGGAGACAGGGAACTTCTGTGGCTCTTCTCTGATGTGGCAGTGCTGGGCAGAGAGGTGGGTCTGGGAGAACAGAGGAGGAGGAGAAGGGCTGGCTGGCATAGAGATCCCGACTGATGTCATGGTTGGTGTGTTTCTGCGTGGACCTGACCCCTGAGCAGGCGGCCCGAAGCAGGGAACTGGTCTCCAGAGCCCTTGACTCTTCCCTTGGATTGAATTGCTTATCACAGCCAGCACTGTAGGTCTTGTTGGCTTCCAGGAGCTCCATGTCCCGTGTGACATAAACTAATAAAGCCATGTGTTGCTCCCTGGTATGTCGACACCCTTGGACTTTTATTGGTTCCCCAAGACAATGAGAGTTACTGTGATTTCTGACAGATGCACCATCCATGCACATCAGTTTGGTTTCCTCCAGCCTGGAAGTTTTCAGTGGCGCTGGGATCCCGGTGTAGCTGGAGTTGCACACAGGCGCTTTGAAACCCGCCTTAATTCTTTTTCAGAGCACTCGATGACATCAGGGAAAGCATCAAAGAACTCCAGTTCTACAGAGACCACATCTTCAAGAGGAAAACGGATGAGAAGAAAAGGAAACTGATTGAGAACGGGGAAAGTGATAAAGCTGCCAGCTGATTCCCCCTCCTCCCACGCCGGCCTGTAGCACACACTAGATGCGCCTCCTGGTTCTTTTCTGTTTGCCAGTCTCTCGGGAAGCTGCACCCTGGGTTACCTTATTTCTTACCAGCTGTTCAATGCAGACGGAAGCCTGAACTGCTGCTGCTTTTCAGTTTGAGCGGGGAATGGGCACGCTGGACCTCGGCAGCGCCTGGGTTCGGATGTTGTAGGTAAAACACGCTGTTTGAGACTCCTTGCACCTGGTTTTAGGTGCAGTCCTTCACGACACAATAAAACAGGTCTGTTGAAAGGTGGGTGGTTGTGGACAGCCTTTCTTTGGTGCTCGCCATAAAGCCAGGTGAACCAGCTGCTCGTGGGTTTGCAGAGGAATGGTGTGGGTGCCAGTCCTTCATGGGCATTTAACAAGAGTGGTTTGGTCAGCCTGGAGAAGAAACTGAGGGTAGAGCTCACTGGGGTCTGCAGCATCCAAAGAAGGGGTGATGCTCTCAGGCACATGGTGGAATCGTTTGGGTTATCCTGTGCAGGGCCAGGAGTTGGACTTGATGATCCCTTTCAGTCCCTTCCAACTTGGAATATTCCATGATTCTTCGAGTCCTTATCATCAATAAGGCTAAATCAGCCTTCAATCTTCACTTTGAAAGTATCTGTTCTGTAACTCCCCACTTCACACAAAACACTTGTAAGAGTAGGAACCACAGAAAAGCTGCTTCCATCCCAAACTGCCCTGTGTTCGCATTTCCAGAGGAAGCATGACTGGTTTTTAAATGTGGAGCCTGGAAAAAGGGAAGTATAAAAGGAATTGATCTCAGGAGAGGGACCTGAGCTTTTGGCTGCAAGTAGCTCGCTCTGTTCAGCAGCACTTTCCTGAATATCAGAGTTAAAGAGTTTGCAAAATGTTCTGTTTAATAACAGAAGCTGCGACATAACTCAGCGCTGAACGGCCACATGGAAATCACAGGATAGGTAACACACAGATCACAGGCACAGCTGCCATTCCAGCAATCCATGGCACAAGAGAATATTGAGAAGGAGAGCAGACAGAAAATGAGAGGTGTTGCCGATTATCAGACAAAACCACACAAGTACCCAGATCCCTTTGTCTTGCATCCTGACATTTGCTGCCCCAGTAATCAGTGTGGCAGCTCTGAAGAAGGTGCTGCAGAGCTTTACAGGCATGAAGCTCTTTGCTACCAAAAATAGTTGGAGAAGGGTCTGAAGCGCTGAAAAACACTTCAGAAAAGAGCAGAAAACACAGGACCAAGCAGTGTCTGTAGTTCCCCAGAGGGCCAGCTGGGAGGCACCTGCTCACAGTGCAGGTACAGCCCTGTCCCTGTGATGCATTCAGTGCATCCCTCAGAGCTGGTGTTCTGCCTCTTGCTGCTGCTCCCAACCTCCCCTGGGATGTCCCAGAGCAGGAGCTGCCAGCCCATAAACCAGAGGGTGTAACAGAGCACGGGGTGTGCAGCTCCCCAGTGAGTTTTTATTATGGACATTAATAATAACAACCATCCAGGGCTTCTCAATCCTGCTGATCACTGGAGCACCTGCTCTGCCAGCCCTGGGAACAACTGTTATTGGAGAGAGGCCGTTAAAATGGTTAATGGGGCAAATAAATGAGTCTGTGAAATGTCTCTCTCCTCTCCCTGGGTCCCAGGTAGGTCGGCAATTCCTGTGACGTTTGTTTCCCATGTACCAGCACCCATGGGCAGGGCCAAGGGACACCCTGGATGGGGTTCTCTGCCACAGCCAGCACCTACAGAGATGCCTGGGATGAATCCCCAGGGTGCTGCTGGCCCCCAACCCACCAGGACCCTGGGATGGTGCCGTATTAGAGCTGAGGACATGCGGGTCACCCTCGCCCCAGCAGCTGCCCAGACCCACGTCATGGCCACATCTGCTTTGCCTGTCATTTCCATGTTGTTAGTTTTCTACCCTTCCTTTGACTTCTTCTTCCTGTGACCTACTTCTCCTGCTCTTCATATTTTATTCCTTTTTAAGAGGCATTTGTTTCTCTCGAAACGTTTTTTAAGGAAAACACGCCACCTGTGTTTATACATTTTTAAATATTGTTTATTCTTGCTTCTGAAGTAACGGTGCTGTATGGAGGATTTTTATCTTGTTTCCCTCTGTTATGCAATAGCATTCCTGGTTTTCTCTGCTGGCATCGTTTGAAGTTCCCATTTAGTACAAATTTGTCACGAGCTCGGCAGAGCACAGATAAACCCCACCAAAGCTGGTGTTATTTTGGGCTGGAAACAAAGCCCCCTCCTGCAGCAGGGGCTGGGGATGGGGGACAGACATGGACCCCCCAGTTTTCCACCATTCCCTTCTCCAGGAGCACTTGCACCAGTTGTTTTTTCTGTGCGTGATGCTCTGAAAGCGCCATCAGCGTCGCACTCACGATCACAGAGGTTCCAGATACAGGGATGCAAATCACTGTGTGTTTTGGAATGTGGTAGCTAATAAAACTTCCTCAAAGGCAAATACAGAGTGTGCCTGGGGTTTTCAATGGAGTTTCATAAATTATGTTGGCCCCTGCAATTATTTATTTGAAATAGGAATTTGTGGAGAGGTCTCAGGTCCTCTTAATACCACATTAATAATGTTCCCATGGGTTACAGAGGAACGTAAAATCCACATCACTTATTCCAGCCGGGTGTTGGAGCCATCCTTGCCCTGAATGTGCAATGGCTCTGGTTGGAAACACCCCCCCTCAGCTAACCCCCATGGAAATTCCTCTCCCAGGACAGAGCGCCAGATCGAGGTGGTTTAACAGCACATTAAACCCTTTACTGCACAAGGAGTTTGTGTTCCCGTTCTCTGTTCGGAGCAGGAGTCCCACAGCTCCAGCTGCTGCCAGTCTGGAGGCTTTCCCATGCGGAAACTCCTTCCAGACACGAGTCATTTGAGCTTCCCATGACCCATTCCTCCCTCCCTATCTTTTCTCTGTCTTTCCCTGCAGCTCTCAGTCTCTCCATCCATCCACACTGCACTATTTGGGTGCAAACCACAGAAATCAGGAAAAAAAATCATCTCGAGCTACACCAAAATGACACTTTTGCCCAGCTTCAGTGAGGTCTGCTCCCATTCCCGTTTTCCCGAGAAATCCCTGTGCCCTTTCCCCCTCTGTTCCCAGGCACAGCCACTGGCTCCACCACAAGGGTCTACAAGAGCTCCTGCCCTTCTGCAGCTGCATCACAGACATGACACCAACCTTAGGAAGGCGGGTGAAGGAAACAGTGACCCCTCCTCAAGCAACATCCTCCCCAGTTTGTTTGGACCGAGCTGGATGCTCAGGGGCGGCAGGGACGTGTTGGGGACACTGCAGGGACATGGCACAGCCCACCCCGGCACCTCTTCTGGCACTGCCCACCAGACCCGGGAGCCTCCTGGTGCAGCTGCACCAGCTCAAGGTCGGCTGCAGAGCCCGGAATAGAAAACCTTCAGACATGTCTTTTTTTGTCTCTATTTTTTTTTTTCCTCCTGCTGCCGTTGATGATACCCTTTTACTGGAAAAACTCTCTCCTGCTGACAGATAAGCTTTTAGGATAGTGAAATCTCTGTGACATTTTAAGTGCCCTAAATGACAAAACAAGGACGTGCAGAATTACCCCGCGACTCCTCCGTAAAACACAACTTGTCAGGAAGTTGCTGCAGCCGCCTGGGCCCTGCGAGGACGGGGCACCCCCAGCCCTCCCGGGACTGCTCCAACAGGAGAACAAGTGGGAGAACACGGGCAGAGCAAAGAGAGGGAAAGGGGCAAAATGGGCTGGGGTGAAGAAGAGCCTCCGGAGCCAAAGGGACGGAGGGTCCCTCCGGCTCCAGGGACCTGCCTCTGTGCCGTGTCCCCACTGATGGATGGGATCCAAATGGCTGTAAATTGCCGGGTGCTGCAGCGATGGGTGTTTTATCCAGCGCGCTGTGAGCGGTGCCACGCGCGGGGCACGGGCTGCCAGTCAAGTGTGGGGAGGGAGAGGTGGCAGTCCACGAGAGCCATTCCCCAGCACTTACACCAGCGGGGAGAAGAGCGTAAATGGGTGTGATAATGGCGTGATGGGGCCTAGCAGAGGCAGTATTTTGGAAATGAAAACAATTATCCCCTGAGTCAAGTGGCACCTTGTGACCCCTCCAGCTCTGGGCGTCAAGGGCAGGTTACAGCCTGGAGAGGGAACAAATGATGAAGGTGCAAACCCTTCTGCTGCCCTAAGACAGGGCATCGCTGTTCACCCTTGAGATCCCCTTTGCTGGGAAGTCTGGGGGGAACCGTGTTCTGAAATGACCACACGGCCTTGTGTGAGCTCTGACCCTTCCCTGGACAGAGCCCCCTCCTGCACTGTGCCAGCTCCGTGCACTGCACTGCAAAGCACTAAAATCAGCCTCTGCTCCCGGCCTGACAGACAACACCAGAGGGAGGATCACGCTCTCCAAACTTTGCAGAAGGGAAATGAAGCGCAGAGAGATGAAGTGACCTTCCTAAGGTCGCGTGGGGAATTTGTAGCGGAGCCAAGGACTGAGCTGAGATCTCCAGGGTCCTCATCTACTCCTTCCACTGTGAGATATTCCTTCCTCTTTCCCTCCAGCCAAGTTAAAAATAAAACCGAGTTTCATTTCCCTTTGGCAGCAACGTGACTCCAGTGCAGCAGCCTGGCCTGTGAGCTGCTGGGGCAGCAAGGATCTGCCTGGCTCTCTGCAGCGCCCAGTCTTTTAGGGGATGGCTGCATGCAGGGATATATTTGTGTGCATATATTAATTACGCGGCGTTTCCTCCCCGTAATTAAGCGGAACCTCTTCATAGGCCCCTTTGAAGCAAATCCCTGTTGGTTCAGAGAAACTTTCATCGCCAGCCAGCGCTTTGAGGCGCCTGTTTGCATTGTTCCCTCCAGTTGGAATAAAACTCCTGATAACGATGGAGAAGGTACCTTTGGGTTCCCAGTGCCATCATGCAGAGTCCAGCCCTTTCTTGGAGGGGAATGGCCCATCCTGATACTTGCAGCAAGCCCTCAGCAGCATCCCAAGGGCTGGAGGGCAGCATGGGAGGCTCCTCTGCTCTACCTCCACTTGGCTACGGCTGTTTGCATCCCCTCAGCTTCCCAACCTGTTGCATCCTTCTGTTTTCCCTCCCCTGCTCAGCAATACCCCTGACAGGAGCTGCCTTTTGTTCCAGGGAATCCCACGGGCTGGGAGATGTTCCCTGCCAGATGTTATCCCTCCAGAGGTCTCAACACTTGAACTGCTGCTCGTGAACAGCCCCCAAAGCCGCCACCCAACCCCTTCTCCGGAGCTGCCATTCCCTGATGGCACCGCTGCTGTTGCTGCAGTTGGTCTTGTGGTGTCTCCCGAACACAGGGAGCTGCGAGTGGCGGCAGCTCTGGCAGGGAGCGTGGCCGTGGAGCCAGGGCCAGGATGGGAATGAAGCGCAGAGCCCACGGCTTTCCCTTGGGCATTTTGTTTGGTTTTTTTTTTTTTTGGCTGCTCCTGCAGTCAAAGGGAGGTCCTAAGGGCACATTCTGCCTTTCCAGGTCTTGTTTCACCAGGGAACAAGAGTTTCCTGCGGGAATGAGGACTGTTTTGTTCCTCGTTTGCACGGGGGAGGAGGAGAGCGAAGCCCCGGCTGCATCCCTGCGCTGTGCCGGTGTCCGCCCGAACGCGCCGCTCGGGGCGTGTGACAGCAGGGACGGCAGAGGTGCCACCCCTCCGACTGCCGGGCGATCACAGCCAGGCGCCCACCATTGTCACTCCTGCCTTCTCCTCCCCCCGGGGCCGTATCCAAGGCAGCAGCAGCAGCAGCAGCGCAGTTTGGGATGATGCTTTTTGGTCTGTGAGCCTCTGCAGAGATGAGGCTCATTGGGGACAGGCACACCCTGGGGCTCCCCGACGTTCCCACTGATTCCCTAGGAGGTGACAGGCTGCGGAAGGCTTGGGAAGAGGAACAACCACCTTTGGAAGGGAACGTTTATCCCAGACTTGATGATTTACCTCCCACACTTTTTAAAACACGCCCATCACCTCTGACGCCCGAGCTCTACCTGGCATTGAATGGGCAGCTGGTGCCTCTTCTCCTTCCTGCTCTCCCTGCAGGGAACAGGCCTGGGAAGGCGAGAGCCTCGTGTTTCCCCCCAATAAAAGGGATTCCCTCTGTTAGCAGAGCTGCAGCTCTCCTTGAAGCAGGCGTGGGAAAGGTTTGGGGCTGCTCTCTGGGTTTGTTCTCTTGCCACACTGAACGCAGCAGGTGCCCGGCAGGTGCCACGGCAGGTGCCCGGCAGGTGCCACGGCAGGTGCCACGGCAGGTGCCCGGCAGGTGCCCCGGCAGGTGCCCCGGCAGGTGCCCCACAGGTGCCACGGCAGGTGCCCGGCAGGTGCCACGGCAGGTGCCCGGCAGGTGCCACGGCAGGTGCCACGGCAGGTGCCACGGCACGCACGCTCTTCCCACACCAAAGCCTCAGCCCCCAGCAATGCAGGACCTTTGCCCCCACGGGCAGGGCACCGACAGCAGCCCACGGGGGGATGAACACCCAGGTGGGAGGCACCTGCCGAGGAGCCAAGGCAGCAGCTCCGCAGCCCCCGGAGAAACGCGCTCCATGGGTAATCCTCTTCTCCCCTCAGGGTCACCAGTGCCCACCCAGTCTAATATCACAGGCAGCTTGTGCAGGATCTGAGTCGATCTGGGATCATCGACAGCACGAATAGATAAATCAGAGCTAATCCAATCCCCCCCTCCAGAACAAACAGCGACCAGCAAAAGGGATGTCGGGAAGGTATTCCTGGTGCGAAGGGCTGCAGAGCCCCAGCCAGGACTGTGCCCTGGATGGAGGCCCCAAGGCACGTGTCAGCACCAGGCACTGCGGAGGAGGGACCTTGCCCTGCCTGGCCACGCCACGTCCTGGCTCCCTCTGATGGATCCACTTTCATGTCAGGCAGCGAAAATGTAGTAAACAATATGTTCTGGGACAATCATTTCCCTTTCCAGAGGGACAAAGTGACTTGGCCTGGGGTCTTTGCTGTGTCCTCTGCTGTGAGCTCTAATTGCCCTGAGATGCTCTACCTGGAGAGAGCCTTAATACATAATTATATACCATTAGCAATGAGAATAACATGACAACTGCTTTGGATAATCACGGAGAGCACTGCTCCTGCCAGTCTCCTAGCTACCACAGCACACACGCACTGGGCTCATTTTGTACAAGAGGGCATTTTGGAAGAATTATTTGAAGCTGGAAATAAGAGAAGCAGACACACAGTCCTGGTTTCACGGGGCTCAGAGGGAAACCAACGGGAAAATTCACTGCAGAGGCAAATCAACCAGTAGGATTTTTAATCTTCTAAATCCACCCTAATTAAGAGCAGAGGCAAGGTAGCCCAAAGGGAGCCTTAAGAAGATTGTGGGTGCTCTCTACCTGGAGATTGTGTGATATCTGGTGTTGATTTAAAGACTCTGGAAAGCTGTGCTGCCATCCCTAGGTAAACCGTTCCCATGTTTTATGACCATGCTGCTAAGAATTTATCCCATATTTCTCGCCTGAATTTGTCCAACTTTCATTCCTAGTCACTAAGGATCATTTTGCCTTTCCCTACCCCTCTCTGCAGCCGCTCACCACCAGGATTCCCCTCTTCCTGAGCAAGCATGGAATGGTCAGCACTCCCTTGGCCATTCCTGTCAGCACACTGTGCCCCTTTGCTTCTCTTCTTCCCAATTTCCAGAGATGCCTCCACTTTCTGGGAACCATCCTTACAATTCCAGAGTGCAAACATCCCTTAGACTTTTGCCATGTCCCCGCAGTGATTTTCTCCTAAACCTGAAATCATCTTTCCTGCCCAAAGCACTGTGGCAGGTCCCAGCTCCCCCTCCCTCAGGACCTTCTGCCATGACCTCCCAACAGCAGGACCAGGTTTTAAACCACCACAAGAGCAAGAGTCGTGCCACATGCGCTGCCCTGGGACATTTGGGGACTTCTGGAAGGAAGGTTTACTGTGATGGTCCCTGTCACCACGGGGCTGCTGAGTGCCACAGGAGCAGGTTGTCCCCACTGGGGGACGTGCCTTGGTGCTGGCACTTCCATCCGAGGACACTGGGCTGTCCACAGTCCCTCCCTGCCCGGTGCGTGGTCCAGCCTGCCCCTCGTGTGCTGGGGAATGTCACCTGCTCCCTCACACTCCCCCAGCTCTTCCCTTCGATGCTTTTTTTCTCAGCCGGAAGGGACAGCACTGTCAAGCCACCCATGGAGAATAAGCAAACAGGAACCTTCGGAGGTGCTCCAGGTGCCAAGGACAAGGCTGGCTGCTGCCAAGGTCACAGGCACGGGATATTCATCTTCATTCCTCACCATCACCAAACAGCCTTAGCCGGAGAGGACCGAGCCGCTTCCGGCTGCGCCTGTTTAAAGGATGAGGGAGCACAGGATGGTTCAAGAGGAGATTGCTTCATAAGACAATGGCTGAGCTGATAATGCCAGCTAAAGTCAGGCCACCGGGGACCTCTTACAATTTTAAGATCCAATCAACTTTAAAATATTACTGTCTCAGGCAGGCAACGAGTCTTGGAGCAGAAAACAAGTGATCCTGTTTTATTTATGGAGCAAAGGATGTTCTCCCTGTCCTCACCCACGTATTGAAATATTAATGGTGTTTGTGTGCGTTGCTGTGTTAACATCACATTTCCACAGCTCACTCTAAAAAAGCTCTGGTTCAAACACTTAATGCCACGATGCTGGCTGCCCAGAAGAAGGGGACAGCAGGGATGCAGAGGTCAGGGGCAGCAAGGACACGAAGAAATACCTCATGGGGAGGCTGCAATCAGAGAGATTTGCATCTTAATCCCCTTCTCCTCCCAGTGAAACCCATTCTGACTCCATCACCTTCCTGATGGGCAGATGTCACTGCTCTCGGGCAGCTTGTCCAGCACCAGCAGATGCCCAGCCTGCCTTGCTGTGGCTAAGGAGACCCTGACCTTGGGTTAGGAACTCCAGAGTTTTCAGGTGCATCCAATTTGCTTCATCCCTTGTGATTTCCATCCTGCAATCACCAAAATTCCTGCAAGGTTGAAGCCTCGCTTGCAGAAATTCCTCTTGGGAGCAGCCACACAGCAGCAGCCCTGCTCCCGTGCCTGGGCTGGGCTGGGCTGCAATCCCCTCCACACTCCCTACCTGTTGGGATGCTGATGGAGAGCCCGGGAGCTCTTTGCAGCCAGTCCATGTGCTGGGTACCGCTGCTGCTGTCTGGGAAGCGCTTCCATGACACATCATCACTCTGCCTTAGCCGGTGGCCACAGTGGGACGGCAGCAGTGAGGACTGCATTATATATTTTATCATAAACACAAAAGCGGCGACTAGCACGGATTCTTAATAAAAATGTGTCTCCGGCGCCGGTGCAGAGCGCGAGTTAAACACGGTGTAACATCAAGCAATTTGTAGCGCCTGCACTTGCCATCGCGCAAACGTCCCCAAAGTGCCCCATGGAAAAGTCAATAACATCAATAAAATCAACAACAAATAAAAGCAGCCTGGCTCAGCGGCCAGCTCTATTCACAGGGAAAATCTCAGCGGCCTTTCGAACAGGCACAGTGTGAGAAATGTCCCCACGTGTGGGGAGGACGGGCACTCTCCTCCCCAGATCACGGCGCCGTGATCAACACTGACCAAGGGCATGTGCCACAGCACCGTGCCATGCCCACCCTCTGGGCCACACCAACCTTCGGATGGCCGGCAGTGCATTGCCTCCTGTGTGACACCGAGCATCCCTGGCACCTCTAACAGCACCCAGTCATCCCAGGTGCCTCGGGGAACTGTCACTACAGAAGCAACAGGTAAGAGCCATCCGTGCAACCTACTGCCTTTAGCTGAGGTCTAAAGGACATCTCCCCAAACTCTTATTCCCTCCTGTGCTGCCTGATGCTGCCCTTTTCCCACTCGCCAGGACCCCAGTGCTCTAAGTTATGCGGCTTCTTTTATTATGTGCCCATTCATCCATCCCTGAGATTCACATTCCTCCTCCTTTATGAAGAATTAACTTGTTGGAGCTGATTTATGAAGACTGGCAGGCACCTGTGCTGGAGCAGGGCTCTAATACGTTCATCATAAAGTCCTGTAGTTATTCCTAAAAGAGCTCATGTTAATGCCTCACATTAAAATTCATATTTTATTTCTACATAACTAGATGTCTCTCTGCAATCTTTAAGATATGCCCTTCAGAACCTGGATTTCTTTCCCCCCCACCCCTCTTCTTTTTGTGAGGGATTGAGGCTGTGCTGGTGACAGCTTCTCATAAACACAGGGTGGCATCGGCACAGGGCGGTGGGTTGTGTGTTCTCTGCGTGTTTGTGCCTCGGGTCTGACTGACAGCGAGGACTCGCCAAGGTACATCCTCCATCAAACACGACTCCCTTGCGTTAGCGCAGCAACAGAACCATTTTCCTTAAGAACGTAACCTTTCCCAAATCTCCCCTCGCTAACAGGAGCCAGGTTGCCCTGGAAAAGCAGCAGGTTGAGCTTTGCACTCTTCGGGAAAGCTCTTCAGGACACAAGGGGTGAGCAGCTCCAGGGGAGCCTTTCATGTGAGCCGGCGCACGGAGGAACTGGTGGGCACGAAAGCGGAGCTATGGGGGGCAAAGGCCTGAACAGTTTGGTAGGAACATTTTCCCCTCTTTCAATCCAACACGTTTCATTCCCTGCTAGAAAACAAATCTACTGGAACCCACAGAATTTGGCACAAGTTCAGTGCAGAAAGTAATTCCCCCAAAGCTCAAGCTGGCCAAACAGCCCAGCCTCGCGCGCCCCGTTTTTCTGACGTGGTTCCCTTTGGGTGCTGAACGCACCTGAGGGGTGGCCAGGGACCCTCAGCATCACAGGGGACCCTCAGCATCACAGGGGCAGGTGCTGCTGGTCCCTCCCCGTGGCTGCCCCCATGCCCACGCTGCTCAGAGCAGGCTCTGCAGGAAGGCGTTGGAGGGAACAAAGCACCGCGCGCTAACAACCGGCTCCGGCATTCCGCTGCGGATCATAATTGACCGCTGGAAGCCTGAGCTACAGCACTAATCTGATACGACTGTAATCAATTGTGTTTCTCGCCCTCAGATGCAGGGAGAGAAAGAGAAGGAGTGGGAAAGTTAACCTGGATTTTTTTTTTAAATTCATTTTTTGCGCACCACTGCAGCAGAAAAACCGTGCCCTTGTTACTATTTGTGTTCGGAGCAGGTTGCTGTGTTGGAAACACCCACTCTGCTCCAAAGAAGGCCCATCCTCAGACAGACAGACATGGAAGTTGTCTGTGGGGTGGCCAGGGCATGACTTTTGGCCTTCTACGAGGGATATGGTGCTTGTAAGAGCAGAGCAACCAGGATGGCTCTGAGCACAAGGGGCCAGGCTTGGTGTGCTGCTGGCGATGGCCATCGCCTGGGCTATCAGGGAGTGAGTGGATGTCTTAATCCCACTCCTGTCCTGGATCTGATCCAAGCCAGACTGAAGTCAGTGGAAATCTTCCCGTTGGCTCCCCCGGGCTTTCAGCCAGACGGGCAGCGGTGTATGGAGTTCCTGGGATGTGAGACAGCAAAACAGACGGGAGGCCCGAGCAGAGTCGTGGCGTGACTCCCCTGTGAATGCACAACTAGATTTTGCTGCAAAGAGGACACGAAGCCCTTAACAGCATTGACACTGCCCAAGGAAAGCATTGGAAACCTTTCCCTTGGGATCCTGGCATCGCTCAGCACAGCAGGTCCATCTGAGCATCCTCAGTGGGGTGCTCCTGCTCCCACCCCATCTGTCCGGTGGTGCCACCCCGTTCAGCACCGTAGGACAGGACGAGCCACAATCCCACGGCACCCACAGCCACAGGCACTGCGAAGACAGATCCGCTCTCGCCTATTTATTTGTTTTGGCGGGGCAGTACAGAAAATGACAGCTCATAAACTGCCTGCCAGCGCCTGCTCTCCCTCCCCGTGTCCTTTGAAGCGCCGCTAACCGCTGGCTTTGAACCCCCTCTGTTTATTGTGTGCCGCAAAGCTCACGCCTTCGCGGCTGACATAAATTACAGAGCAGGAGAGGAGAGAAAAGGAGGAAGATAATGCAAAAATGCCCTCCCAACTAACTTTGCTAATTAAACCAGCTCTGAAGCCTTCCCAAACACCCCCATGTTATGACAACGTGAACAGCATATTCCAGGGAAACTGTTAAATTTATTGTTAAATAAATTGCGCAGATAAAGTTCAAATGAGACCATTGTTGGGCAATGGCTGAACATGAGCCAGCGTGTGCCTGGGTGGGCAAGAATGCCAATGGCATCCTGGCTTGTACCAGAAAAAGTGTGGCCATCAGGACCAGGGCAGAGACCATTCATTCCCCTGTGCTGGGCACTGGTGAGGTCACTCCTTGAATCCTGGGGTCACTTTTGGGCCCCCTCATGCCAAGACAGACACTGTGGTGCTGGAGGACATCCAGAGAAGGGCAACAGAGCTGGGGACATGGTTAGTGGTGGGCTGGGTTAATGATAGGACTCAATGATCTTGAAGGCCATTTCCAACACAAGAGATTCTCTGATTCTGTGATTTACTTCCCATCACCTTTGTGCCAAAGGGAGCAATCCTCAAGGAACAGGGATTCCTCCAAGCCTAGGCCGTGCCTCCACCTGCCATGCTCCCACCAAGACACCCGCAGCACAGAGCAAACACATCCCTGCTGGGTTTCCCCCTGGACTAGAGCAATGCCAGCAGGGCTTCAGGCTGTGCCAGCAGAGCACATGAAATGGGAACTGACTGTCCTACCAAGAATAATATCCCTTGCAGAGGTTCACACGCTGCTGCGATTGAGTTATGAAACGTCACGAAGATCAGGTGGACTTCGCAGGAGCTGCTCTTCTCGCGGAGCATTTTTTCATTGTCTTTAGCTAAAATAACCTTTCAGAAAGCAGGAGCATCCTCCTCCTCCCCCTCAGCCCTCCAGTCACTCTGTCCTCCGCTTAACATTGATTTTTGCAGTGCTCCTCGTTTTTCCTGTGCTAGAAATGAACCTGACTGTGTTTCTGCGGGGCTGGTAGAAAAGAGACAGTAAAGGCAGAGATGTCTCCATGACCATGAGGTCAAACCGGGCCAGCTTTTGGGAGTCCTTAGAAGAGGCTTCAAGCTGCCCTGTGTTAGGCACTTTAAATTCAAAGCGCTGACAGCTGAAAAAACCCCCCAGGCTTCACAGCTACCTGCCCAAAGCTGAAGGAGAACGAGACTGACCCTGTGCCAAGGAGCGCTGTCCGAGGAGCCCCGCAGTGGGGTGACAGTGACTCGCCCCAGTTAACTCGTAATTTGCGGGTGATTATATTGCATTGATGAGTGGCCATCTTTTTCCACCTTGCCACCGCTAATTAGCCCTCAGGCCCCCGGAGCTCTTTGGCTGCTGTTTTGAGTCGTTAGTCCCTCTAAGCAAACAGCAGAGAGAAGCAACATCCTTTCCCTAAATAAGGCGCAGCGAGAGCTTTCACTCAAAAGCCAAAAATCAAAGAGCGAGCTGGAGACGCAGCTGGAGGAGGCTCCGAGATATTTGGATTAAAGGGTGTTGGGGTGGGTGCGCTTGGACCCGTGTGCACTGGCAGCTGCCCCAGGGGCGAGCACACCCGAGCGTGGCGAGCGACACACTCTATGGAAGAAACTAAAGGGAAAAAAAGCCACTCTTGCCTCCAGGTCTGTGTTTCACGCTCCCTGAGCACGCGGTAAATTCTGCCGGGGGAAGCGTTTCTGTGCAGCTGCTGCGCTGGCAGTCGCGGGAGGGCTGGGAAGGCGTCGGGTGGAGCTCTGCAGGTTTACCATGATTTATTTATCCTTCGTGTTTTCCCCGTGCCAAGAGACCGTGGGTACTGAGCAGCTCTCGTTCAAGGGAATGCGCACACACAGGAGAAGGCAGGTTTCTCCCACACCCATAAAAGTGGGGAAAAAAATAAGACTACGGATACATCATCACTGGATGAGGGCTCACCCTAAACACTTATCTGTAACTATAAAGTGATTTCATTCCAGACCCAAATGATAAACGGACAAATTTCATGGCCCAGTTTCTGTTCAGAAACTACTCCCCTCCCCGCTCGCTGAGGCTCATTTTTGGGGGGAATATTGGAGGAAAATGAGCACTTCCCCCTCAGATCTCCCCGGGGAACGCACACGCGATGCAATCGCTCACTCACTGCATCCCTGACACAGAAGTACAAGCGGCGACATTTCCCAATATCAAACAGGGATCGGAGGGGAGTTGCTGAGATCAGGCTCTGCTCTGATCTAACTTGCATCTCTCCAGTTTAAAATCTTAATTGAAATGCTACTTGAAAGCCTCTGGAGCGCAAGGAGGGGAGATAAACCCAGGCGGTTGCCTGGAATGCCAAAGCGAGGGGAAGGAAAACCAAAGCGCTGTTTTTCTTTCTGAAAATGCAATTTTGAGCTGCCTGTCACTGGCAGAGGCACAGACGTGTTCCTCTCCAGAGGGGGACAGCAGGGAGAGGAAAGTCATCTCCCAAACTCGTCGTGAGCACGGAGTGTCAGCCAGGCAGCAAGAGGGCTTCGAGGACTCGTGAGCCTCCAGCAAATGCAAACACAGAGCACGTCTTTGTTTAATACGGAATAATCCCCACCCCAACCCCACCCCGGCAGCGAACACAGAAGCGATATGCTGAGCCCCTCTAACCCCACCTGCTCTGCTCTCCTCTGATCCTCGCCCTGTTCGTTTCAGGAGAGGAGGAGACTCTGAAGATGGGTATTGATTTGGGGGAGAATGAAGCTTCTGGACCTCATTTCCACGTGTGTCTGGGAATCGTGGCAAAGCGTGCATCATCCAGGAGCGTTTATAGCCGACTTCGCCCCCTGCCACAGTCCCTCTGCTTGGGGACACGTGATGCCATTCCTGACATCAGTGCCCTGAGCCCCAAGGTCCCTTTCTGCCCACACCAGCTCCCTGCAAACCCTACGGTCCAGCCAGGCAGCTCTGCCACGTGGGAGACCGGGCAGGGAGAAAAAAAAACCCACAATGTCCAGGAAACGACTAGCTGGTTAATTACATTTTGCAACATCTGCTGCTCGCTGCCATTTGTTTTAGTATTTCGACTTTATGCATTGGAACACTCTGAATTTTTGTCGTCTGGAGCTGCTGAACTGCCTCGGAAAAGAGCAGCGGCAGAGCGAGTGTGGCCAGGGCACCGCAGCGCACCAACACCACGGCAAGGACCGCTCACCCAGCCTGGCTGCTGCTTTTTTTTAGTGGTTTGGTTATTTTGGGTGCCCGCAGACAAAGACAAACCGTTTGTTCATTTGGGAACAACAGAGCTTTAAAAAAAACAAACGAGGTGTTAAAAGGAGGGAGCTCAAAGGCGGGCTTTCATCTGCAGGCTGCGGTGCTGGCTTTGATGGGGCCGAGAGAACAGCTCTGTTCTCAGGGGGATAATAATTACGGTTTTTGGCTTTGAGAAGTCCACTGGGTTGGAGCTTCACAGGCTCTTGGTGCTCCCCTCCCCACCTCCTCGCGTTTCGACTTCAAAGTCGAAGGGAAGGAGCCCCAAAGAGCATCATTTTGTTGATCAAACCCCTACCCTAAACAGTGGGCCAGGTGAAGAAACCGGAGAGGAGCTTCTCATTAGCGGCAGATGAAAACGACACCTCGCCGTCCAGCGATATTTCAGCGGCTAAGGAGCCTCGCTCATGCCCGGCTGCCTGCGCAGGCACAGGCGGCAAGACTGTCTTGCTCTGGGCACTGGCATTTAGAAGGAAATGGTTTTCTTTCATCTGTCCAAGTAAATCTCTTCCCAACACTTGTGAGCCTGATTGCTGCCAATTTCCGCTGCGCGACGCAGCCATTCCGAGGGAAGGCATTAAGACTGAGAGATACTCATAACATTTCAAATGAAGCACTTTTTTTTCCCACCCCCCCTCTCATCCCACCTCAGGCTGTGTCTCTTTCAGCGCTTGGGTATCTATTCTTTGAGAACAAGAGGTAATTCTCCGCTTGAGCTCTGTCCTGTTGTTTGCAGTCCCTGCCCTAGACATGAAGGCGCTTTTGCTTGGAGGGATGAGTCCCGCTTGCAGCTGGGGCACCAAATAAATATACAAGCATAGAACCACAGAGGGACCTTAAAACTCATCCAGTTCCACGCCCCTGCCATGGGGCAGGGACATCTTCCACTATCCCAGGTTGCTCCAAGCCCTGTCCAATCTGACCTGGAACATTTCCTGGCATGGGGCAGCCACAGCTTCTCTGGACAGCCCGTGCCAGGGTCTGCCCACCTTCACAGGGGAGGATTTTGTCCTAATATCTAATTTAAATCTACTCTCTGTGAGCGTGAAATCATTCCCCCTTGTCATGTCACTACAGGACCCTTGTAAGTAGTCCTTCTCTGGGTCCTTCCTGTGCTGGGGACCCCAGAGTTGGAGGCAGCTCTGCAGGGGGGTCTCACCTGAGTGGAGCAGAGGGGCAGAATCTCCCCCCATCTGTTGTGGGATGAGCCCAGAACACAGCTGGTGTCTGGGTACCCGTGTACGTAGCCAGCAGAACTCCTAAATCCTTCTTGGCAGGGCTGCTCTCCATCCCTTCCTTCCCCACCTGGATTGATCCCAGGGTTGCCCTGACCCACGTACAGAATCAGTGCTTGGCCTTGTTAAACCTCCTGAGATTCCCATGGGCCAACTGCTTGACTACATACTCCACTAAATATATATATTATTTTCTTTTTGAGTGAGAGCAAAGGACTTGGAGCATCTCCTCCCAGTGCAACGCAGAGCTGCAGTCGCTCAGGGTGCACGCAGGTGCCAGGCTACAACCATTTTCCACTTATCCTTCTGTGCCTGAATATTGCCACACATATGTTATGAAAAATTACCCGCTGCTTGGAGAGCTCGGAGATACAATAAGATCCACATCAACATTAATGAACCCCTGTCTCTCCTGCGAGAGGAAGCTAATGTAATAACAGTGTTATATTCGGCAAACAAATGCTTGAGACAATTTTTTTTAAGCACCAGACAGTAAACAGGACCGAAAATATCCTCATGAATTACAGGAGTCTAAAATCCTCTACTGAGAAATTAATTTAATAGCAGTAAATACTGGAGCAATTTCCCCCATGTGGAATGCCACCACCACATTCAGTTAAAAAGCTTCATTTAAGCAGCACTTGGGCACCCACGAGGGCAGGGGAACGTATTTCATCACTTAATGGTCTTTTGGAAAAGGCTTTGTCCCTCCTGCACCAGCACAGCAGGTGAGGAATGCACCAGTTGGCCCATGGGAATGTCAGGAGGTTTAACAAGGCCAAGCACTGGTTCTGCACCTGGGTCAGGGCAACCCTGGGATCAATCCAGGTGGGGAATGATCAGAGTGAGATCGTGTTGGAGGGACTCAGAAGGAGGAAAAAAATAAACCACCCTAAAAACATAATTTGTGAACAAACTGCAGGTTTAGGGAATTTCTTAAAATTTAACCTCCCCGGCCAAAAAAATAGACCTATCCGGGCAGTTCCCACATTCTCCTGCTGCAGAGGAAAGGGAGCGTGGTGCCAAATTCCCATTGATTTTTGGAGGAGGCTCCATCCCCTGGAGGGATCTGCTGAGATCGCCTCCTCCGGCCGTGAGGAGATCTGGGAGCGGCTGGAGGAGCCGGCGCCGGCCTTTGGGGCTTCCAGAAGAATTATGGTAATCAGAGTGGCCTTCTCCCTGCATCTGTTCAGCTGTTATTCTGGGCAAAATTAATAGGTTTAAGGAAAGATCCCATCGTAATGACAATCTGGTCCGCTCAGCGGGGGATTTTATAAAGGAGCTGAACTGCGGCTCATTGAAAACACTTAAAGTAATTAGTTACAGGGCTACTCGCTTTCTTTCCTTTTAATAGTAATAATGGTTATTAATGTTTACAAATTACAGTGCCTTGCTGGAAATGAAAGGATGGCTGGAACTGTTGCCCAGGGAAAACAGGCGCTCCGAAATTCAGCCTCTGTGCTCCCTTGGAGATGGATTCTCTCTCCCCCAGGCCAGGGCGCCGCTGGAAACAGGGTCCTCCAGCCAGACCGTGACCAAAGGCTCACAAATGTGAGTCATTACGAGCCCAAAAAAGGGGTTTGGCACTGAGGAACGATGGTGTGACCACCCCTTGCTGGCACACACCGCGCTCTCACCAGCCAAGCGCCGGGAAAGGAGGGGAGAGAATCGCTCTGTTGATAAATATGCAGGAGAAGCTCAAATCAGCCTGAACTTTAGGCAAGAAGAAAGATAATTAAAATATAAATAGACATGTTTGTTTCAAAGATTGATGGCAAGCACTCGACTCAGCCTGGAGATTAATCAGGGAAGTATAATTATGCGTTTTCACAAAAAACCCTGTGTTAAACGTCCTGCCCGCCCCAAACAGCAGAGGAGGGAGGTGGCCAATGCTGCCAAAGCACGCATGAGGCTGAATTTCCAGGACAGTCCCCCAGCATGGGGACACTGCCATTCTGGGGCCGAAGGCTTTGCTCTGCTCCATGGGTGTGACAGCAGTTTCCCTCAGTTCCCCAGAAACGCTTCATTTCCACACACTGGAAAACTTGAATGTGCTGGGATTTCCTTGTGCCCCTGTCCCCCCCCTCACACCTACAACGCCATTTGTAGGGGTACAAGGTGCTATCCCATCAAGGACACATTTTGTCCGTCCTCCTTCCTACAGACTCTCCAAGGACGTTTCAAGGCATAATTACGGTGCTAAATGTTATTGCCCGAGCTCGTATGACCTGCTCATCATCCCGGGGGTGCTGCTCAGTGAAGCTTCTCCACACCCCCATCACACCCCAAGGCTCTGGGGACCGGGGGCAGGAGGTGGATGTAGCATCACCAGCCTCACGTTCCTCCCCAGCAAGGGATCACATGGCCAGGCCGAGGCAGGAGATTGATTTGCGGGAGCTGCGTGCGTGTCTCAAGCCATGTGTGACGAGCACAAAGATTTGTTTGACAGCTCTTTCCACGCAAGGTCAAGTTGTACTCAGCTGCTGCTGACTCAGGGGGCTGGGGCACTGCAGAGCTGCTGGGAGGGTGGGATGCTGGCTCAGCACACCCAGCCACCAAAGACATTGCCCTCTGTGCCACTTGAGCTGTGAAACACCAGCCTGGTTGGGTGGGCACCTCGCGTGGGCACCAGACCTTTCAGACCTCTCCCTGCCCCATATTTAGTCACCCAGCAACATTTGCTCAGAGTTGGGGAAGTTTTTCATTTGAAGCCCTTCAGATCCAGCCAGCAGAGCACTGTGTGCCAACTGGAAACGCAAGAAGAGGAAATTCTGTGTGAGCAGCTTTCAAGTCGCTCCCCGCTAGTGGTCCCTGCTCCAAGGCTGTTGCCCCAGGGTGTGCACCAGACATACATCCCAGGGGTCTCTCGTTTACCAGCGGGTCCAAGGTCCCCAGGGAGCTCCCCATCACAAGGCAGAGCACGTCCTCGGCTCCTCGCGCGTGCCAGCTGGGAGACGGGGCTCAGCTCTTCACATTATTTACTTTTTATAGACAAAGCTGTGACCCTGGTCTCCTTTTTAAAGCTTATCCATCATGTACTTCTCTCCTCTCCCTCTCGGCATCAAGCACAGAAGAGGACGGTGCGTGGGAAGGGATGCAGGATTTATTCTGCAGCATCAGTGCTGGGGATGGAGTTGGCATCTGGGAATCCCTCCTTTCCCTTCCCAGCACGGGCAGCAGTGGGACCAAGGTGCCCAGACCCCTCTTTACAGAATGCAGGAGGTGAGCAAACAGAAAGCAAGGGATAGTGGGAATTTTTGCATGGCAATCAAAAAGAACAAGCTGTCATTGCCTACTGAGCGAAGCCAGGGAGCCTTGAGTGCAGTACATCGAGTGCTTTATTTAGAGTATCTGGAGAGAGAACAGGTAAAATAGCTGGGTTCAGGGATGAGGCCACAATTCTCCTGGCTTCTGAGAGCTGAGACTCTCCATATGAAAGGTCAGAGTGATTTTCACGAATCAGAGTAGTGGTGCCAGATGCTCTCCTGTCAGCTGGAAAAAGAGAACTGAAAAAGCTCTTTTCCCCTTTTTTTTAAATGGCTCTCCATCTCAGAGAGCCTTCAGCACTCACACTGCACCCGGGCACCTCGGTGGGTATCCCAAGGGGTGGTTGCTGGGAGGAGGGGGCTGTGGTGCTCCCCCACCTCTCCTGCTACCTCTGTACACTGTGATGGGGCATCCTTATTCGTGCACACACATATGTACAATACATATATATTTATACTCACACTGGCCAAATGACGGACAGCCTCTACACCAAAGGCAGAGGGAAGGCAGTTCCCCCTCCATCCACAATGGGACAGCAGCTCACACGCTAATCTATCATTGTCGTTTCTTTCATCTCCCACCAAACCTCAGAGCCACTCTCTGTCTGTGAGGAACGGGATGGAAACGCTGCAGGCTCACGAGGCAGATCCCTGCTCTGTCTGGTTGCTTCTTCTCAGTGCACAAGGATGTTGGAAAACAAAGTTAGACATAAAATCCCCTAAATTATTTGAAGAAGAAAAAGGCCTGAGTGCATGCCAGGCAGCTTTTAGGGGAGTGCAGGGAGAGGCAGCCCAAAAGCTACTGCTGAGCATATTAAAGAATGGCATTATCAAGTGGAACAGACAAGACATGTATATAATGCATAAGTAGTGTTTGCTGCTTCTCCAAACAACTCATAGATCACCAGGACACAAGCTCCTAGGAAGAGCAGGAAGGGAAAGGGAGAGGAATGCACGATAGCATCAGAAGAGACATGTCTGCTGCCGAGGAATGGAAAAAAGCCCCAACAAAGCCTGGGATCTGGACAGACTGGCAATGCCTGCGGGTCTGGGGACAGCTGGAGGGAATCAGCACACAGGAACCCATGAGACCTGTGCTTGTTCAAGCTGTCCCCTGCCTGGCAGTGTGGGTGTCCCCTGTGCCACCCGTGGTGCCAGCCCCAGGGTCTGACAGCTCGGCATCAGTCTGCCAATGGAGTGACCTTCAGCTGCTGGGGGATGTTTTCAACAACTCACAAGCGTAAGGAAGGTTCACTTCCATCCTCATTTTGCATATTAAAAGGGTATTATTGCTACAAACCAGAAACCCAAATGAGCCCCCGGTTGCAGCTTTGGATGAGGCTTTGGACTAAAGGTGTAGGGCAGCAATTAACACGCAGCACAGAGCGTTTATCCTTCATAAACAAGGCCAGACACTTTCCCTCATGATAAGCAATGGAAGGGCCAGAATGGAGCTGCACAGGGACAGAAGGCACTGGGGAACACGTGTGAACCTGGTGGCTGTGGTGGCTCTGAACTGTGTCCCCTAGTTTCCAAGATCCAGCTGTTCCACACAAGCTGCTGTTTGCAGCTGCAGCAGCTCAGCTCCTGCCCCAGACCCTGAAGGGCCAATCCTGCTCCTCCAGCCTTTACCAGAGCCTTCTTACTCTTGTCAGGTTTGCAAAACCCCCTTTGCCAATAAAATGAGTTGTGTGATTTCATCTCTTGCGTCCCAAACAGGTTTGTCAGCCCCGGTGTGGCCACTGTGGCTCCTGACTCCCTCCTCCCTCAGGCAAACACCCCTGAGCCAACTCCAAGCTGTGACCGCTATTTCTGTGACACACAAAGGGAGACAGGAGGTGGGAAAGGTCCTGCTGGTGCAGCCTGGCAGGGAAATGAGATGGTTATTATTTGTGGGCTGAGATGCTGCTCACTGAGCTCTGGGCTGTCTGAGTGCCTCTGATGAGAGGTGACCGGAGAGGTCCCTTGGAGGTGGCTGTCCCCAGCTCGTGCCACTCCAAAACATGCTGGCACCTCTGGCTCTTCTCCCTGCTCAAACACAAGGGCACCGCAGGAGCGGAGCCTTGGGAAGCTCCTGCCACGGAGAAATCAGTCACTTTAATTAGCCCTTGCACTCTATTTATCTCCATGAAAGGTCCCTGGCTCCTTTGGAGCTGACTGGCAGGGGGAGCGGAAAGGAGCAGCAATGATCTATATATTTGTTTATTTATTTTTCATGGTCACAGCCTGCCTCCTGCAACCCAGGCTTTCCTTAGTGCTCGTGAGCTTCCAAACTCTGCTCCCCCAAGAGGTGCAGCCACAGGGTTCCTGGTTTGGTGTTCCCAGAGTAAGATCAGGAGCACCATCACGGGTTCTGGTGGTGATTCGGACAGCAAGGACAAGGCTGCTCGCTGGCCACACAACTGGCCAAGGCCACCAGGGATGCAGTCATGGCCCTTCCCATGGACAAGAGGCAGCAGAGCCCTGGGAAGAGCCCAAGGGGCTGCTCCAAGAGCCCAGCCAGGGGAGAAGGTGGGTGTGGGGTAAGCAGATCTGGCAACTGGCACTGAGGCAAACAGTCTCCCATTTCACAGGGGAGAGAGGGAGCTAAGGGGAGCTATGTGCTGAGAAAGCAGGTGAGGAGAGGCAGGGAGAGGGCAGGGAGGGCAGCGTGGCTGTGTCCCTGTCCCCAGAGCACTGCTGTTTGTGTCAGCCCCGGCAGCTGAGATGCACTTTCTGCTGTGACAGGGTTTTTTTCTGTGATTGACCCCAATTACAGGAGTCAGCCCGCACGGGCTGAGCACGTCACCAGTGTCAGCCCAGCAGCTGCTCAGAGCCTGGAAATGCCACTGCCCAAATCCCTACAAAACGAAGGGCAGGAGCCCGGGTAAGGGCAGCTGGCACAGCAGCGGGTGCTGAGAGTGGTCCAGCATCCCTGGGAGAGCCTGGCACATACAGAGACCCACACGCACCCCACACCACCTCCTGGGGCCCAGGGCACCCCCCAGCACTGTCCTGCCCACCCACACCTGCCAGGAGACGCCCATGGTTCGTTTACAGCTTTTCCATTCATTCCGTGCAGTTTTATTGTTTGCACTACAATGTCACAAGAGCAGAAAACCAGAACACGAGGTTTCAGGAGGGTTGCAGACCCCACACCCCACAGCATGGTCGGGTCCAACTTCAATGCCCACTGCCACCCACCACCACTGAGAATAGCCATGGCATGGGTGGAAAGCCCAGCCCCACTTCCCAGGGGCTGGCCCCTGCCAGCAGCACCCAGGCCAGGCTCCAGCAGAGGACACAGTAGAAATACATCCATCTGGTGCAAGGGGCAGGAGGAGGAATTGTTTTTTTATCCATTTCAGGCTTTCCCTGGAGTGTTTGGGAGCACAGGCCACAGGACAGAGCAGCGAGCTGCTGCCTGGAGACAAGCTCATGAACACAGAAGGGCTGTTTGTGCACAGGTAGTTTCAAGACCCCCAAACCACCACCTCCAGCAGCCTCTGCCCAGGCAGGGATTATGAGCAATGGGAACCAGCTGCTCCAGCTCAAGCCATGGAGCTGTGAAACACCAAACAGAGCACTTAATCTGTTTCCCCAACAGAATGGGGCAATAACAAACGGGTTTATAAACATTCAAGGGTAAATACACTTTCCCAGCTTATGTTTCTGGTCAGTAACCTTGCAGAGAGGCAAAGAACTCATTACAGAGCACAGAGACACAAAAACTGGAATAACACCCAGACAACAAATGTTCACTCTGCTGTAGGACCTACCCACAGGTCTGGCTGGAGCAAGAGCCCCTGGACAGAACCACCTCAGCTCTGCAGCCAACACGTTCTCTGCCTTGCTTCTACTACAGTCACTCCTTAAGCTCCTCAGCAAGGTCCACAGCAGGTGGAATGTGGTCCCAAAGTGAAGGCCTTCACCAGATAACCAAACCACTGACCCAACAACCAAACCAATGACACTCCTGCTGCATTAGCAAAGCAATAAAAACCAAGAGACTCACCCAGGCTCCCAGCGGAAGGCTCTGGAGGAACACCACGTTGCACCCAGCCCCAGAGAGCACTGCCAAGACATAAATAACTTCACCTGCCTCATCACTCCCCTCGTTAATCAGTCGTGCCTCGTTAACCACCTGCCCACACCTGGGGCCCTGCTGCTTCCTCACCATCCTTGGGGGTTTCCACAACTTCTGCCTCCCCATCCCCTTGTCCCTCCTGGTCGGCAGTGCTTCTCTGCCCACACCACTCCACCTTGTGTTTGCTGTAACACCCAAACTGTGCTCTGCTCGAAGACCCACTTCTGTTATTATTTCATTCCACTGTTATTAATACTCGATTTGATTCCATTTGTTCCATTTTACAGCTTGTCTCCTGCAATTGCCTGGCTTTAGAAACAGTTTTATCTGAGCAGGAGAGGCAGATTATAAATAAATGTTGTACCGCACTTTGTATTTTAAGCAAATTTGAGACTTTCCTGATTAGGTGCTTTTGCTGGAGAACCTCGTTCTGTCGGATAATTGCAACCTCGGTTCTTTATCCTCCCCTTTTGTTCTCTTCCCCCCTTGGCAAAGCTGCAATCTTGCACGAGAACATCAGCAGACAAAACCCTTGAAAATAACTCTCCAGAAGAAATCTCATTTACTTTTTAATCTGGCTCGGAAATTTGCCAGCAAAATTTCCCCCGACAAGCAGAGCCATTTATTCCTAGTTATCATCCCGGCCGGATCCTCACTCCCAATCCGGGTAATGCAGCGGGGACGGCGGAGCGTGCGAAGAGATGGAGACAGAAATATTTTGGTATATTATTTATTTGATACAATCTTCCTCCCGATAAGATCAGCGAGCAGAGGACAAAGTGATGACCTTAACCATTCCAGCTGCTTATGCTGAAGCATCACACAGACACAGAGTCTTGTTTTCCCTCACTTTGGCAGGTTTTCATCTATTTATTTATTTATCTATAGGCCACCCCCCC
>VWZG01006978.1:249372-281713 GCA_013396735.1 Grallaria varia
TTCCTGGGGGGAAAGAGCTGATTTACTGTTGTTTCTTCTTGGACAAGGAGGGTCTCACTGCATTAGTGGCTCGAGGATCCTCTTCCCAGGGACAGTGATGGGGCAGCGCTGCTCCCGGAAGCCATTATGGTTTTATTGAATGAAGTGTCTAATGAATGTCCACCACAAAGGCCACAAATTTGTTCCATGTGGCATCTTCAGGGGTGAAGCACAGAGAAGGCACGTGTGTGCCGGCACGTGTGTGCCAGCACGCATCCATCCATGGTCCCCAGTGAAATCATTAGGCTGAAGCTGGTGAGATCTGGAGCGATGTGGGCTCTGCTGTCACCTGTACCCCAAAACAATCCTCTTTCCTCTCCTTTTTCCTTATGGCCGTGTAATGCAGCTGCTTGGTGTCTGTCCTCTCCTGGCCACCCCTCGGTGCACTGCCAGCCCCTGCCCCTCTCAGGCTGGAGATCTCCCTGCCCTCTGGCTTCTCTCCATCAGGTGGATTCCCCGGCTGAGCCCGGCGCAGCCGCTGAAGTTTCTGCATAAAAGTTTCCGTCTCTCACTTTTCCTTCTCCGAACGATGCCTCCTGTGGGAAGTGTAAATACAGAAAGATGACAACGTGTGCATTAGCGCTCGTTAGAATGTCATCATTATATCCTGCGAAGTGTCTGCTGAAGGGATCCCTGAAGGACACTTAGAGATGGAGCAGCTGCTCCGGATTTGTTCCAGCTCACATCTCAAAGAAAATGACATTGAGATGAATACGGCATCGCGAGCGGCTTCGGAGCAGAGCAGGGGCAAGAGAGGGGTGAATGCTGGTGGCTGCAGGTCCAGGATGGACCTCAGCAGATTCCACCATGCCTGGGCTCTGCCTTTTTAGCATTTAGTGGTGTGCTGAGTGTCCTCACAGCTGAAGGGTGTCCCATCAGCATTCCAGCCAGCTCCGGTTCTGGTGGCAGTGTCCCTGCAGCGGATGGAAGTCTGGATCCTTTGGGGGAAAACCCCCAAACCACCACCCAGATGTCTACAAGATAACGTACAGCTGATCAAAGTCTCAGGCGTATTTTAAGCCGGATTGTCATCTGCTGGAATCAGGACAACCTCACTTATTCCTCCAGTGGAGTGAGCAGGTTTGTGCGACAAAACTTCGTCCCCACCAGACCCAGGACAGTCCCAGTCTCTAACCTGTCCCTGGTGGCCTGGTGCCAGGAGAGAGGGGAATGCAGGACTGACATGTCTGTGTGACAGCCTCCCCCCTCAACCTGTTTGCTTGCAGAGAGGAAGCCTTGAAATTGAAACGCAAACAGTCCCAAGGGCACTTGCTGCAGGAACGAGGAAGGTTAACAACTGTGATTGACCATGAGAAGATCCAGACTCTCGCACTGCCGGGAGCCCTCACACGCTTTCCTTGTATCTCTGCCCAGAAAATAAAGGAAAAAAGGCATTGTCTTCGATTCCCCCATCTCCCAGGAGTTCCCATCACGTCAAGTAGCAAAGCCACAGGCAGACTTGCTTCGCTTGACAGCAGCGAGCAGCTCCTTCCCTGGCAGTGAGTGTTGTTAGGGGTGGGGGGGACCCCTCCTGCACAGAGGTCTCTCCATGCCAGACAACACTGGGGGAGCCGGCAGAGACCGGGTCATGGTCCCTGTTTTCATTCGGGTGTGTAGGTGCCAGACCAATTCATGCATCTTTTACCTTATCTCTCAAAAAATCAGCCTGCCTTGAATGTGTCCTTCCCCTTCTCTGTGCCATCGGCTGTCCAGCTGCTCAGGAACTGTGTTTTGGGACAGAGGCATCACCCCATGGCAGGGCTGGGCTGGCACGGGCTCCTTGGTGCTGCCCCACAGCCCCCGTGTCCCTGCCTGGTGTCCAGCAGGGAGTGGCAGGATGGGGGGCCAGTGGGTCAAACACCTTGGAATGGGATGGGGAAGATTTTGGTTCACCCTCTGCTGGAAGAGAGTCTCCCCCAAACGGAAGGCAATGGACTGGGAGCAGAGGACCAGTGCCACAGGTGGCATTTGTGGAGGCAGAGGGAGGGACAACAAGGGCTGCCAGGAGCCAGAGTGGGGATGGTGCCAAGTGGCTGCTGCAGTGATGGATTTGCTGTGAAATTGTGTCGCCCTGGGAGGAGGCAAATAGCCAGAGCCAGCTGAAAATTTTTCAGAAACGCAGAAAATGTCTATTTGATCAGTTCTGATCCTGCTTTGGAGAAGTGAAGGAGTGAGGAGTGACCCACATCAGTGCTGGCACAGGTGCTCCAGGGTTGTGTGCTCAGACCAGGACCCTCAGGTGCCACCATGGTGTAGTTACCTGCGACAGCTCTGGGTGTCTCCTCCACATGTGGCACACCAGAGCAGTGCCGGCCATCTGGGTGGGGTGTATGTATTACATAGTTCATATGATACTATCTATTATATATGTTATTATATCTATTTTTATTTACGTGTATATATCTGCATGCATATAGTGACACCTCGTCCAGCAAAGACTGATCTATCATCACTAGCACTGGCAGTTCCTTACAATGGACTGACATCTCGTTAGGATGTTTGGGCACTGAAGAAATCCAATGGGATTTCACACCCCTCAAGGCATGAGGGAATAACAGCCCTCCTGCCTTGGGCACTGACAGCCCCCACGCCGACCCACGGCTGTGCTCTGAGCTGGGAATCAGGTGCTCCACAATCACTGGGAAAGAAGTTCTCCCTCCAACAGGCGCTTCCAGCCATCAAAACATTGAGTTTCCTGGCTGACATCCACCATTTAACAAATTTCCAGTGAAAAATCTATTTTGGAATGAAATATTGCCACGCCGCAGCCCAGCAGTGCTGAAACATTTCAATCCTGCTGCTGCATCTCTTCCTCCTCTCCCGTTTTCTGCCTAACGTGAGGTGACCGAGGCAATAAAGGGATGCTGTGGGTGCCAGCCCTGCTCTGACCCGAGACCTGCCGAGGCCACCGTGCTGTCCCCAGGGGTGGGATGTCCCCAGGGGTGGGATGTCCCCACTGCTGCAGGGAGAGATGGGGAGCGTGCGAGAGGCATGGCTGGGGCAGAGGGAGGATGTGGCTCCCAACACAACACAGCGAAGATGCAAGAAAGCTCTGCCCAGTCAGCTGTTCTGCTGGAAACGAGCCTCGTTTGGGGTTTCTGTAATGATTAGGAACTAGTTTAAGCTAAAAGAACTGGAATGAGAACAGATGAAAGGCACAATCTGCCGAGCTTTATGGCATCCCCGCGCTGGGCGCCGAGCACGCCCACGGTGACTTACAGCACAGCTGACAAACAGCGACTTGTTAAGCTGCGGTGGCTGGATGATACATCGGAGACTTAAAAGCACAAACAGAGATTCACACCAGCCCTCCCGAACCCGACACAATTCCCCATATAGGCAAGGCCTCCTCTTCCATCCTCCCTGCCCGTATACATCTCTGACAGAGCGGCTCCCCCTCGGTGGGTGCGGCGCTGCTGCCACAGCAGAGCCCACCAGGAACCTCTCCAGCATCAGGTTTTTATTCTGGTTTTTAAAAGCACATGCTTAGCTTGGCGCCTGCAGCCTCCCCTCTATGCAGCAGCGTTGCCACCTCCCCGAATAGCTGTAATTTCTTTTTAGTTCAATTATTTCTGCACCATATTGTTTGCAACAGCTGAAGCCAACGGTGCCTTTCACATATGATGTACTCCATGTCAATGCCCTGTGAAATATTAAAACTACAATGGTCTGAAGTCACAGAGTCATAATCTGTTAATGGCTCTGTTCGTTTTAGCTGTGGAAGATGGCAGAATATTTCTATTTTTAAATAAATGTGTTGATTCCAATGAAGCAGAGCTCTCACACCACTGCAGCTGCACACCTTGTTCTCCACTGGGGTTCAGGTAGGGGGGGAGCTGCTGACAACTTTTACATTAACTCTGCAGTTACCTGTGCCTTGTTTCTGGTTAATTTGCAGAAAAACATTTTCTTCTGCATTTTTCCAGAGCACTGCATTGTCCAGGCTGAGGACTGAGAACAATGAAGCACATCTCTAACTCTATTTCTAACTTCCCAAATCTCCCAGAGCTTGAGAGGAGTGAGAATGGGGTAGTTCCCAGGGAGAGTCCCACTCCCTACATCCCCATAACACTGCTGTTTTGGGACATCCATCCCTTGGCTCGACAGATGTACACGCACACCTTCTTTTCTTAATAAAGAGAAGACCTTTTTTTAATGCTTTCTGGCAAATTTGCATATCCCTCCTCCTCTCCTTCCATGCCTAAGCTCCTGAAATACAATAAATATTTCACTTTCAAATCTAGATTCATTAAAGGATGCCCAGGAGGGAGAAATAATAAGATTTCACTTTAGAGCCCAAATAAAGCACAGAAAGACGCAGCCTATAATGTATATTTCAGGCTTTAGGTTGAAATAACTCAGACATTGCTCCTGGTTAAGAAACACGAATGGTGCTGTGTCAGCACCTCGGCTGAAAAAGGAGCTTCTCATAATATTTTATGCCTTTTGGGAATGACTCCCTGTGACCCTGGACTGCTGTGAGTGGGAAAGGGGGCAGCCCAGAGCAGCAGCCCGTCCACTGGGGCAGAGCTGAGGTGCTCCCCTGTCTCAGTCCTCCATCCCGTGCTGTGCCCAGAAAAGGGAAGAGCAGGGAGACATCATTTTTCTGCCATGTTTTCTGACCAGAGGCAAGTCTTCTTGCTCTGGCTGCAGAGCTGAGCAGGGGCAGGGCTGAGTGGGCTGAGAGTGTGCCCGTGACAGGGCCTGTGACAGTGACAGTGCTTGTGGCACCGCCTGTGACAGCCTGCCTGGTGCTCGTTTATTTATAAGAACCATTTCCCCACTAATAAAGTGACTTCGTGTAAATAGCTCAACCTTTCACTGCTATCACACCATTAGGACAGGACAGGACACACTGATGGAGAGGGACCACATGGGCTGCTGATCCAGGACACACCATCAGGACAGGACGGGACAGACTGATGGAGAGGGACCACATGGGCTGCTGATCCAGGACAAATGGCCTCAGACAGACACTGAGTTTTGATGGGACTGAAGTGCTCCATCATTTCCCTACAGAAAGTGCAAGGAGCAGCACATCCAGGGATGTGGCTGGTCCTGCCACCACTGATGGCACGGGGAGCCTAGTCACCCATCCTTTATCCTCTTCATGCTCTGTCCAAAGGAGCCTCTGTGTCCACATTGCTGCCTCCTCAGCAAACCAAGACCCATGGGAGAAATTACAAGTGCTGGAGAGCTGCTGCACTTTCCTGGACACTGCTGGAAGAAATGAGACCTTTGAATCAGACCCAAAGGTTTGTCTTGAGTGCAAGGAGCAGAGACCCTGCCATCCCCAAGATGTGCCATAGACATCCCAATGGCTCAGCTTCGATCCCTGAGCCCCAGCAGGGCAGGACGTGCTGCAGATCCTGAGGGAACAGCGTGGTGCTCTCAGCTGGGCTTTCCTGCTGGCACAGCTCAGGACTCACCACTGCCACTTCCCCACACCATCCGTCCATGCATCCATGCATCCATCCATCCATCCATCCATCCATCCATCCATCCATCCATCCATCCATCCATCCATCCATCCATCCCCCCATCCATCCATCCCCTCTGCATCTGCAGTGCTCACATCAGTTCCACAGTTTTGCAAGGGAAAAAATAAGTGGAGTGGGTTGGGAAGGTACAGGGGAGATCCACAGGGAAACGCTGCAAGGAAAACACTGGTAGTGGGATTCTTTGCTGTGATTTTACTCTCCCACATATACTCCTGGCTAATCCAGTAATCTCTTATTTATGTGCAGCCTAATTAAGGCTGCGAGTAGCTTGATCTTTGTTTACTTAAGTGCATAGCAGAAGATTACCAAGATGAAATGAAATCAGCTCCAGGCAGGCAGGGCTGTGTGTGCTGAGCGTGGCACAGCACGGGGCTGGGGGCTGCCCTCCCACCTCTCTGGATGGGGATGACACAGGCTGCTGCATCACATGCCCTGTTGCTAATTCAAACTTATCTAATAAAGATTCAGATAAACCAGACCTAACCAAATCCAGCAAAACCTGAGAGCAGCTAATGAAATGTGATTAGTGCTCCTCAGCCTCCCTGTCACCTGTTACCAGCAGGACCTTGCGTCCCCCCAGCCCTGCTTGGGAGGGGAGCTGCACAGGGTACACCGTGCACTCGGCGTGGGGAGAGAATAATGTGGGTTTAAATCTCAGCCCTATAAAACAGGCCCATCGCTGGGCTGACACCCCACTGAAATCACGACACAGATGCCCACAATCTGCTCTTTGAGATCAGCCTCCTCTCTCCTTCTCAGCGCTCCCCATCCGCGCTGGCTCTGGGGCAGACGTGCTGATCTGCCCCTGGTGTGCCAGGGGGGCTGGATCCATGGGACTGACCCGTCTGGAGCAGCACAGGAAACCTGACTTGCCTGAGCTGCCGCCGGGGAGTCGCTGGGCAGATCCAGGCGAGGAGCTGGGTGGTGATGGGGATGAGGGGGCTGCCAGCTGCCTCCCGTGATTTACACCGACACCGGCGGAATGGATGGAGTACCTACTCATGTCGCTCCCCATTTACTCAGCTCCTCTATCTTGAAGGGGAACGTGGATAACGTCGCCTTTTCAGAGCGTTGCGGATGAAATATGCTCTCAGCGTTGCATCCACTATGATTTTTACACTTACCACGCTGGGAGCTTCTTCTCCTCCCACCAGCCCACGGCAGCAGATCCCACAAGCTGAGCCAGCTAACGAGACTATTACATTCACAATGTGCACTGCCACCCTCCGTCTTCCAAGCGCTCTCCAAATGGATCTGTTTGGACCCATTTTAAATATAAATATTGCTGGGTTCTCTGCTAAGTGTGTACGCAATGCGTTTTACGAAACCTTTAACAAATTCTGTGCAGAAGAATATGTTTTCCCATATGGGCTGCTTAAAGAAAGGCAGATGTGAGGCAATCCAAATCCCTCATATGCTTCTCCTCCTTCTCCCTTTCCTTTTGGCAAACTAACTCAGGCAAAGACAAATATTGTATCAAAGAGTTATGGAAATAAACACGAATGTAGCTCAAGGGCACAAGTAAGTTTCTGGAATATTTTCTCTGCGCAATTAATAGGTAACATTGCGGGGGGAGCACAAGTACCCAAAATATGCCCGAGGAAGTTAATTTTATTGTGCAGACAGTACTCTGGGAGCCACGGAGCGAGCTGTGCTAAGCAACATTAGTCAGGATACTCTTAATAGGCTGCGGAGAAGGATGAGGAGACACGAGTCAGAAGTTGAGGGAGAGCAGGTAACGCCGAGCTGTGGGGAGGGGATGTGAGCACTGGGTCTGCTCCATGCAAGACAACAAGAGGTGGGAGCCACACCAGGGGCTCAGGTGTGAGAGGCTGGTCAGCCCTCCAGAGCAGGCAGAACAACCTGGATGTGGCACTGCCTGTGCCGGACCCCGCTGCTGGGAGGGATGTGCTGGGAGAGCCGCCAGCCTTACCATGGATTCTGCAGGCTCAGGAACCCCGCGGGCAGTGAAGTGTGTGCTGTGTGGGAACTGCTCGTCCTGTGCCCAGAGCCACGTTAAAACAGATGGCAGGGGCTGCACCCACAGAGAACTCAGTGGTGCTTCCCGTGCAGTGGCTGTGCCCGTGCCTGGCCCCCTCTTCCCACGGCACGCAGGAGCCCACTGCTGAAAAGCACCGAGCCAAAAGCAGGAGGCCAAACGCCAGCACCGACCTGTGTCTCACTACAAACCCCACGTTCCTACAAGAGGAAAAAGATATAAATATCTGGTTCTTCTGCCAGTTCATTAAACAACCCGCAAACATTAAACCAGATGTTGTGTTTTATCGCTTGACTCAGGTCATTATGACTTTATTTCTGACGGACCCGGAATAAATGGAATGCAGTTATAAAGGTTATTTAACTATTAAAACAACTATTAATTAAAGTTTGCCAAGTCCTGGGGGCCCTGAGGACAAGAGGCAGCTAGGTAAATGTCAGTTATTATTTAATAAGTCCTTGTTGTTGAAATACGTGGCACGTGAGCTGCATCCCCAGCAGGAGCTGGGAGCTCACTGGGCTCTGCTATAAATATTTTGCCCAGTGTTTGCAAGGCAGAAGGAAGGTGGGAGGTGATTTAGTGCCGGGGTTGGCGCTGCCAGGGACTGAGGGCTCAGCGAGCAGAGCAAGAGGAGGGGCAGGGTGGGCACTCAGCAGAGCCCAGCTGCCCCACAAGGGGCTCGGGTGAGTGGGGGACACAGAGAGGCTCGCAGGGCTCTCATTCCCTGTCCCAGGGTGACCTGTGACATGGATGTCACAGCCCACTTGCACAGTGGTGCCTGTGCTTTGGGCTGCCCTCAGCTCACCGCTTGCTCTCGCCCGCTGGGCTCGTGCCCCTTCCGGCCTGGGAATGTTGTGGATTTGGGGCTCTGTCATGTTTTCTGCCTACGAAGCAAAGACCACAATGCTGACCTGGCTGGAACCCTGGGAGGATGAAAGGCAGCAATAAATTGTACAGCAGCAACAGCTGAGCTCATCCAGGATTTCCAGAAACTGCTCTAATGCCACTAATTAACAGAAATAAAGCTGAATAAGCTTCCAACGCATCAGAGCTCGAGGAGTAAAGGACTTCACCGAGCCGGAACCCAGGAGAAAGAAATATGGAACTGATTTGGCATGTTGTCCTGTAATTAGGGCTTGCTGCAGCTTTGTCCCTGTTCCCTGCGAGACAGAGCACACTCGGTGTCCCACCGGTGACATGGACCCAGGGGAACAGCCACCTCACAAGCCCCTGCTTCGTGCACATGAACAAAAATAAAACAATGATCTGATTCTTTTAAGCATGAGAGAGGCAAAGAAAGGGAGAGAGAAATGAATATGGAGCAGCGAGCCCAAGCATCAAATGGGGATGAAATGGTGCCAATGTTTTTTTAAAGACAAACCAAGGAAACGAAGGGGCTGCACGAAGTCGCCGTGCCATGGCAATGATCGCTCATCAAGTCAAAGTTTCACTCTAATCAGCTCAGCTGTTAAGGGGAAAAAACCAGTGGGGTGCTGGGCTTGGAGAATTACCACACATGGCTGTCCCCTGTCCTAGGATGCCACCGGCAGGGCTGAGCCTGGCTTGTGAGGAGCCTGCTCGGGTGGCCAGACCACCCCAGACTCGAGAACTCTGCCAAGTACTTTGGAATCCCCCATAACTCATTGCAGGGAGTTTCATCTAATTCAGAGAAGTGCTGTGTCTTAGTTTAGGGCAAAACCAAAACAATTTCGAATACCTTTCTCAAGAAAAGATCACGCCTCTTTTAAATTTAGAACAAAATTTTAATTTTGAAGGGAAAATGTAGAAGGAGAGATAACAGTTCTTAACCACTAAATATAGTTATATATGCATATATGTATATGTGAACCACCGGAACAGAACAGATAATTATATAACCAAAAAGACCTGAACAATAAGTCCGTGGAGATACGGGGTGGGGGGGGTCGGCTCCTCTCCCGCAGGCGGCTCGTAGCAGACCGCGTGGTCCCTTTGTTCGCCGGCCGGCGCTGGCTCTGCCCCGGGGCGGGAAAGGGTGGTGAGCCGAAGGGGTCCGGGATTCCCCTTGCTGTTGCCTTGGTGTCTCAGGCGAAAAATGGCAGTAAGTCCAAAGTCCAAAGCAGTGAAGATTAGATTGTATATCCCAGTGGAGCCCTGAGCCCAATGGGCTAAGAGCAAGAAAAGCTAGAACTTGCAGCAGAAAGAGCAGCCTCTGTCCGCGCGGGTTCCGTCCTTTTCCCCCTCCGCCGAAGAAGTGAAGTGAAGGAGCAAAACCACTCCCCAAACAAAAAAACAAAGGAACTGTTCTTAGAGCCATCAAGGGGGAATTTCGGATCATTATCTAGGTGGAGGCAGTGTCACCCCCCCCCAAAGTTCGTGTTAACAGGAAAGGAAGGAAAAAATCCTAACAAGATCCAAACTGTAACATGCTGCTACCATTTTTATTTCTCCTACCTCTTCTCTGAGGTGCCACAGTCAGAACTGAACACACGTTTCCAGGTGAGCAGAACCCATGGCATTAAACCAGGGCTGGGTTTTCTCTGCTCTACGCTTTGGAGATAACTACATTTCTCAGCTTTTGGGTTATTGATTTCCTCTAACACAGTTGTGTATCAGCTTCCTGAGATGACAGGGTTAAACAGAGCATGGGCATTTGTGCCAGCAGCTCACAACTGCAGCCTCTGCCCCTTGTGCAAATGCCATCTCCAAACCAGGTGCTCGCTCACCAGCCGTTGGTGGATGTCCTTAAAATTTCTCCATCTGCCTTAAAGTTTCCTACTCGGCACAGCCGCGTGTCATTGTGAGTTCTGTTCCTTCACGGCTTATTGCTCCTCTAGATCGTTAATGACTGCCTGGCACAGTCCTGGCGCTGGTGCAGATCCCAGGGGCTCGCTCCCCTTCGTCATCTCCAGCCACAATTTCTCTGCTATTCTCTTTGATGCCACGGCCAGCGAAGCAGCAACGAAAGCCGAGTGCCCGCAGAGCGTTTCCTCCAGAAACAGTGGGAAAGAGCCACGTTCCCACACAGCCCTGCAGAGAGGTGGGTGAGCAGCAGCTCTGGGGTGGCTTGGTGGAGAGGCAGGGTTTGGAACACCAGAAATGACCTAAACTGGGGCCCTGCTTGGCAGGACAGCAGGGGCAGGGTTCCCTGGGGAGCTCCAGGCTGGGAGACGGCAGGGAAGGAGCCCTCTTGTTCCTTTGGCAAAGGGGCTTTCGAGGTTTCCCTTTCTCAGAAATTCTCTCTAAACGCAGCTTTGCCAAATGGGTCTTTAGCCCAAGGGACAATCTTTCTAGTGACAACAGAATGGGGATGTAATGACAACCTTTTCTAGTGAAAACAGAATTGGGGGGGGGGGGTAAAAATCCTTTCACCCCTCTCTTTTTGACTTTGACGATCTTTTTTTTGTTGTTGTTTAAACCCTGTTTTCTGCCAGGAGTCACCTCCTGAGCGTCTCGCTGTAGCTGAGGTCACTNGGGGGGGGGGGGATAAAAATCCTTTCACCCCTCTATTTTTGACTTTGACGATCTTTTTTTTGTTGTTGTTTAAACCCTGTTTTCTGCCAGGAGTCACCTCCTGAGCGTCTCGCTGTAGCTGAGGTCACTGACCTGCCCTGTGCGTGGTGATGTGACGGCGCTGGAGGATTTGCTGCCTTGGTGTGAGAGCCTGAACGTCCCCCTTTCCTGCTGTGCTGCCCCTCCATCCCTGCGACAGGCGATACAGGCACGCGCCCGGCACAGTCGGTGTCGGCACAGTCGGTGTCAGCACAGTCGGTGTCGGCACAGTCGGTGTCGGCACTGTGTGTGCTGCAGGTGCCTTCTCCAGCCATTGAATCCGGGGCTGAAAGTCACCCGAGGAAGAAGTAATTAATGCAAATCCCCCGGGCTGGATCAATGCAGATACTGAGGCTTTACAGTCTCCCTGGAAGGTAAAAGCTCTTACCGGTCGCTTATTTCAAGAGTTCACGCCACACAAAATATCTCAAAATGTTATAAATGCCTCCCGAGGCGCTGCAGAGACACACAATGCTGTCAGTGCCACACGGAACAGTCTGCAACAGGAGTTTGGACCAGCATTGTCTGTGCCAGGACAGGGACAGGGATAGCTGCCTTTGTTTTGGTCGAAACTAAACAATGACAACCAACTGTGTTTGTTCAGGGCCCCCAACTCTGTCACTGTCTGTCTTCTTGGGTGAGAAGGAATCCCGAGAAGAGCTGGTGGTGAAGGTCTGGAGCCATAGCCCAGCCAAGGAGTGGGAGTAGGACATGTGTGCGTCCCAGGCAGGTGATGGATACAGGTGGGTGACCCAGCTCAGGTGTGTTGAAGGGCTTTAAGCAGCCAGTGGCACAGCTGGCCTGAGAACCCAGAGCTGGGGGGAGCTTGGGGTGTGTTTGGAGCTGATTGTGGAGCCCCAGCAGAGCGAGAAGGAAGAAGTCCTGGAGGCGGGGACGTTGATTGCTGATATCGTGATTATCACTTACTAAAGGCAAACAGAGCGAAGAGGTGACAGCCCAGGGAACAGGCAGGTCTCCCAAAACAAGGGTTCCTTGTGTGGCAGGGACTCATGCAATACCTGCTCACTGTCCTCACACTTCTGGCTCCCCAAGGCTCTGCCATCAGCTCAGAGCCTTCCTCCCCTCCTCATCACGCAGACGTGCTGCTGAATTCGAGCACGGACTCACATAAATGACAATTGAGGAAAAAGCCCTTTTTTCTCTTTTGAGTGATGATTGCTCTCTAGAGAGTCCCTCAGTCGTGACAGGCCAGCTTGTGTGCCTACTGACTTCCCAAACCTTCCGGGCTGAGAGCGGCTGGTTCGCACATCAAAGAACAGAAGGTTTCTCCCAACACAAACACACGTGCCAGTGGAGGTCTGGAAAATGCCATTACTTTCTGTCCTTCTACCCATGTTATCACCAAAAGAAAAGGTCGTACTGCCAGGAACTGGCCTGTCCTGCTCTGATAACACCCAATAGCCTCAGTAAGAGCAGTGAGGAGAACAGTCTGTGTTGTACAGTGATGCCAGTGATGGCAGCAAGGCACAAGGACCAGCCATGTCTCCCATCAGGGACCACTGAGGGGGTTGGGGTGTGTAAGTTTTTAAGCACAAGCATGGTCTGCTTTTCCCCCTAATTTCACCCACTGGACAATTTTAGCTTTTCCTGCATGTTCCTAAATTTGCCCATCCTTCCTTTCCAAGCCCATCACAGTTACAAGAACACAGGAGAAGCAATGTGGACAGGTTGGACTCGGCCATCCTGTGGGTCAGGATGCCTCCTCTCACTCAAACCTTGCTTCTGCAGGGATGCTGGAGGAGATTAAGCCAGGAGCTGTGATGCACACACCAGCTGCTGGTCTCTGGGGCTCCCAGAAGAAGCAGCTCCCCACAAGGATCCCCTCGTGGGGTTTAGGGGTTACCTGGGGAAGGGAGTTTAGGTGTTCACGGTGCTCTCTGTGGGATCAGCATGTCACCATCTTCTCAGGAGCAGGCTGTGCACCCCGAAATCCGGGCAGATCCCTCTGCTGTTAGAGTCAAGTGTGGTTAGTGAAGGCAATCCAACCCAGATGGGGCTGGTCAAGTTCTCCCCAAAGTGCACAACAGTGTTACCAATGTTTTCAGAGGATTTAAACTTCCAATACAATAGCCAGAAAGAAAGCGAGCTTCGTATGTGTGTTACCGGTACCTTTTTTTGCATACAATTGAATAAATTACCCCTTGTTATGAAACATTAATCCTCTTTGCTAAATGGAATAATTCCCACCTCAGATGCAGGGAAAGGCTGAGCGCCCTCGGAGCAGACCTGGGGGCATCCTCTCATGCAGTGCAATGACAGATGGGGCAGGGGAGCTGCTGCACCATGGGGGGAGAGCCAGGCCTTTGATGGAGGGTGAGATGTTCCCTGGGGCACCCTCAGCTAGGGCAGCCACATAAATATATATATATGTGTGTGTGTGTGTGTGTGTGTGTGTATGTATATATACACACACATATACATATATATAATTAATATATATATGTATATATAATTAATATACATTCCAGTGTAACATCGAGGTTGTCCATATCTCCCTTTCCATGGCATTGGCAGGTTTGCTCTGCCCACCTACCTACCCACCCACACATCAGGGTCCACTGCCAGTGCTGGGAGTGATCCATTATCAGGAAACTCCACGAATCTTGGTGTGATACTACAGCTCCTGACAAAATGAAGGCAAGTATCTGGTTCAGATCTGCACTTAAAACAATACAGAGGGCCATTAGTATTCATCCCGTGTGATCCAGATGGAGTAATAGAGGCTGTATGAATAAAATTAAAATTGGAGAGCCAACGCTGCCTCACGCATAGGAAAAGGCTATGGATCCCAGCTGGCAATGCCAACACCTTGGCCAGAGCTGGGCCCTCTGTGCAGCTCATGTGAGTGGCCCTTCACTGTGGGAATGCCCCTCTGCTCTCTGCTGAAAGGTGGGCACTGCTTGGCTGGGATCTGAGCCTGCCATGCCAGGGGGGTGAGAGGGGCTCCAGGACAAGAGGGCAAGGAGCACAGTCAGACAAGGGCACCTTCCTTGGCCTGCACCTCCTGGCAAAGCTCAGGGACTTTCCTGAGCCTCCTCTCATGTGGAGCAGAGCACAGGGAGCCCAGCTCCTCCAGGCAGAGGGAGGGATGCAGAGGGCAGCAGGGCTCCAGTGAGCCCCGGGGGGAGCACGCAGGGGGAACAGGAATCCTCTCTGAGCGGCACGCAGGTGAAATCCATACTGCTTTCAACCAGGCTCCAAGTTTCAGACTGTAGTTCATTAACTCAAAGAGATAGAATTGACGTCCCTCCCCTTCCCATCGATGCAGTCAAAGGGTCTCTCCATGTCTCCTAGTGCCACCATCGTATTCCAATAGCTCCGACTGCCCCTGCAGAACTGGATTGTTGCCTCCTCCAGGGACTCCTCGGAGATGCCCATAACCAAACTATCCAAAGTGGGTACCCACTGGCACTGGGACACCAGTCCCTCTCCCCTGCCCAGGAAACAGATCGGGGAGGAAAGTGCTGTGCGAGGAGCCTCTGCTTTGATTTCAATGAGACGGTGGCTGTCTGATTCAAAACACTGATTTTTGCCAAGAGTCCCTAAGCACTATTATTCATGGTTGCTTATGAAACCCCTCATTAGCTGAAGAAGCTAATTGTTGTTGTTGAAAAAACGAGCAGTGAATCTCCAGGCCTGGCGCTCTGCCACCCCAGGAACCTGGGCTGCTTTGCTGCTGCCGCAGTCAGGAAAACATTCCCCAGCAAACCCCACCTTTTCCCCCCACACCTCCAACTGCCTTTCCTTTCTCCTTGCCCAAATTTGATACGCAGAAACATTTAGGGGTTGCCAAGGGTTGCCATCAGTACTTCGTGACTCAGTTCCAACTCTTCTGGACAGCAGCAAAGTGACCTCTGAAGTGCCAATAGTGGGGAGAACATCACCCTCAGTGAGAGCATCGTACCCATCTCTGCGAGGACTTGGGATGGAGCTCCCTCACCTCCCTCCACTCACCTGCAGGAGGAGGCACCACTTCAGCATCAGGAGCAGCATCGCTGTGACCACCAGTTCATGAATGTCCCCTCTCCTCTGGCTGCTGGGAACAACGAGGCTTCAGTCAGGAGGCGATTGTTTTTGCAGCTATTGTTTTGCCAACAATAGCTGTTTCTGCTTCTGAGAATGCTGGTTTGCTTAATACCTGCTTTTTGCAGGGAGACGACGTGATGGAGTAATAGCCCTGGCACGGGTACGAGGGGTCTGGCTGGTGACAAGAGGACAGACAGCTGTATCCATCAGCAAAGAAAGAAAACAAGTGCAAAGAAAATAAGTGCTCCATGTAGGAATCCCTCAACAACACTAGGTTTTAATCATCGGGATTAAATGGTGTTTTGATCCCTTACTGCACAATAAATGTATTTGCAGGGGGAAAATGTGCCAATTTTCTTCCTGTAAAGAGGAAAGCAAAATGGACCTGAGCAGGGCTCTGCTTACTGGAAATAAAACACAGATCTGTTTTGAAAAGTTACCTGACAGAGGAGAAATGGAACCCAAATCCCACGGTGTGGCGTGGAGAGCAACAGGCTGGGGCACCTGCCCCGGTTACCTGTCCTGCACCTGCTTTCTGAGGACACTGGAGATCACTCAGTGGTTGCACAAACACCAAAAAAATTAAACTGCTGATGAAAAAGAGGAAAGCCCAGCCTCAGATGATGTCCCAAAGGACAGAGGGGCAGTGCTGGCTCTGTCCCTGCAGCCCCTCAGCCACTGCTGTCAACCTCTGCATGTCAACAGCCCTTGGAACTGACTTCCTAAAATCATCCAGCAACCCTAGAAATCTAATTATTCCTCACCATTTTCCCGGGTTTGTTTCTGTTGCACACAGAGGGTCGTCGCACGCCGGGCACTGAGTGTTTATGTCGATGAATTATTCAAGTTCTGTGGAACCAGACATCATTATCCCCATGTGAGATAAAGGAGTGGGTGCACATCTACATGGATGCAGATATAACACCGGCTTTAAAAAGAATTACAATTCTTGGTATTCTCCTCCCAAACAAAACCCCCAAGATGCAATGTTCTGGGCTTTTTTTCTCCCTTTGAAAGAAAAGCAGCAAACACCAAGCCCTGCCAAGCTCCTAATGAGCGGCTGCTGTGCCCCACACTGCTGCCCGACAGCCACTAACCCCTTGTCCACCCACACTGCTCATCAGCGACCCTAAATAACACACCAGCGTGACCCACTGCCCAGTGGCGCAGCCCTGAGAGCTGCGGAGGAGCTGCCAAGGTTTCCCAGCTGCTTCTGGCTCTTTCTCTGAGCTCTGCACAGACACTTTCCCTCCCTCCACACTGGGCAGCACCCCGGGAGCAGCAGCCCCTGTGTGGGTGAGCTCTGGGCATCCACAGCACCGTGGGCAGCCTCGGGGCTGGCAGAGCTCGGAGCATCCCTGCAGCCCTTCCAAACCCAGCCAAAACATGCCAATGCGGTGCCACTGGCAAGGTGGATCCAGTGCCAGCCCCACTGCCCAGAGCCCCCCAGAGCAGAGGTGCATAGCGGGGGCACCACAGCACCCACTGACACCCTACAGAGCAGAGCTGCCCAATGGGGGCACCACAGCATCCACTGATGCCCCCCAGAGCAGAGCTGCACAACGGGGGCACCACAGCACCCAGTGACACCCTACAGAGCAGAGGTGCCCAGTGGGGGCACCGCAGCACCCACTGATGCCCCCCGGGGCAGAGCTGCACTGTGGGGGCACCGCAATGCCCTCTGACACCCCCCAGAGCAGAACTGCACTGCAGGGGCACCACAACACCCACTGACACCCTACAGAGCAGAGGTGCCCAGTGGGGGCACTGCGGCACACACTGATGCCCCCCAGGGAAGAGCTGCACAACGGGGGCACCGCAGCACCCACTGATGCCCCCCAGAGCAGAGCTGCACTGTGGGGGCACCACAGCACCCACTGACACCCCCCAGGGCAGAGCTGCACTGTGGGGGCACCGCAATGCCCACTGACACCCTACAGAGCAGAGCTGCACAGTGGGGGCACCACAGCACCCACTGATGCCCCCCAGAGCAGAGCTGCACTGCAGGGACACTGCAGCACCCACTGATGCCCCCCAGGGCAGAGCTGCACTGTGGGGGCACCGCAATGCCCACTGATGCCCCCCAGAGCAGAGCTGCACTGTGGGGGCACCACAGCACCCACTGATGCCCCCCAGAGCAGAGCTGCACTGCAGGGACACTGCAGCACCCACTGATGCCCCCCAGGGCAGAGCTGCACTGTGGGGGCACCGCAGCACCCACTGATGCCCCCCAACATCCAGCTGCCCACTCCAAGCTCTCTGCGAGCCAAGGCTGTGTGTCAGAGGGCTGAAGCTCCTCTGCAGGAGAAACAAACAGAAAAAAACCCTTCTGAAGAGTGTGATAAACACGAGTGTAAAGGAAAGAGCTTGTTTTAAAAAATGGTAAGCAATCCTTCAGCTGCTGTCCTTCCCCGCTCTCTGCAGGGGTGATGGAGGGGGCCTGTGCTCGTATTGATCTGACCTGCGACACCCCGAGCGCAGCTCGTTACCCAAACAGAAAAACAATGTTCAGCAACACAACATCTTGTTAGCTCGGGAAGTCGGGGGAACCCTCCCGCTTCCCAGCAATCACTCGGGCATCGCCTGCCTAACCGGAGCCGAACGGTGCTGCTCTTAATGGGCTTATTAATAACTGTCACGTTCCACGAAGGGGAAATAATGCGCTTGCTTTCATCCATAGATTAAACTAAACCTGCGGGGAATTGTCCGAGTCCTCCCGCCCCGCTTGGTGCCCCGATGCTGATGCAGAGGACCAGCACTGCCGACAGCGTGGTCATGGGGATGGCCAAGGGCAGCTGCCTCCACCCAGACTGGCCTGCCCGGGAGGAACAGGACTCGCCCTCTGACTCCAAACACTTGGCAAAATCATCTCCCTTTTTTTTTTTCCTCTACAACAAATGCACTTGGTGCTTAGTTGTAGTTACAGTTTTAGACCTAAATATAACTAAAAGGCAGAGAGAGGAGAGCGTGTTAAGAGACTGTTCAACTGCAGGGAAGAAAAATCTCAGTCCCTGCGTATTAATTTAAAGTTTGAGGTTTTTATAGGGATGCTGCTGAGACAGACACAGCTATGAGTAAATATGTCAAAATAATCTATCAAATGGAAAGCTGGTCCCTGAGCTGTTCAATGCAAGAGGTAAATTACACAAAGATTATCACTAGATTTCCAAAATGCCTTCCAAAGAGAGAGAAAGGAAGGGAAAGGACAAGATTTGGGTACCTTTCTTAAGGCTGAGACTGTTCCCACCCCATTCTTGCTTTCAGGAACAGTCATTACAATCTGAGGTTCCCAACTTCCACACTTTTTTAGAGCTCCAGGTTGTACTGAAGTCCTCCATTCCCTCCTCTCCAGCTGAACATGGTCCCCTTCCCCTCCCTGAACACCCACAGGTTGCTCCCTGAGGTTCAGTGAAGCCCAAGGGTCAAGGTCACATGCTGGCCCAGCCCCTGGCTCCAGTGGGGAGGATGCTGCCAAGCTCCAGCATCATGCACAGCTGGAACGCCTGGATAAAATCTGCCCACCTTGCCAGAGGGCTCGGAGTCAGTTGCTGGTGGAAGGGCTGAATTAATCCATTTAACAAAGAAAAATGCTGCTTTCAGAAAAAAACAAAAAAACCCAAAAAAAACCCCCCCAAGATCCAAGATCTCTCTGAGCAGTGTTCCCCTGGAGGCTTTACCAGCGCTGCGTTTTCCATCACAAAAATAACGTCCTGTAAAAGACTGATTAGTCAGCTGATAATTGAGTTCTTAAATGTCAAAAACAATATGGTATGAATATTCAGCAGATCATGCCATGAAACTTACCTGTTCCATCAACAATGACTAACAGTTGCTATCCCCATTGTTCTTTCCCAGATATTATGTTAATCTGACTTTTCTGAGGTGATGAACAAGGCTTCCTTAAAACACATTGTCTTGCAGGTTAATGTGGAATGGACTGCTTAAAAAAACCCAGCTTGGAAGTCGTGCCTGACTTCCATCCCTGCACATTAGCTCCAGCTCGCAGTTCAGGGAGAGGGCCAATTGAATCAAAATTGCTCCAAGCAGACACAGTTAATATTTCGCCTTCTGAGTGGGAGAAAACCTGGTATGTAGATTGAATAAAAAAGTGATGTTTTTGTGCTGCTCGAAGTTAAACGCAGCCCGAGGGTTAAGGTCACAGCACATTTCAGACATCATTTAATTTAACAGGGGAAAACACAGGCTACGTTTCATTCTGGGAGGTATCTCTGGTTTTTAAAGGGAAGTGGAGCGGTGTTGGATGTAGCTCCATTCCCCACCACCCCTGGGGCCCAGCCACCCAACCAGGTTCTTCTCAGCAAAGAGTACACCCATCCAAGCCATGAGCAGCCAGTTTCTCCAGGAGAACGCTGTGGAAAACAGTATTAAAGACTTTACTGAGTTCCAGGCAGACACATCCACAGCCTTTCCTTCATCCACGAACTCTTTAATCCAACCACTAATTGTGATGGAATGGCTTGGGAGGAAAACAAGCTCCGAGCACCGAATCTCCCAAAGGCAGATGCATCAAAGAGAGGGACTCGACATCTCGGTGGGTTTTTGGGGACCACACCTCGTGCTGAGCCCCCCCAGGAGGGGCTGGATGGTGGCACTCCTGGCAGCCACCAACGGGAACCCAGCACAGCGAAGGGTGGCACATTTGAGGGTGGGAGGATTGCATCTCTGCATCTTCCTAAGCGTGTGTTTAATTAACGCCTCATCCTAACGGGGAGCTCGGGAGCCTGGCTCTCAGTTACCCAAACCCAGATTTATGGGCTCAATGTGGAGTGGTTAGGAAAGCCATTTAAAACCAATCAGGCCCTGGGAGAGGCAGATCCAAGCAGCCCAGACTGCGCTCATTATGCTGGAGAATAGGAAAATAAAGCCGTCAGGCTCACCAGACAAGTAGGTTATTTGTACTATTCTTTTTAATGATTAGTTTCTTTAATAATGCCTTCTGCCTGCAGTGGGAGAAACTCTCCATCGTGCTGCTGATGGATGATGCTCCCATGTGACCAACCAAACCCAATTTTCATGTTTCCTAACGCCACTGAAATGAATGAAAAGGCAATTATTGTTTTCCTCCAGCAAAGCCTCAGATGCTGCCGAGCACGAAGGGGTGCGGGTTCCTTGGTCAAGGACCATTGCACTCAACTTGGCTGAAGGTTTTCATGTACATGAGCCAGCTTTTTGAGAGGAAAAAGCAAAGTGGAACTTCTGTTTCCTCCCTCTTTGTCTCCCTATCCCTTACGTTAGTCACTGGTTGAATCTCCCATGCATGATGCACTCATAATATTTAGGAGAGAATATCCCACAGCTGAGGCATCTGGTTTGGGTGTTCTCCTTCCCTCCCAAACTCCACGTGGACCTTGGCCTTGGCCTGCAAGGCATCTGCCAGAGCCTAAGGGGACAGATCTGCCCACTGACTTCTCCATGGTATGGATTGACTGCAGGAGCCATTACTGCAAATGATATATCAAGGACCTTCTTAGCACTTGCTCTGGTGGGACCCAGAAACCAGGGAGGGCATAAGGGGGGAGTTTGCCTTTCTAATACCATCATTTAAACAAAATCCATCTGTAGAAATGGAATAGAAAGGACCCTGTTAAAATAGCATCAATATTCCACGTGAGAGAAGCCAGAGATTTGGGGGAATTTCTTTCAGTCTTTGAAGGTTTCCATTTCATACAAAACTCAGCATATTGTCATGGATATCGCCCTGTCACTCATGCAATTCCCACGTGTCTGGGGGCTGAAAAAAGAGGAACTTTTTCTTCCCTGGCAGGGTGAGGGAAGGTGACCTCTCCCACACGCGCCGAGTTAATCACCATCGTGCCTTTGCTTTGCTGCCCAGACCAGTATCCCTAATTACACTAACCTATTTTTCATGAGTACAATGGGAGAGAGTTTCGGAGGAGCAGAGCTCTGACAGGGAGGAATTAACCTCCTTCCCTGAACCGGGATATAATGGCTGTTTATTTTTCCCTGCGGCACTGTTATTCTCAGCAGAGCAGCCCATGGAACAAGAGCAATACACGGGGCAAGCACAGAGCAGGGATCCATCCCGCACACACCAGGTACCCAGCCCATTCCTGAACAGCCAGGCAGCCCTCACCTGTTAGGAAGAAGTTCCAGCCCTCCTCCCTGAGACATATTGCAATTACCAAAGCAATTGGAATTTTAATCAGCAACACCACGGAAGTGTTTCCGACTCAGTCGGCTGTGTCAGAAACATCCAAACAACCCCCAAATCAAACCCTTTATCGCTCCGACACTGCCTGGAAAATCTCTGTCTTTTCCTGGCTCTTTAAATAGTCGATCCAAGACTTGCTGGTCCCTAAGCCCAGCAGCAGAGAACAACTTCAGCGCTAACGACTTTGATCTCCCTTCAGGCAAAGCTTCTGGGCAAAGCCTGGCAAACCGAGCGTGGATGCTGGACCTTGGGCTCCAGGGCAGAGCCTTAGAAACCTGCCTCTTGGGAGGATTATGAACGGCCATCCCCGTTTAGGATGTAAAATGAGGGGATTTCTTGGCAGCATCACTGCTCTCTTGGTGAGGACTCACCCTGCTGCTCCCAGAGCCCCCGGCAGTGCCGGCACCCGGTGGGTGGGTGTAAGGAATGCTGCTGGAAGACACCCAGCCCTGACACAGGGTTGGATTAAAGTGGTTGGATTAAAGAGTTCGTGGATGGAGGAAGGGGCCAGGAGTGCCACGACCCCCTTGCTGCATCCCCGTGGTCCACAGCGGTGCCGCACCAAGTGCCCTCCCAGCACACCAGGCAGCGTCCCGGCTCACCAACACCACACCTGCAAGGACGGCTCTTTCTGCCTCCTTGGGTTTCACCTGATTTATTCCTTTGGCCTGCACATGCCATTGATGTCCTCAGCCCTGGTCCCTTTCCCTGCTCCCCAGTGACCAGCCAGAGGCCGGGGCGCTTGTTTTTGCCTTCCCCAGGTCTGCACGCTGCCGTGTTCCTACCGCAGGAAGCAGAAAACTAGTTTAACATCTCATTTATTTCATAGATGAGAAAGTAATTCCCTGCTGAATGATTGTCCTGAACCAACAATTCAGAAAGCAGGAATTTACAGTGCCTGCCGGAGCCGGGAGTGCATTACTGTAGTGCTGCTCTGTGATGGAGCTGAAATATGTTTTTTTCCCCTCCTGTTAGCCTGAAGAGAAAAGCCATTAAATATGATTAAGGTTAAGAGATTGCTAAAATTACAAACAGCCGCCATTCAATTATTTTGGTCTATAAAATGCAACACAGATTGGAGTTATTTCTCTGAAATGTGTTTTTAGAAAATAACACAACACAACTAATGTGGTTTGATGTAGCAAATCAGGTTTCAGATACTCCTCGTAATGCAAAACTAAAAGGTTCATAATTTAACTCAAAGTTCGTAACTTCAAGTCGTCAGGTGGCTGCTCTGTTAAAAAAGTGGAGGGGCCAAAAAAAAAATAAAAAAATCAATCCTGCCCCAACGAATGCGCCGCGGAGTTGTCTAAAGATGGAGAGTCAATCAGTTTTAGCACCCATTAAAGCAAAGACAGAAAAATGCAACAACTTGGCATAACAGTCACACATTTTTTATGGAGAATAAATCTCCCCAACAGTTTCTGCAATTTCCAACGTGGCCTGAGGTGGGTGGGAGGGACGTGCCGGGGCTCGGAGCCTCCGCCGGAGCGTGGGTGGCTCGTGGGGTGTCACTGGGGCTGTGGGCACGGGGGGCACCGTGCCTGGTGCCCACCACGCCACTGCCACAGCCACTGCCAGGCTCACGGCGCCCCAAAGAACCTGCACTACAACGTATTTTCTGTCAGCAAGGTGCAAGGAGCTGAAATAATTGGAAAGCTGGAAAAAAATGTGGATGGGGATAGAGCAACGGCTAGAGACTTGTGTTATTACGGTTAATAAAATATGAGGAATTGCATTATTCTGCTGAAAGCAACACAAACCTCGCGGGGTCCCCGGAGGCTCCGGAGTTGTTTCCACTGGCAAACTCCAAGTGAGCTTGGCACAGAATCAGGAGTCAGTGGTTGTGGACAGGGGAGGGTAAGGCAGGAGGTGTTCGGTGTGCTGGGCACTCGTACCCTGCTGGCAGCATCACCAGTCCCATCCCACAGCCAAAGGAACCGTCCTGCTGACCCAGCAGTGTTCAGGCATGGCAGATTTATGCCTTGGGAAGATCTCTCGCTTCTAGATGCTGATTATTTACCTGCCAACATCTGTGTGCCTGCAATATTCCCATATTCCCTCTGTGGTTACCCCAAGAGGTCGAAGCAACACCCAGAAAAACCATTTACTTCCACTTGTCACAGTTTACACTGTGAGGTCCTTTTTGTAGCGGGTTGAAAAGGGTTAATGTGTGAGAAATAGATCATTTGATGAGTAACTGCATGATTGAGGCCCAACGGATCGATGATTTCTTATAAACGTATAAATAATTCATTCTGCTAATGTGCTTATAATCACCTCGCACGTACCCACTTGTGTCTCACAACAGCTACTCACTCCTTCGTCAGCCCCACGTAAAGCCACGTGGGGTGGAGGAAACAGAGCAGACACTCCCAGTGCTGCACCAGGGCTTGGCTGAGCAGGTGGGTTTTCCAATAGAAACCTCTTTAAAAATACTGGATCTCAACCTCTTGCCCTTGTGAAGAAGACAGCATCATTTCTTGCAACAGGAACAAATCCCCCTGCCACAATCAGGGCACCCCATGCGTCTGGTCACCGATGGCTTGTCCACGCTGGAAGGCTTTGGGGCAGTGACTGGGTTTTGCCGTGGCAAGGAGCCAGTTGGAACCCATCCCAGTGTCAGACAGGGAATTTCCAGTATTCCAGCCCTGCATTCCCTTTCCTGCCTGCATAGCCTCAGACCAGAGGACACCAACATCTCCCCTCCCTTTGGCTTGCTCCCAAGCAGCCCTTCAGCACACGGACCAGCAGAGAACTCCCTCTGACAGGTAATTAGCTGCAGAAAAAAAGGCAAATGAAAAACAGAGTCCAAATTAATAACAATGCACATGCACATATTTGTCTGGAGAGGCACAGTGAATTACTTTAATTTACCAAAAGCGCCTGGTTTATCAGCGGATGGGAACGGATACATCTTCATTTCTGCTCACCTTTGGGAATCACAGCATCAGCCAGGGAGCAAGGAGAGATCTCCAGCCACTCCCATCCCCTGGTTGTACCAGGACGTGCCGTCCCCTCCAGCAGACCCCGATGCTGTGTGTCTGTACCCACAGTGACACTGGGGGGTGACAATCAGAAAGGTCAGGGGCCAATAGATCCTGATAATCATTGCAGTTTTGAGGAGAAAAAGTGAAAAGAAAGTGCTGCCACTTCAAACTCACCCTACAAATTCCCAAGGGTGCGTTGTATGATGAAAAAGGGTAAAAAGAGATTAAAATAAAAGCACCAACCAGGCCTGGCACAGCAGCACTGGAGACAAAGGTGCCTGCTGGGCTCTTCCTGGGGCACATGGCTCCTCCTTGCTCGGGTGGCAGGGACAAGATGGGAGCGTAGGTGAGCTTTGCATTTTCCTTCAAGGCTCATTGCCTTAGAGTTTCTACCTCAAAGTTGAATTTCAATTACATGACCAGTAATATTCACTTAATGAAAAGTACCATCCTTGCCTGATGGGCTGCAGCAGGAAGGAAGGAGAGGAAAAAAGAAGGATTAAGCATCACTCCTGTGAGACAGGCACCTCACCTGCCCATGTCCCAATGCCTTCCTCATTCCCAGGACGCTGATGCAGAGCCAGGGACACTCGTCCCAGGTAGAGCCTCAAAAATCTCTGATACAATTTGAGGAGGTGGCCATTCAGAGCAGGTCAGTATGACCCACCACCAGCACTGACCCTGCTGGTGGGAGGGAGGGATGGATGCCTCTCAATCCCCTGTTGGGTACCACCTGCTGGCAGAAGAGATGGAAATGGAGGCAGGGGTTGCAGGCAGGGCTGCCAGACACCCATCCCAAGGAAGGTGTGTGAGGGCCCGAGGTGGAGGCAGCGCAGCATCGCTCCCAGCTCTCCCTCTGGATACCCTGGGGCCTCTCTGGCTTACTGGAAAAACCATTACCTGAGGATTAGGCTTCCATCTGATTCTCATCAAAGGCTCTGGTCACCACCTATTTGCTTAACACCAGACATTCCAGGCACCATCAAATTTAACAGGGCTTGACAGATTCAGGATTAAACACAAAAGCAGGACAAATCCGTACTTTTGCAGGAGGCCCCCAGTGGATGCACCAGGACAGGTGGGATTAGGGAAAGGGAAAAAAGAGAAAAGGGAAGAGGAAAGGGAGACTCATAGAAGGTCTGGCTGGTGCTGCTCGTGCCAGGAGCCCTCTGCCCTCTCTCCTCGCCAGCCAGGATGCTGTTTGCTTCTTTTTTCTCACTTTTCCCAGCTTGTTCCCTCTCTGGCTACTGCATCACACAGGCAGAAGCCAAAGCCAGTAGCAGGGCTCAAGAGCTGATGAGCCTTGCAGCAGCAGCAGCTCAGGGATTCCAAGGTACAAGGTCTAGTTTATAAACCACTCTACTCCCTTAGACAAACAGAAGCTCAAAAGCAGCAGGTCTGATTGAATTACGTGTTTAATATTTAACAAGGGGTCAGGTTAGGTAATCAAATAGTCCTTTTTGGCTGAAAATTAGTCCTGGGGTCAGTACAGAGCCTGCAAAGCCTCTCCTCTGCAGCAAGGGGAGTTATTTCTTTCCATTCCACTAATGGTCACAGAAGGGTTGTGCAGGGAGCTCAGGAGACTCCAAGATGTTTTAAAAATATCATTAGAAAAGAAACACAGAATATTCTTTATCACTAAATGAAACTTCCTTGATGTTATAGAAACAAAATTTCAGAATTAATAGATCTGCTTCTGTCTTAGCTTGTCTCACCCTGCTCTTGGGAATATCAAAGTGGTCTGGAAACTGTTGTAATCCAAGTCTGAATCTCTTTTTAATTTTAAATCAAGAGACATGAAGGAATAGACGATTTGTTTTGACAGAGTGAAGGAAACTGCCCCCAGTGGCTTTGGAAGGTGCTGGAAGCACCCAGATGGTACCTCCAGCCTCTGAGAGGTCCAACCTGCCCTGGCTGCCCACCCTCTGCCCCCAAACCAGCAGGTGAGCAGCCACCACCAGTTTTCCTGAGGATGGGAGCCCTCCTGATGCTCCCATTCCAGCAGGGACAGCTCTGCAGAGCTGTGGTACCTCTGCCAGCCCTGGCCTTGCCAGACCACAGCCCTCCCCAACATAATTTATCTGCAGCTGTAAACAAGCACGTCCATTCTGCGAACAAATTGGAGCGATGGCCAGTCACCGATAGCAATTCCCAGTAATTAAATGTGAATTAATTGATTTACCAAGCGATGCACTTGCTTTATGTATGGTGTTTTTATTAGCAAACCCTAGTTACTTAAGTAATTTCCAAGGCATATTTATTAGCGCCGCGTAAATCTGAGTAAACAAGTCATTTTTAATTGTGGGAATAATTAAAAATGGCCACGTACATTTTCAGAGGACCACACCCAGCCAGGGCTGTGGTCGAGGAGGCTTTGCCCCTCCTGCCTGGCACCCTGGGCTGTGCCACCTCCCAGTGTGGCCATCCCAGGCAGTAGTACCCCATTGCCCCAGGAAGCCACCCCTTCTCAATAACCAGACATGCCTTGTCAGATTTATTTCCCACCATGACGTCCCCCAGTTGGTGCAAGGGCCATTCCCATGGCATATCCCACCCTCGTGGCAGCAGCACTGGCAGAGGAGTGTCTTCCTCCATCCCCTAAATCCCCCACACTCCTCCTCATCTCCCCACCTTGCACAGAAAGACTCCAAAGGCTTTTTTTGGGGGGGTCTCATGATTAAAAAATTGGCTCTGCAATGCTTTATGCATGCATCTGTTATGCTAAAATAACCCTCCTTCCTAACCATGCCCACCTGCTGTCTTTTTCAATTTTAAGTATTTCTAAGTAGCAATCAAATCAGTATAATTTGTTCTTTATCTCAGAAAAACCATTGTGAAAGAAAAATGTGACCATTATGTTACATCAGGGAAAAATACCAGCCCTTTCTTTCCAGCCTTCTCTCTGTTCTATCAGATCTCAGTCGTCATTATGCCCGTCAGATTTAATATTGCTTGAATGCTCGGAGCTTTCTTTAATCACTGCAACCTTTCTGCCATCCCCGAGCTCCCCCCTCCCCAAGGTTAAGGCTTTTTTTCCTTTCTTTTTTTTTTTTTTTTAATTCAGATACATAAATACTGGTATCATGAATGCGTTAAGGGTTTCCAGGAGACGGCTCTGGGGTTTGTTTCGGGAGCTGGCTGCTCGCAGCGGCGTTACCATCGGCTGCTGTTGTGCCAGGATGGAGGAGCTGGATCCGGGGAACAGGGGATGCTCCAGACAGGGCCACCACCCACCGGCTGCTCCGGAGAGATCAGAACAACAACCCGGGCAAATATTGATGCTACAGTCAATCTCCAGATTAGGATTGACTGCCGAAACACACCCAGGGCGCTGTAAAAACATTCAATGCTGCGGATTTCAATAAAGCCCGTGGCTCAGAGGGCAACAGTAAATGATTATTTATAGACTCTCTGCAGAGGTAGGGCAGGAAGGGAGCCCATTACACTTGGGATCAATCCCTTCACGTGCCGAGGCGTTGGGAAGACACCCCTTTGATTCAAAGGGCGGGGCAGCAGAACTTCCCACTCATAAAAAGCCCACTAATGAGTGGGTGATTTTCAATCACCCAATTCCTTGAAGGCTTTTCAACTCAAGGGATAACCCTCTGCTGCTTTAAACCTCTTTCAGTTCACTAATTATTCAAACATCTTCCGAGATCCCCCAGATGGTCCCTGGCCACCCCTGAAAGCTGCTCTTGGGCACATGACTGGCATTGCCACACTGGAACTGAGCCCTGGCTTGATAAATATCTTTCACATCCTTTGGATGAGACATTAGAGGAGCCTCTCCATGCGCTGCAGCATCTGGGGAACCTGCAAACATGGCCGTGGCCACTGAAAACTCCTCCAACCTGTGTTATCTCCAGGGACTCTTCCCAAGACAGGGCCATGGGGACTGTGTTGCCACCAGCACACATGTGATGGTCCCCACATCCTGGCACAGGAGGGCTCTGAGGAACTGGGTCTCCGAGACACTTCTCCTTCAGCCCACAGACCTCAGAGCAGCTTGGGCAAGAATAGGTGCTAAAAATAAATCCTGTCCTTTCCTTCCCTTTTGACTTCCCAAATGCCAGTCTAAAAATAAGAGCCATTTGCAGGAAAATCCCCCATCCCTGAGACTCCTTCTCCCCATCTCCCTCCCAGGACACAACACTATCACAGATGAGGAGGATGGCACACAAGGTTCAGATCATCAAACAGGCAGCCAGGGCTGGGGTCAAGCATTTCTGTTTACGAGCAAGCTCCCCTTGCCAGCTCTTCAGCTCAGATCCCACAACCGACCACGTCCTCTGGAACGAGGGGCTGTGGGATGAACCCCCCTGGGCAGCCCCCACAGCCTCCCCTCTGCCCTGTCATCCTCCCCCAGCACACCCCATGCACGTGCTCTCCAGCCCGCTCAGCTACACCTCGCAGAGCCTCGCTTCCATAAATAAAAATTAAGCAAACACTTAACGAGCGTCATGCATATTAATACCCTCCAGGTGAAGGTCAGCACGGGGCTGTGATTGTGGCAAATCCGCATTTGATTAAGTTGACTTGAAAACAGGGGAGATAAACAATGCACAAAACCCTAAAAATTGCTATGATTTATTCTTTTGACCTCTGCGAGTTTCTCGGTTTTATGCAGCTTCAGCCTCCTTTGTGCAAGGGGATTTTTTCCCTACTTGGGGCTCTTCAGAGGAGAAGGTGCTGGCACATGAAAAGTGACTCTGCTCCCCACGTGTCCGCACGGCATCCCTACGGTGAGTCGGAATGTTTGACTCAGATGGCTCGTGAAAAGCTTTTGGTGGAAGCAAGGGACATGTCATGGGTCCCTGTGCCCAACCTGCAGTGGGATGGCAAGGCCCTGGGACAAGCAGGAGGTATTGGGGATGCCAGACCTGACACTCGAGTTGCCTTCTCCCACAAACTGCTGTGGGTTCACTTTGAGCTGTGGCACTGCTGGGATGCCAGTGGGGTGAGGCTGCCTTGGGAGGCAGCACCAGGACTGTCCACAGCCCCGGGAGCCACATCCAAGTGCCCCAAGCTGTGACCTCAGCCAGGCACAGCTGTGAGCTATCTTGGACACCTGCACCGAAATGAAACGATGCACATCCCAAGAGCATCTCTCCCTCTTCCCTGACTTCAAACCACTTCAGGTATCAGCACTGGCAATGCAGACCTGCAGGTCCCACTGGCTGGAAACTCCTGGTTCACCACACAGAGATGCCCCTTCTGATGGGCTGAACCAGTGGAGACTGGAGGGTCTCTGCAGGGCTGGGGTAAGTCCTGTCCATCTGGCATCCACAGTGTAACAGCATTTCCTCACCCTCCCGCCCCACGTACAAACTTTCTCACACTTCTACACCTTTGCAACATCCTTCCTACAGCCCAGCCAGTTCCACCTGGGCCCAACCACACCTCTGGAGGAGTGCAGATGTCTTATGAGATCCCTGACGAGGCTCCCAATTCCTGAGGTTTTCCCAGCAGAGCAGTCAGTGCTTTCGCTGTGCTCTTACCCAAGCCATAAAGGACATTCCAGCTGCAGACAGAGCACCAACAGCTGCTGAACAAACCCCGGTAAAGACAAGGGGACAGGATCCAGGCTGCAGCAGGAACATCTCTGCGGGGTCTCTGCTCTACTGCTGAGCAAAAGGCACATTTGCTGGGGAAGACGGACCATTGTTATACATTCCCGTCCCGTCTGTGGTGACAGAGTTAATCACAGCAGTCTCCGGGAGAAGGATGCTAATGAAGATGTGATGCGGGCAGCCATTTCTCAATTCATTAGCATCCTGTCACTCCGAGGGGTGACCACGGAGACCCACGTTCCCACCTTTCACCAAAACATGACAGGATAATAAAGCAACGCTATTTTCAGTCCTGGGGACAAGCCGAACACGTTCCTTAAGCTCAGTGGTTGTTACAGGGAACAGAAACAGGGAACAAAACTCCAGCACCCAACTGAGCAACAATAAAGCATCTTGGACCCCAGCTCGCCCACTGGGAGGTCCAGCAACCCCATTCCTCAGTGCAAGGTGCCACTTTACCCATGGCAAGGAGCAGGGAACTGCATGGAGCGAGCCTGAAAATCTGTGTGGGTGTCCCACAGTGCCTGTGTCCTCACACCCACACAAACGCTTCATTTTGGTGGCAAAGACATGGAGGAGGGAACAGGCAGCAACTCAAATATCTGGATGTGAGGTCTGGGCCATGCTCCACCAACCAGACCATGGCCAATGTCCCCTGACATTTGCTCTCCACATCCTGCTGGGTGAGCGGCATCTCTTTGGCAGGGCGGATTTATTCCAGCAGCTCCAAAAAAAAAAGCCCATTTGACTACAGAAATCAGAGCGGGCAATCACGCTGCATCCTCAGGAAAGGTGGAGGAAAGACGTCCCACGGAAAGACAGCCAGCTTCAGGTTTGGAAATACAGACTTAGTGCCATGACCTAATAAACAGACTAGAGTTGGACCAAGGGTTGGACTTGATGATCTCAGAGGTCTTTTCCAACGCAATCGATTCTATGACTCTAAGCCATGCGATGGGTGCCCGAGGTAGAGTGATCAGAGATCACACAGGTTTCTAAGGCCGAGCTACGTCACATCCTGCTCTGCTGTGGGCAGGTTTCCACGCTGCTTCCATCACCACGACACCTAAACTCACTGTCTCTGCTCCGACCGGGTGCCACGTCACCAGCAAACGTCCAGATGAGCCGTGAAGCTCATGCGAGTCCTCCCTGAATGTGGGGAGACACAGTTTGGCTGATCCCTGTTCTCTCGATGGTGGGTTCACCACCCAAGCAGGAATAACAGCAGCACAGGCTCTGAAGCTGTGGGGAGCCAACAGCTGGGATACAGCCTTGTAAAATACACTCCATCCAGCCCCAAAAATCCCTGCCCGGCTGATTTGGGATAGAGCCATAAACCAAGCCAGAGGATGCATTTACAGACACCAGGAAGAAGCAACCCAGTTTTCAGTCTGTTTTTCCCCCTTGGCAGACAGGGAGGGGAACGAGCCACGTCCCCCTCACTGGGGCAGAGCCAAAGCACTCGCTCTCCTCCAATAGGATCTCCTGGGAGATAACCCAAATCCCTCTCGGCATGATGGGGTCCTGTGGAGGGCAGACTAAACCTGCTGGAATAGTAACGTGGGTTGGTGGGAACTTATATATCTGCAAGCTAGAGCATTCTGGCTAGGAAAATTAAATTATGCTTTTGGAAGGTGAAAGAAACAATGTGCCTGTGTTTGAGTGGCAGCATCTGCTTTTAGTGAGATGCTCATGAGCAGGGAGTTTGGCAGATGCCAGCGTGACAAAGCAGCCAGGAGGTCCCTGGCCATGTCAGCTTCCTGCATCCAAAAGAAATCCCATTGCTTCCCTCCCTTCTAAGAGCTGAAAAGACTCTGGCCAAACGCAGTCAATGCAAAGGGCCCTGGCTCTGCAGCAGAGTGAGACAGGCAGTGCCAGAGACCTTGCACTTCTCTGACTGAATTTCACTGCTCTGCCCTGGACACCTCCTGGCTTTGCTGCCGGCCTTGGCTGTGGCACAGCATCACCAGAGCTGGGAACACACAGCCAGCACATCCAGCCACAGCCACCCCAGCCCTCCCAGCTCTCCACAGCCCCCAGTGCTTCCCCATGGCAAACAGGGTTGGGGGATGAGCAGGGGGAAACAACCAGGGCGAGGGAGCAGCACGGGGAGAGGAGGCAGAGCGAGACACAGGGAAGACAAGCAGGGAACAGGAGCATGTCCAGAGCCAGCCCCACTAAAGACATGGCCACGCTGAGACCCACGTGGGGTCCCATCCCTGCACGGAGCCATCCAACAGCGAGAGCTGTGCAGGGAACAACCTCCCAGAGCCACTGACCAGGAAAATGCCTTTACCCTCGTCCCAGATGAAAGCAAGTGTTCAGTGTGCTCTGACAAAACAAACCTTTCCTGATCTGATGCTCATTCCTCTTGAAAACACTCAAAAAAAGAATAATCTCACTCCCCGTCCTTCTCCCACAAGCTCACAAATGCACCGGCTCTTCTCTGTATGTTTTCTTTTTTTTTTTTT
>VWZG01006978.1:291822-380971 GCA_013396735.1 Grallaria varia
AAAAAAAAAAATAATAAAAAAAAAAGGTCGGCATATATAACTTTAATTCCATCCTCCCGCTGCAGTTTGGTACCTGTCACCTACGATTCCGGCTGAGCCAGAGCCTCTCCTGTGCACCTATGGCTTTAGTGGTCATTAGTGGTCATTTTAACGTGAATTCCCACGTTTTACTAAGCGGGTAGAAAAGAAAAAAAAAAGGCAGTTTTGTTCATCCAGCCGCTCTCCAGGTCTGGGCTCCCACATCAGAGGGGCTTCACCTGCAGCCCCAAGTGGGAGAGGATGAGGAGATGCCCCCCGTGCTCCAGCAAGGAGCCCACTCCCACATCCCCGTGGCCGAGCAGCACCTCTGTCGAGCTCCAGCCCATCTCCCAGCCGCCACCATCGAAAGCACCTGAAACAGCCAAAAAATGGGGCTCGGGAGGGGGTGGGGGGGGTTTGTTATCCGAGCCCTGACGGTGACAGGGGAACGGGACACGGGCACACTGAACTGCAAACTACGCGTCTAAAATGTGCTGGTTCTCCTCCGATGAGCTCGAGTTCTGAACGGAAACCGGTGAAGAGAAAAAAGGGGAAACACCTTCAGAGAAAACGCACCTACTCCACAGGGTCCCAGCTGGCAACTCCAGGAACAGGAAAGGGGAAACGAAGAGCCACAGAAACCCGAAGGGAACTAACGCACAGAAGCCCCTCTTCTTCCCAGCCTCCCCCCGACCCGAACGAACAGAAATTAAACAAGGCACAGAATCTTCTGCAAATGACTTCACTAAACTAAATCCAAGCTGGACTTGGCCAAAAAAAGAAAACCCAAACGAACTGAGGTGTCAAACAGCAGAGTGTACTTTACGAGGAATATTTTTACACAGCGAATCCTGGACCCTCCCGGCCTCACTCCTCTCCACCCATTTGCTTTTTTTCCCTTGGAAAAAAAAAAAGACACAGCTGGTTGCAATTTCCAAGATCACTGTCTTTGTAGCGTTTAAATAGGGCCAGTAGTAACCATCCACGGTTGGACACCTCATGGGAACCAAGGCTGCTCTAGATGAAGTACTCTTTCTTTTCCTCGGAGTTGTTTTGTCCCCCCTCTGCGTTGATGATGGCTGTGTCTGCGTCGGCCGCATCATCTGCTCCTTTGGCTTCGTGAGTGAAGTATGTACCTGCAAGGCAAGCGGAGGCTCCGTGACCCCTGTGGGACCATCGATGAAGGAAAAAGAAATGCCACCGGGACAGCAACTGTGGCAGGGGGGGGTCTGTCACATCAGATAACCCCACAAGTGAGGGGACACGCGTGCCAGGCCTTTCATCCTCCAGTTTCAGTCCACGTCTTACCTTTATGTCTGGCAAAATATCGCCCTAGAATGATGAGCAGGCAAAGCATCGCGAAGACGACGACGGCCACGACGCCGCCGACCACGGCGTGGTCCACGCTCCGTATCGCCCCCTCCTCACCTGCGCGGGAATCTGTCGAGATCAGAAGAGCAATAAGAACTGGGGACTCCCTATGACGCTCTCGGCAGGGTCTGGCTGCAGCTGCTGCCAGGACAGGAGGAGCCGCCCCCGGGCTCTCCAGAGGAGCAGGGCTGAAGCACCAGAGCTAACTAGGCAGATGAGTTCAGGCAGAGGAACTTCGTCCGGAGCCGAACTGATCTGGCAGCTCCACTCGTGTTTTCCGCTACAAGCAGCAGCACTACGACTACGCACGTGGGAGACAGCCGGGAGAAGGGTGGGAGGGCACACAGAGCCGTCAGTGGGCACCTATTCTGGGAAATTTCCCTACGATGCTCCCCAAATTTCAGCCTCCCTGGCGGGTGGGGCACAGGGAAGAGCAGTGCGACACGCCAATATTAATCTTTAGCTCTGAGAAATGTCATTAATGAGTGCCCTGTTGGGAACATTTCAACTTCAGCCCAAAACACTCCTCGCCCAAAATCCAACCCACCCAGCGTGGGGAAAATCTGTTTACAACCATCCCCTGCCCCATCTCAAGTGGGCTCCACCATTAACCCCCACCTTTGCTTTCGATGCAGCCCACGAGGACACAACGCTCCTGACCCAGGCCATAACAGTGAACAGTAACTAAGCGCGGCCTCCGACGCCTTTACTGCGTTTATTTAACTCCTCACCACACAATTAGTTTCCTTTCAGAAGCGCCTCTCCCTCGAGACGCCATCGCCCGGGAGAGGGATGACTGATGTGGCGGAGGAAGAGCTCTGGAATGAACCCCGGATGAGCTATGGCCATGTAAAATGAATGTATAGCAGTGTAAACAATTTTAATTTAAGAACGCAGCTACATCAACCCTCGCTGCAATCCTAATGGCAACCGAGATTTATAACGCAGTAAAAACCAATTATTCTCCCGCTGATTAATACATTAACATTTTGGAATAGAAGCTAAACCATTGTCTCTTTTTTTTTAGTGAGTCAAGCGTGACACCTCCATTAAAATGATTTACTGGCCATACCTTACAATTTAAGCACAGCAGCAACAGAAACGGTAAAAATCTTTTAACTTTACATGATTTGTGAAGTCATATGTGAAGGATTTACCATTTAAATCTTTCACTACAAGAAGCACATGGCCCATAAATCTGCCCTGCCTGCGCCTGCCTGGACACCTCGGAGAAATGCGTTTTGCCAGGACGACTGAGAGAGCAAATGCAAGTCAATTTTTAAGAAAGATTTATCTCCGTCTCCCTCCAAAGAACAGAGCAAATCTCTGAAGCCTCCACCTCTAATAATATTTGAAGTTTATCGATCAAGCGTACAGATCCGTGACAGCTAAAGGTAATGGGGCTCTTTTGAGCCGAGACCTGATACAAAGCTTTCGAGCAGCAGCTGGGATTTACACTTTCTATCGATATTTCCAATTCTGCTCCAAGATTAAGGACTGAGGGACCCAAGTAAATAACTCGGGACCCGGAGCACCATAAAGCGCCTTTTAATTAAAACAATTTAAGAAAAAAAGCCCCTTTGAGTAACCTCTGAGAGCAGGAGCTCCGGCGCAGGCAGGGGGATGCTGGGCTGAGCCGGGGCATGGCATGGGACACCAGAGAGCTCCTTCCAGGAGCTTGGCCAAGAACCTACAAACCGTGGCCAGAAAAAGATTCCTCTGCAATTCAAAAGCTTTTGCTGCCACATCCCTGAACGCCAAGCCATGGCACTGCGGAGAGACTCCAAAAGCATGGCAAAGGGGGACTTTCTGTCTCACCTCCAGTGGGAGCAGACCACGCTGTCATGACTCTGGTGGGCATTCCTGTGTGTGGGTGGGAAAGGTGCCCACTGACACTCTGGGGGATGCCAGGCTGACCTGCTTACCTGGGCACAGGCTCTGCTGCCTGCCCACATGGCAGCTGGGGGAACACCAGCCACCCCGGGCATCCCGGGAGCTCCTGCTCTGGCACACCCTTCCCATGGCTGCTCCAGCTCGGCTAACCCGGCCTCTGTGAACCTGCTCTCTGCAAAGCACCTAAGCTGGCTCATCTGCTGGAGCAGCTGCTTTAGGCACGCTTTGCTCCCTTTTTTTCTTATTTTATTCTTTTTTTTTAGAAACCCTGCGCCCAGTTCCACTCGGCTGCCCCTGGCACAGCCCAGCAACATCCCAGCCCGGGCGGGTGAGCGGCTTGTTGACATCTACAACAGCTGAGGGGCATAAACGTGCTGAGTTACGGCTCTGTAATGTGCTTCCAGCAGGATTTTGCATCAAGAGGCGTTTTTTCTTCATCACCATCAATTAAAGTTCTGGCAAGACGAAGCCGTGGGGCGCTTGTGCTGGCGGCGGCAGCTTCCACACCGTCCCACCGACCCATCAGAGACAGGGGCTGTGCCAAAGCCCCGCGCCAGACACATCCCTCGGGTCTTCCCTTAGACTGTCATCACACCCAGAGCGTGGGGAGAGGGGTATGAGCTCATCCACTGGGACACTCTGGGCTGTGTTTCTCACTTATTTCTGTAAAGAAGACCCCTGCGAGGCGCCAGCCCCAAGCTCGTGCTCTTACGCATGTGGCTAAACACATCTTCAAGCTCGAGCATGACCTAAAATGTTCCTCCTGCAGCACCTCCTCAAACCCTGTACGCTCCAACACTGTGACCCATCACCAGGAGCACGGCCAAGCCCAACTCCACCACCAGCAAACCCATCCGTGCACAGCCAGCACAGGAACAGCCCCTTCACGTCCCGTCCCTCGCTATTTCACTGGCAATTAACACAGTGTCAGGTCCATGGAGCAAGGAATAATTCCTCAAATTTGTGCCCAGGAGAGACTTGACCTTAACAACCGGAATCTGCTTTAAATGCTGTCTCCAATTCACCCGAGCTATTCCCGCCTCCTATCTCTGATTAAACCAGAAATCACAACTTTATTGCTGAAGAGGGAACAGTCGAGATGGCAGGAACTGACAAAATGCCACATTATTTGCTAATCCTAATATGTTATTCTTCCTCAAGATTTGCTTTTCTCAGCACCAATTCAATTACAGATGCTACAAATCCTTCTGACATTTAATTCCCTCTTGTCAGGGCGCAGTAAATGTATACATGCACAGCTTTCCCATTAGGATGTTAATATATATTGGAGTGAGCTGGATCCTGGCCTCTCCAGCAAATCGTCAGGAATTTTCCTACTGTGGTTTTGGTTTGGGTTTGCTTGCGGGTTTTTGTGGGTGGAGGCAGAAGGAGGGAGGGAAGGGCAAGGAAGGGACAGACATCACAGCATGTTGTCACCAACATGCCCCCCGTGGGGCTACTCTGCAGCTACGGAGCACCTCGGCTGAACCGCTTTTGGGTCGATGCTTTGCTTGGCACCAAAGCACCTTAAAGGAAAACTGCAGTGGTAACGGCACAACTCAGAACTCAAGCAGGGGAAAAAAAAATAAATCAGTATTTTCTTTTCAAGCGCTGCGCTGCCTCCCCTGAAGGACCTGCCCCACATCAGGGGATGCCAGGGTTCCACGGGATGCAGCACTGAGCGCACGAGCCTGCAGGGCAGACCGCTACAGAACCCCTTCTGGGGGTGACCAGGAGGAGACTTGGGTAGCTTTGAATTAATTTTTGCTGATTATTTTAATCAGCTGCTCCTGTAATCAACAAAATAGTGCTTATGCCGCCGGAATGGGAACCCCGAAGTTTTCCTTTAAACAAAAAGTGCAGTTCAGCAAACAGCACGTAGAGAGGAAAGAAAGGGGTCTGGGGCTGGTTCCTACTCATCACCCAACTAAGGACCTAATTCCAAGAGTCAGGTGCAGCATGGAGCAGATGCTGAGCTGGGGATTGTCCATCTAAGTACTGACAACCAACATCTGTGATTCAAACCTGCAGGTTGTCAGCTATGGGGGCTTTGGGAGAGACCCTTTAAAAAAAAAATAAAAATGTATTGATGATCTCCAGTTTTCCAGCATTTCTGCTGATGTAATTGCTAAAAACAGCTGTGGGCTCTCAAGAAAAATGCTGGTGATGGTAATAGCAACACTCTGACAGTCTGGGTCAGCATTTACACTGAGGCTTAGCAGAGGACAGACTCTTCTGCTCCTACCTTAGTTAAAAGGTTCCACTCAATTCCATTTTGATGAAGTTTTAAATATAGAGGTATCTATGGATATTCCACTCTTTTCTGTCAGCAGCAGCATCTCAAGACTAAAACAGAGACTGGGTTGGACCTGGCTGCCTGTATTTTAAAGCTCATTTACACCCACACCAACAGCTTCAGCCCTATTTGGGTCAAACCAGCTCATGTTTACCTTCAGACCTCCCCACACTCTCAGCAGTGGGTCCTGTGAGGCTCCGAGTGGTGGGTTTGGGCTCACCTTGGTGACGGGACCCCTCTGCACCCACGAGCATCCTTGAGCACCCGCAGGCAGCGACTCCTTCCAGCGACCTCCTGCAGCCTGGGCGAGCTGGCACCGGCCCCTCTGCTGCTGCTGGCACTGGTCCTGCCATTCCTGCACCTTCCCTGGGAGCTCCAGCACCCTCTCCAACTCACTACACTCTCCTTTGCTCCATGCCAGAGTAGAGGACCAAAAGCAGCACTGGGAGACACAGCCTGTCCTGCTGTGGTGTGGCAAAGGCCAGGTTTTATGCAGCCTCTGCTGTGTGGTGCTTCAGCCTCCTGTCCCTCCTCCTCATCTCCCTTAGGCTTTGCATTCTGGAGCCCACTGCTCTGTAACATTCTGGGGTATCTCTGGACCCTCCTCTACGCACATTTCTGCTGTAAAGGCAGAGAACAGAGAAAGACTTCTATGCAAATGTAGTTTGTACGTTAATTTTGGCACCCTGGGATTTACTGTTGCAAAAATTTCCCACCTATTTCTGAAAATTCATGTCGAGCTCCTGACACTGGGTAGTGTGGGCCTGTGTGTCTGCACAGGCTCAAGCTTATACAGTGAACACACTGACAGCTCCTGAGCTTCCCAGATGTGCAGGTTAACATCTGCATCACATCAGGGAAAAGGAAACCTGTGCCAATAGCTTTGAAGAATTCCTGACTTAATGATGTCTTCTAACTCTGGCTATAATTCAGTTCATTGAATGACTATCACACCACCATAGCAAAAACTCCCACAGGTCACCATGTGGGTGCTGATGGCCAATAGTCACTCAGGCACTTCTGAAAACCTGGTGAGCCAATTATTCCTTTTCCCTCGAGGCAGGAAACATCAGGATTGCACTGACATCCCCCTGCTGCATTTTGTGGTCAATTCTTTTGCAGCATCAAGTTTCCAAAACGATGAGGCAGCACTAAAGGTTGGGCCTGGTGGGGAGTGCTGGTGGAAGAACAGGCTGCTGTTATTCCATGAACACCATAAACCACCACTCAGCCACCATGTGGGAGGACAGAATTCACTGCCCGTGTGTGACAGGATGAGCAATAATGTTATTCATTCCCACAGCGCGGTGTGGAGCAGACAACCCCTCCTCTAATTTATTGAGGGGCTGCTAAAGAGCAGTGTTAACCTGCCTGTTGTATCGTAATTGAATTCGGTCCAATTTAAGCCAGAGAAATTTGAGTTCATCCTTCTTCAATCAATAAGCTCCCCTTGGGCGACCCATTTCAAGATCGCTTCGTAAAAAATAATGCCCTTTGTCTGGATAAATGTGCTCACCCTGGCAGTGGCCGGTGCTGTGCAGCTGCTCCTGCGGACTCAAAACGCAGCCCCGCTCGCAGCCGATGCCAATGGACCCACCAGCACCCCCTCTGCAAAGGTGCTGACAGGGTTGGGATCAGGCAATTCAACCCAATGCCTGTTCTACAGGAGGCACCGGCGCTCTGGAGCGGGGCAGGCACTGCTGGGGCAGGTCCCCGGAGCGCACCTTTGCACGCGTGTACCTGCGTGTGCGCGCACACACACACACACACACACAACACGCGTGGTCCTGCCTGTCGGACTGGGCTGGGCTGGAATAAGGAACTGGGGTGCGAGGCCAGCCCCCTGCACAGCCCGAGGGTTCGGGGTGTGAGGAACAAGAGGAGGATTGCAAGAGGCAGGGACACAGAGAGCAGGGCGGCTCTGCACTCAGGCTACCTGGGCGGAAGGCAAGGGACGCATTACTTAATTGCATGGTCGGCAGAGCCTCTGTTGAAGCTGTTAGCGGGACGGGAGTACCTGGAAGGAACAGCACACTGAGCAAACACGGCAGCAGCCCCACGCCCGCCACGCCACGGTCTCCCGTGGGCGTGGGCAGGTGCCCTGCATCCCACGGGACAGCCCCCGGGGCTCCCAGTGCCTGCCCCTGCTGGAGCAGAGGACGCTGCTCCCCATGGAGGGCTCAGCTCCAGCACTCACCTGGACCACCCAACTGAGAGAGCCCAAATGTGCTGACCCTGGGCTCTCTCTACAGTGCCCCCCCCCATACCTGACCAGGAATGATCCTGGACACACCTGACCAGGAATGACCCTGGGCAGACCTGACCAGGAACAATCCTGGACACACCTGACCAGGAACGATCCTGGACACACCTGACCAGGAACAATCCTGGGCACACCTGACCAGGAACGATCTTGGACACACCTGACCAGGAATGATCCTGGACACACCTGACCAGGAATGACCCTGGGCAGACCTGACCAGGAACAATCCTGGGCACACCTGACCAGGAATGATCCTGGGCACACCTGACCAGGAATGACTCTGGGCAGACCTGACCAGGAACAATCCTGGGCACACCTGACCAGGAACAATCCGGGGCACACCTGACCAGGAATGATCCTGGGCACACCTGACCAGGAACGATCCTGGGCAGACCTGACCAGAAACAATGCCCTTTGGGCAGATGAGCAACCCAGAGAGCAACAAAGTTTGAAATTCTTAGGAGAAAAAATGTCTATCAGTAGCCAAATCAAATGCTCCAAAATGGGTGTTTAGCAGCCAAAGGGCACTCACTGTGGGCAGCACCTCTGCCTGTGCTGCATTCTGGCAAGCTGGGGAAAATTTTGGCTTCCATTCCAGATTCAGAACAAGGACAACACTGAGCTGTGTGCTCTGAGAAAGGTGTGAGCCCCTCGGGGCAGTGTGACCACCCCGCAGGCTCAGCACTGGCTGCAGAGACTGGCACTCCCAAGGAGGGCAGGCTGTGGAGCAGACACTGATTTTGGGCAATTCCTTTGTGGAATTGCTTCCTGTTCTTCTCTTCATTCACAACAAGCTCTATTTTTTCCTTAAAAATACAGTTTTAAAAAGTGAAAAAGCTTATCAGAGCAAAACAATTACTCCCCACCCACTCAGGGATGTTCAGAGGAGCCCTGGTGTGTCTTACCTACAGGATCTGGACCAGGCCTGCAATAATAGTTGTTAGCATTGCTCAGTGTTAAAACACATCCGGAATGAATCCATCATTTCTGACCTCTTGACCAAAGCACACCTGTAGTGGCTGACAAGACAAGATGCTCCCAGTTTGGGTGGAAGGGAAGCATCTGTTTGACAGAACACGATAAGGACTCATGGGTTTGGGGTGGTTTTTTTTTTGTTATTTTTAACTCCATGCTGGAACCCCTGAAGGGAACAACATTGGGCCACAATCCCAATGGGCAGGGATCTTCCTGGAGGGACAAAGGGCTGCCTGCTCCTGCCTTATGGCTGAAATTCTGCACCCTGTGTTGGAGCAGCCACACACAGTCTTCAGAGCCTGGCAGGTTCAATGAGTCTGCAGGGATGCTCTGGGGGCAAAAAAAATCGGGTGGATTTCTACAGGAAAGTGTGAAGAACAGAGATTTGGGGTTTGTACCACTGGTTCAGGCCCTATTCTGAATATACCAGCTGCATTCACTGAAGACGCTGGTGTGCTTTAATCTGGATCAGTGCTAATTGGCAAGGACTAGCCATGAGGATGCTTTTATGCCCCTTCCAGACCAGTGTGGATAAAAAGAGGGTTGAACCATTTACTTGGTTTTGCCTTGCTGACAAAGCAATCACCTCCTTTTTACCCCCCATCTGTATGCTGAGGAAGCTCCGAGCAGCTCAGGGTTAGCACTTGGCCACTCGTTTTAAGAGCAGTTTCACAGAACACGGCAGAGTTGAGTGTTCCACAAGCAAAGATTCAACTCAATCGGTCTCCAAAGCAGGGTTCAAAAAAACATCCCAGCCAGGACGGGCCTGCAGTGGTTGGCCTTGGTGCCCTGCACCTCCCACCCGTGTCCGAGGGCGCCGCACAGAAACGGGTACCAAAACAAACAAAAAAAATTAAAAAAAAAGGAAGGGAAACCCCAACAGAAAGGAGCGCACATCCAAGCTGTGAGAGCATGGGGGCACGGCGACTGCACAATGCAACATGGCAGAGATGCAGAAATCAGAGTGGAACCAGTGCCTGGCGAGGGAGAGCAGCGGGTTACCTACAGACTAGCCCTTACCTGAGAGATCCCCATAGTCCAGCTCCTCGGCCGAATTGGGCAACTGAGTAAAGCCTTACAAGTAAAAACAAACTCGTTTTTCTCTCTGCGTTTCTCAAGCGACAAAAAAACAACACACTTAAGAACTGAGGATGAATTTCTTGGCGGGGTGGGGTGGGGGGGAGAAGGAGAACGTGTCAGTCACTCGCCACCGTCTGCCAGGGTGGGCAGAGCCATCGTATGACACAAAGTGCAATCGTGGCCTTCACTGCAGACAGAAACGCTCCTCGCTCTACACTGTTGGCACATGAAACATGGCATTGAAACCACTCACTCATAACAGCATGCAGAGCCCCCAGACTCTGTATTTCAGCCATCGTGGGGGCAGTTCCCCAATTTAGTCTGGGCCGATTTCGCTCCTGCCACACATGGAGCAATGGAAAACTTTCTCCCCATTTTGCACCCAATCCAATTGGTTTTTGGTTGTGGTGACAAGCCTGGCTGTTAATTGATGACTGAATGTGAATATTGAGCACTGTATTTCACAGCTGCAGGGCATCTCTGCGGGCTGTGTCCTCTGCCAAACTATTGGGCAAAACCGGCTTTTTTTTTCATTTGCCCAAATGTGATGGGTTTTATGGGAAAAGCATCTGTCCTCAAAGCTCACAAAGCAGTCAAGGAGGCAACGTGGTCACAGCCACCACGGGCAGCCACAGCTGACTGGGAGGGTGTTATAGCTGGGGGTTTTTGGGAGCCTGAGGAAGCCCCGGGGTCTGCAGGCAGAGCAGCCCCTTGGGTGGATGTCTCAGCACTGGCCATGGGGCAAACCAGTGCCTGGAGGCCACCCAGACCTACTGAAATGAGGGGTGGGGCAGCGTTTCCATGTGGGCTGGGACTTCCAGGGCTCACTCTTGCTGCTGGCTCCTGAAGCAAATGTGTAAGTGAAGAAAACAAAAATTGCCATGAAGAGATTCCCCCATCCCTGGGCACTGGGGAACCTGGAATTGTCATCTCACAGACTGTTCCCAGAGCTGTGAGTACAGAAGGGTCAGTGTGCAGACTGGCCCCACTGCTGAGCAGCAATATACAGATATATATATATATGTTGCTCTTTAAAAATAAACTCATTTTCAGTGACTGGTTTTTAAATACACCAAGTCACCTGGAAGCTACATCGGAGTTACCTTCTGAAGTGGGGAAGCCATTTAGATTAATGGCAGGAAATTTGTTTGTGTGCCACTCTTGGGTTTCAGGGAGCCCTTTGCAGATTTTCAGGAGCGTTTTTTTCCTATGAATGATCCATAAATATGACAGTTGACTCATAGAAGCATCAGCCGTGCAAAGCTGCACTCGGCAGAGGAGCCCTTCAACTTTTCCCTGTCCAAAAGTGCTTCTGTAAGAGCCTTCCTTTCCTTTTTAACAGAACTACATTTCCTCACTAATGAAAAAGGGCAACGTTGCATTTTTTATGAAACAAAAAAAAAAAAAAAAAAAAAAAAAGAAAAAAAAAAAAGAAAAAATCCTTTTCAAAAGAAAATGTGCAGCAATTCCACAATTCAGTTTCTCCTCCTTGCACCTGGGACACTCACAAATGCCACTGGCCGGTGCTAAAACCTGTTGCCAGGCATTTAAACAGTGGCAAATCACTTCTGGATTCTCCTCATTAAACTTTCACACTGGCTGCTTAAAGCCCCTTTCTTTTCACTGCTGAGGGGACGAACTCCAAGCCTGCCACTACTCCTGTTAGAATAATGAAAGGGAACTTTTCCCTGGGCATGATAAATCCTCGGTGGGCGCGGCGAGGATGCTCTGCAGCCCAACCAGGCACTCACACGAGGCCACCGGCACCCTGGCTGTATTCACATTTCCGTGGGCTCCCACCCCACCTCGGTTTTTCAAGGAAAAGCCAATTTCTCCGGCTCTAAACAAGCAATTAGGGATTCCGTTTCATGCGGCGCCGCGCGGACCCGCAGACAGCGCTGTGATGTTTTATTCAACCGCCCCAAGGACGGGACCCGTAAAACACAGCGAGGAACGTTATTTGCCATTCGCTGTGCTTTTAAGTAGGGCATTTCCAAGAGGGGAATGAAGCAGCTGGACAGGCAGAGCCACTTGGTAATGGCAATGCAGAAAGCTCCGAGGCTTTTTCGGGAGCACCCGGCGAGGTGTGTGTGCACTGGCACTGTGGCACGGCCAAGCTCTGGCTGCAGCCAAGCAAAACTCATTCTCAGGGACCCAAAGAGGGTAACACAGTAGTGTTACCTGTTCTCGCACCAAATCCTGTTAAGGCCACAATTAAAAACTCACATGGGCCTTCGGGTAAGAATTTCCAGCCTGTAACATTATTTACCTGCTGCATTATGGGCAAGGTACTTTTCTTGTCACTCTTCGTTCACAACTGGGGTGTTCTCCTTACTTTAACCTTCACTCCAAGGTTTCCTGCTTTGCCAGCTTCGGAGAAGGCTTTTTTTCACCCTACCTTTCCATGAGGATGAGCAAAAATTCTGCCTGGGCTGAGGCAGCATCAGCTGGTTCCTGCCTTGCCAGGGGAGTGGGGAGCAGCCCCGAGCCCCCCATGCCTGGGCAGACAGATAGGACAGGGCTGCATCCCGGGGGATCACTCCGAGCTCTTAAAGCTCTCTGCTCACAACAGGGCAAGGGCAAAACTTGGGGAAAAGCAGGCAAATGATTGGGGTGCCCAAGGTCACGGCTGCTCAGAGATGTCCTGCTTGTGTAGGGGGCAAAACGTGTCTCACCCGAGGGGCTCCACTAAGGGCAGCACCCCACGATGTCTTGGGCTCTCCTGCCCACCGAGGGGCAACTGGGCGGCCAGGACATGAAAAACTGCCATGTTTACTTTGGTGGGGAAGAGGGGAGGGGGAGGAGAATCAAAAGGGCATGGCAGAAAAAGTGCTTTTCTCCCCCGACTGAGAGGTGCAGGTGCTCCCGGCTCCAGCGAGCTCTGCCCCTATCCCAGCTCAAACAGTGGGACCTGCGAGTTCAGTCCCGCTGGCGCCCTGACCCCATAAGGGCACTCTAACCCCACAAGGGCACCCTAACCCCAGAGGGGCACCCCGAGAGGGAGGAGGGCTGAAGCTGGGAAAGCCCAGCTTCGTGGGGTGCAGCAGAAGCACAAGCCTTCCTGCCGGCCATGACCATGCTGTTATTGGAGCTCTGGCAATGAACAGTGCAGAGAAAGGAGAAAGTGCATCAGAAAATTCACAGTTAAGCTCTCATTTTTTCAACAAAAAGAGTTAACAACGTTCGTGCGTTAGGTCACTCATGCATCGCTGCCGTCAACTCCATCCCGGGAGGAAACGGGAATGGCAGGGCCTCGGCTACTGCTGGGACATGCACACACAGACAGGACTCCTTCCCCCCAGTCCTCTAGGATACACTCCAAAACTTTCAATGGCTCAAACCCCTCTCCCCAATTGAAACATTGTGCTGGCCCCACACTGGCCTTACATTCTGTTTTCTTTGCTAGCCATGTCTTTTTTGGGTTGGTTTTTGGTTTGGGTTATTTTTTTTTTTCTTTTTCTTTTTTTTTCTTCCCCCGATTCGTTTAAAACTGTTTTTGGAGAAAATCCATTTGGCTGTATTCATGCCCATGCATTTCTAGTCATTCACAGACATGCTCACTCCCATTGGACATCGGAAAGAACAAATGGCCAACATACAGAAACACCTGGTATACTCCATACACACTCCAGCAACACAAGCTTGGAAAGAAATTCGGAGTCTTCACGGGAAAAGCACCCCACGAGGGCAAGCACGGGGGAATTCAGGACAAACTGGCTGGTTTTAAGGCAGGAAAGTTTGTGGTAGCTCGTTTGGCTGGGATGAGTTGTCATTTCAGCTGGCCACCTCCTTGGCAGTGATCCTCCCAACAGAGAGTGGAGGTTCAGAGGTCATCCTCAAGCTAAAATCAGGCTTTTTATGGCTTCCCCAGGACAGGGAAAAACGAGGAAATGCACACCTACACTGAGCCTTTCCTATGCTGAGACACTTAGAAAGGACATCTGGAGTTGTACTGGCATCAGGGCTGCCTGACCTTTCCCAAATTCTGGGATCAACATCCAGCCACAAACCCACCAGTGCTGGCTCTTGAGATTTAACATATACAGGGAGGTGGTCACTTGTAGAGAAAACACAAGTGTGCCCAACAGCTTCCAATCTTTACACCAAGTGGGAAAACACATCCAAGTAGGTAAGTTATTTGGGACACGAAGGGCAAGCTCCACCTGACCTGGGGCATCACAACTGAACCATTGCTTCGCTCAGTCCTGCCTCTGCCCTCACCCAAGCGACACCTCGAGGGGAGGAGACAGGAAAACAGGGTGCTGTGGATTTCTGTCAGTAAAAACCCAGTTAATTTACCAGAGCTAAAAGAAACTAAAATAGCAGGGTCCAACGTGAATTAGCTGTAATTAAAAACTGTCAGAGGTTTTGGTTCTTCAGCTGAGAAGTGAGCTCGTGCCAAAAAACCGAGATGCTCAACTTCCAGCCTGCAGCGTGTACGTAGGCTCGCTGGGGGATGGAGGAAGCTGGGGAAGCTGTCAAGCTGTTAGCTAGACTGCCTCGAGCAGACGAGCAGGGTTACTTTGCTAGACTGCTATGCTGAGAGGAAAGTGTTGCTGTTTGTTTTCCCCGTCTCCTTCTGCAGTGTAATAACGCAAACTTCACTGCCGACCTCGGAGGCGAGTGCTCCTCGGTGGAGCATCCCAGAATCCCCAACACTGCCCCAACGGATGCCCTGTCTTAAATATTATCTCAAAATGCGAGAAAAAGGCTCAAAAATTAAAAAAAATAAAAATAAAAATTGAATTCCTATGTTCCAAAGCCAGATTTATTTTCCATGTGTGAAGTGATTCTCCCAGGTGATGGGTGGGGAATCACTCGGCACAGCTGGGACCTGGATGTCACTTCCAAGGGGCTTGGGGCTTGCCTGGCACCAGGATGACCAGCTGTGAAGCTCACAGCAGAAATGGCAAGAGCAGACAAGACTTTCCAGCCTCAAAACCCATGTTGTATTTATGAGATGAGTCCACCTGAAACACGGTTTTCTCTTGAAGACTCCAGCTCCCTTTTTTTTTGGCTCCCCCTTCCCAGGCTTGTCTTGCCACTCAGCAGTGCTGAGAAATAAGATAAACAGGAATGTGATACCAACCGTGAACTGCCGGTTCTGTCGTCGCCGTTGTGTCTACACGCGGGAACAGAGGATTGGAGGAAGGGAAGAAACAGGAGGAACAGCATGCAAAAAAAGGGAAAATGGAAAAAATGGAACAGATAATATATGAGCAAGCTTTCAAAGAACATTGCGTGACAAGCAATAATAAAATGAAAGGCAAAAAGCATTTGAAGTGAGTTGCACTGTTTAGAAGACATGCCTCCAGTTCAAAAGCTATGAGCCTGAGGAAAACAGTAAATTTTTCTCTTTTTCCAGGACCTTGCCAGAACAATTACTGGTGGTTGCAAAGTCAGGGGAACAGGAGACAGGGGGGAACACCGACACCAACACTTTAGTTGGCGGGGACAAAACAGAAGCTCCAGAGCAGGACGGGGAGCCGAGGCTGGGCACGCTGCTGTTACACACTCAAACATTGCCCTCCCCGGGGTGCCTGTGGCTGGGGAATGCTCTGCTCCCACCTCTCCTCCTCCTTCCCAGCCACCACCTGAACGATGCACCGTTTTGTCAGCAAAAAAAAAATAAAAATATTCTAGAACTGGCAATTGCAGACAAACATTACCAGTCCCTCTGCTTCAGCAGATTTATTAAAATCTCCTGGAGTTTTTTTTTTGGCCATTAGTCTGAAGCTGACTCAACTCCACAGAGACTACATCCCACTGGGAATTTCTTGAGGGGTGCTGCCTTGGTGATGGAGAGATGCTTTGTCTCTCCCAGGTGTTTGCAACAGGCAGTTTTAAAGGCTGACCTGAGTTCACAGGCTTTTTCTGACAGCTCTTTCCTCCACACCAATAGGTCTAAACCATTATTACCCAAACTCACTGACTTATTTAGCTGTTGCAGCTCATTTATTTTCCATCTAGAGGCACATGGTCTGCAAGGGAGGTCACTGGCTGGAGCAGGCTGGACCCTGAGAACGTGTCACTCTGAAATCCCTGGAGCCAAGGGCACAGTCCAGGTTTGGCCCAATCCTGCCCGGGTCCAATGCAATGTCTGAGTGAGTAAAAACACGTGGGATGAGCACAGAGAAGGCTCGTGCACCCCAGCACAGCAGCCTGGAGCTTGGGTTTTGTAGCAACGACAGACAATTGACAGCGGCGTTTCCCCTCCGTGACATGCTGGCAGAGAACCCAGGGATGGGTCCCCTGCATGGGCAGAGGCAGCAGTGGAAAAAGGAGGACCCGTTCCTTGGCAATTGAGCTGAGGACAGCTCAGGGCTGAACTTCTGAAGCAGCAGCAAAGACAAGAATCATACGAGGAATACACAATACTTACAGATACAAGGTCTACATGCTTTCATTATGGAAGCAAAACAAATAAACCCTGCACAGTTTATCAAACTGCACCAAGATTTGCATAAGAGATTATCAAGCCATCATTAGCCTGTTTTCACTGCCAACAGAGACTGTTCTCTCATCTTGGCAACCAAATCTAAGGCACCCTCTAAGAGACCGGCCCTTGTTCTCCTGTAGGAGCTCTGGGGGCTGCAAGGGAACCCTTCCAAAGCCACAAGGAGACCAAGAGCAGGGTTTTGCTTTGGTTTTGGGCAGCAATCCCCAAACGATGACTCGTTTTAACCAAGCAAATGGTGGAGGGGGAAAATGGTGGTGGAGGTGGGGGAGAAAGCCGTTGTTCAGAAGGGGGTGTAAAACTGAGCATTATTTCCTGAGATGGTATCTATAAATAGCCTCAATTTACTGTCTTCCTGAAATAAAAAGAGTTACATCAGCTTTTAACACTAAATAGAGAATCTGCTGGAAGCAAGCTTGTATTGACGTGCTGGAAGAGATATTAGTCAAGAAACAGTGCAAACTGGACAGTGCATCTCGCTTCCCCATCCGGGGACAGAGACCAACAGGTTACACAAAATAAAGTTCTCAAGCGGTTGTAAGTGCGAACAAATATCCAAGTCAAACAACATGTTGGCTGCAGCTGGAATGACAAAGTTATGATTAGCAAATGGGTTTGGATGGTTGCAATAGGAAACACAGACGGGTTAAAGTTCAGAGTGAGCTTTCGGGGAGTCCTGTTCAATCCCAGAGTCTTCTTTGAGAAGAAGGACTGTACACACCAGTGTTCCGAAGAGGAGTAATCTCGTGTTAAAGAGGAGAATGCCCTGACACAGTCACACTATTACAGTGGGGTGGCAACGGAGAGAGAAAGGGTCACTGGTGCTTTGGTACCAAATCAGTGCGTTCCTGTAAATCCGTGTGTGTCCTGGAACACTCTGGCCCTGCAAGGCGGCTGCTGCTCTGACTATCCCTAACTTTAAGCCAGACTGGCTAACTCTGAATGCGCTTTCCTGAATTCCAGGTATGTGCTAACAGCTTCTGCTTTGCTTTCAAGAACAACCACTCTTTCAGGGATCAGCCTTCTGCCCATGTCCTACAAGAAAAACCACCTGTTCTCCTCAAATGCTGACCAACAAGAAGTCTTTGTTATATTCCTGACTTAACTCACGTTGAACAAAGCCAAGGAAAGGCTTTGCAATCAACAAAAAGCACAGATGGTCCTGAGCCATCAGTGTGCAGAGCACCCAAGGCTGATGGCTATCATTAAAAATGGAAACTTGGTGATGAAGAGTGGGCTGGTTTACCAGGTGTGACAAAGCTGGAAGGACATAGAAAGCACATAACCAAAGAGACTCAGTTCTAAATGCAACTTCCTATCTTAAGAACAAGGCTTCTCTTCACGATGCCAATCAAGAAGAGAACAAAACGTGCTGCTTGGGGAGAAGTAGAACAATGCCACGGCCTTCCAAAATCTCTGTGTACACAAGCTCCTCAGTGGCCTACTTTATATCTACAGAAGGTATCCAAGGGAGGAACCACAGCCTTTACAAAGCTGCAAATTTCATGTTATTGGGATTTCTGGTTAGCACTGCCCATGAGGAATGAAGACACCAACACACATGGCCCTGCAACACCAGTGGTGGTATCTGCCAGTAAAGACAACCTGATGACACCCAAGCTCTAGGCACTCACCAGCTCATTAGGCAGCTACAGAGGCACACACACATAAACACACATATATTTATAAAATTACTATGTGCAGGCATCTGGGCAGTAGTTCTCCAAGTTACAAACTCCATGGACGAGCCTCCCTGTTTCCTCAAATGTATTCTCTCCAACTCCAAACTGTTTGCAGAGTGTTGACAGACCGGGCCCTTTAAACTCGGCCCTAATTAGTCCACAACCTTAAACAGAATCAGCACGATGGAGGAACATTAAAACCCCGGCAGCAAAATGAAATTCCCTCCCTTGAGTGCTGGAGCTGCAGCGGTGCAGCCTCGCAGAGCCACTCGGTGCTGAGGAACACAATGAGAATTACAGCAGCACATCCACAAAACAATGGCAAAACAAGCTGCTGCCTTTTAAATTTAAAGAGGCTGTAGCAAGTATAGATACCCACTCAATATATTGCTTTTTAAATTGCTTTCTGAACTGAAACCAAAAGCCAATCTGATCCCTGATGCATGGAACTCTTATTCTTCCTGATTTTCCAGACTACTTCACAGTCCTGACCGGGGCAACCGTGAATTCCTGCACGTTGCTGCCTTTGCAGCAGCCTAAGGGACCAGCCTGCAGTGCTGCCAACTGGATTCCTGCCTTGGTTCAGGTCCCTGGGGCAGGTGCAAAGCCCTACAAAACTCTTCCTGGTGTTCCAATGGGACAAACTTCAGTGGGACAGCAGCAGAGGCGTCACATTCCCACACCACAGCGAGAGCAGGGGCAAATGCACCCTCTAAATCACCACATGCCCCTCAGGAGGATGGATGGGGATGTCCTTTGAATTTTGATGCCCCACAGGCTGCTCTTTACAGCGCCCCAGCTTGATCTGCAGCCCAGATGGTTCACAAAAACCATCACAATCTGTATGGACGCTGCGTGTGACCAGAAAAAAACCAGCCTGAAATGAGTGCTGTGGCCCCGACCATGCTTTTGCATGTTCCTCCATACAGATTTGGGAGGGTTTTGGTTTGATTTCAATCTCTGGCTTGCAACACGCCTCAGCCTCACGTTTCAGTCAAACAAGGTGATGGTTGGGGCACTGTTTATGCAGCCAGGTGTGACAGTACTTGTCTGCTACTGGCTAGATGTGGGACCTGAACGACTGAATTTTATTTCATTTTATTTCCTGTCCCAGGCCCGTCAGCTCTGCCTTTAGCCCCCTTTAATGCGAGCACATCCTGGATGAAAATGTCAAAAGAGCAGACAATCATCTTTAAATTAACTTGACATTTTACCAGGGACGGGCAGAAGCTTCAACGGAAAGAGAAAGTTAAATAATAAATAATTTGGAGGAACAAATCCCTGGGCTGTGTCCCTGCATGGTGGTATCAGCACCTGAACGTGTCACTACCTGACAGAAGACCAGGAAAGCCGACGGCAAACTGGGAGCTCCAGCAGCTCCCACCAATGTGTTCATCTCCCTGTTGGCAGCACAGCCACCACCAGATCCCTGGAAAAGTGGGAGACAACTACGGAAGAGTCCAGACCACTAGGCTGAAGCAGACCACCATCATCCCTCTCTGATCTGACTGGGGAGCATTAAATTCCATGTCACCACCTGCAGCACCCCCACCAAGAGGCCATGGCTGAGCTGATGAGTGTCCCAGGATCCTGCTGGGATGTAGCACATTATCCCCATTATCCACCTTATTCTTTTTGCCTCCCACAAACTCACCACCAAGGAAACCTGAGCAAAGGATGACCAAGACTGTGCTCTTCCTGCCCACCAGCTGTTGGGAATGCTGCTGGAATAAACCCCCTGCAGCTGCAGCTTTTCACACCACCAGCCGTAATCAGGAAAGGACAAACTCCCACTGAGGGTAAAATCATCACTTTCCTCGTTTTGAGGAAGTTTTCTGGTCCGAAAAACCCACTGTGCTATTTCTGCTCACAGAACTCACACTTCACGTGTTATTATTTTTAAGGCAGCTGGGATGGCACAAAAGTGTGTTCTTCCAGAAGGCAGTGCCTGGCCCTGCAGGCAGCAGGAGAGCTCTGCTACCATGTGCCCCTGCTCCAGAGCTGACACTCAACTCAGCATCAATTCCCAGCTCCTGGAGCTCGCTGCCTCCTGCACACCTCCAAGCCAAACAGAGCTCGCTTCTGCTTGTACAGATCCTCAGCCTCGGGAAGGAACTCAAGAGTGTTTCCGCAGCACAGGTTTGGTGCTTTCCAGATGTGTCCTCTGGAGAGGCTGGAGCACCTCTGGGAATTCTCAAGCTAAAACCACTGCCTGCAATGTCACAGCCCCTCCCAAAAGACACACACACACTCACACTACTCCAAGGGATGGGGGGTGGTTTAAGGGATGCTCTAAACTGGCATTCCGGGGAGGACACTGGGAGCCCCCAGCTTGTTGCTAACGCTGCTGCAAAGGATGGAGAGCAGGGGCTCGTGGAGCAGGGCTGGAAACACCAACAACCTCAACACACGTCACCCCTGCCCCTGGCCTCCACCAAAAGGGCTGTCAGGACACCACTGTGACCCACCTGCAGAGAAGGCGTGGGAAATGCAGCTCTGCAGCTACAAGTGATGCCGTGGGTCCTGGGAGGTGGATGTGCCAGGAGGCTGGGAAAGGCAGGTGAATGCTCCCAACATGCCCCAGAGAGGAGGGCTGGGCTGTGATTAAGGGCCTTTATCTCCCAGGAAACAACAGCTGTCCAAGCCCAGCATTTCAAGGAGCGGCTCCAGGGGTAATTCAAATGATGCCATTTGCTCTGCTGTATCATATTGTACATCTTAATGAAGAAAGCCACAAGGACAATTTCAACTGATAAAAAAAGGGCTTTGCAGCGATAACGGCTGAAACGCCAAAGGATGGCTGGAATATCAATGCCGTTGGAGGATACACGGAAAAGATCAAGCTGTCACACAGAAAATCTTTTGGAGCACCCACACTGAAGTGACAGAGGGGAAAGCTCTAAAGGTCGCCGTGTTTGGAAACTTCACCACTGCTCAGCTTGTCCTTCGCTGGAGGGAGCGTGTCAGCTTCCTGAGAGCTCCCCCAGAACCACCTCGTGCCAATAAATCAAAAGGACAACTTCCAAGGGCAGAATTTTCTAGGGGCACCTGCAAGAAACTGCTTCAGTGCAGTCACTCTCTCTCCATGTTTTATTAAATTAAAGCAAGACAATTGTTTTTCAGAACTACTCCATGGCTTCAGGGGACAGGAGCTAGGCCAGGATTATACCAGAAGTAGGGGGAGAAAGATGAAATAAAATAGATTTCAAGCCCCCCTCATCCTAAAGGATTGGATTCCACTGGACTGGCCCTGGATGCCTGGATTGCCAGTGGTTCAGGGAATACCCTGCTGACTCTCACCAGTCCTCTGTCACACAGGAAGAACAGTGCAGTGTTTGTGAGAGGATGGGAATTAAGGTATCAGCTGTCTCTTGAGGCTTTGAAAAGTGTTCTGACACTAGTCTGCTATGTAATTCTAGAGATTATGTTAATTTGACCTCATTTTTTCCAGCTACAAAGTCTCTTAACCACTGAAGGGCAGAAGCCGGTGCTGCTCCACTCTGCCTGGGCGCTGGCTGGAGAGGACACACATGCACATCTCTGCAGGACAGAGGGAGGTGAAGCCTCGGCTGCTCTGTGTGGGAAAAGCACACTGAACTCACGGGCAGGGGATGGGAAGACACGTGCCAAGAAGACTCAGTGACAGGGAAGAAAACAAAAATTTCTCTTATCAGCATTAATCTCCTTCCGGCATATCGCGAGCAGGAACTGCTGGAATCAGGGAGCAATATCACATTTTCATTACATTTCCAGCCTCCTCAGCAGCTCAAAGATAACACCAAAAGGCATCAGGGTGACAATGGAGACCCACTGGGTTCTGCCAACAAGGTCTGAGATCCTCCATCACTGCAAACAAAGGTGAGAGAATGACGTGGGACAGCCCCACGCTCCTGACCCCTGGGGACCTCTGCCAGGCTGAGGACACGGCTATTTCCAGCTCCAAGCACAACCACCCTCCCCTTTCTTACTTTCAGTATGAAAGAGCTGGAAAACCACTGCAGTGGAGAGCCCAGAGGCTACTGAACATCCACAGAACAAGCTGCAGCACTTGCAGCAGGACAGCAAACAACCAAACTGCTATTTATTGTGAACAACCAGCCACGACTCGGGAGTCTGTCACGGCAGGTGAGGACAGGTGAGGACAGCGTGGGCTTGGGAAGGCAGTGCTGGGGCAATCCCTAGAACGCCAGGCTGGAAACCACCCAGTTGCCACGAAAAAGGACAGCTGTTAAACTTTCACAGGCTCGGAGATTAACTCGGGGCGTTGATCCAAGCATCAAGACCCGTTGTTCCTTTTGGCCTTCCAAAATGCACTGAAAGCACGAGCAGTTACCATCAAACCAAAGAAACTCGTGTACACATCCACGTAGAGCGTGTGGAGAGCACACGGGCCCCAAACTTCTCTGCAAGCAGCTCTTAGGGAGGCTCTGAGGAAGCTCCAACCTCCCCTGAAACGAAAGCTGGTTAAACTCTAGAAATTAAAAACACGGGAAAGAGCAGAGCGCGATCACGACAGAGCGTCCCAAGCATCCAACCGTGGGTGCCCGGAGCTGGGTTTATCCACAACCACCTGCAGGGAGGAAGCAGAGCGTGGCGAGGTCTGGCTGAGCGTTAAGGCACGTTGGGAGGAGAAAGGTTTCACGTGTCCGTGCCAGCGGGGCCTGGCTTGGTTGCAAAAAAATTAAAAACCTCGGAAGGAAAGAAGCCACGAAACGCCCTGGGCAGGACGGGGAGAGTCAGCTGAGCAGCGTCATAAAAGCAAATAAAACGTGAAGGCATTTACACAGGGGATGGTTTACAGCAACAGTAAACGTTGTGCCATTAGCTATTCAATGGTCCATCCTCACCTGCCGTTTGTCACCTCTGCCTCCAGAAAAAAAAAAAGAAAAAAGAAAAAAAAAAACATAGCAAAAAAAAAAAAAAAAAAGCCACAAAAAGCAGCAAGCAAAAGCAAAAGCGGCGGTTGAAATAGGAAAAGGTCAGAGAAATGACAATGTGAATGGTTACAAATAAATCAGAAAGGTTTTCCTGATGAGTGGGGAGTGGGGTCTGGTGAGGAGGTATGAGGATGTGTCAGAGAGAGGTGTCAGGATCTTGCTGGTTGTTTTTATTCATCTTTTCTCGCAAGACAGGGAAAATCTCACAGGCTGAAAGGCAGCTCCTCAAAAAGGGCTCAATGGATGGGACTCACCCAATAAAAACAACTGGTGGAACTCCCTTTGCTGGGAGAGCGAGGGAGAGGCTTATCACAGAGAGAGACCAACACCATCTTGGCATGAGAAAAAACATCGAGTCACATCAGGAGAATTAAACTGCTGAAGATCAAACTTTCTGCTACAAATTGCTCAGAAATTGATACTGATGGGGTGGAGGCTGAAACAACTGCCTGTGTCAAGTGAGCTCTAAGGCTGTTTGCATCCTGCATCTGAAGTACCCAGTATTGGTCAATAGTAACTGAATTAATTGCTCTTCCTGCCATGACGATTCCCACATTTCAGAAACACCCATGGCAAGGACCATCTGACACCTCGAGCTGCCAGACCAGGGCTCGTGCCTTGGGCGTATTTGAGGGGGAAAAAATACTGCAAGTGATTGGTTTGTTGTTTTTCCCCAGGCTTCATGCTCTGCTTATATACATAAAAGACAATAAACATTCAGGACATTTCCAATGGTTATGAAGGTACCGTACCTGTGATGGTGGTAGGGATGGTGGTGGTAGTGGTGGTGGTTGTTGTGGGAGGAGGGATAGTTGTGGGGGGATCTGGATAAAATATAAAAAGGAAAATAACAAAAAGCAAATTAAGAAAAAAACCAAGCAGAACACAACAGTGGTCAATTGTGATCAGAGGAACACAAGGACGCTAAGAAGCAGCGCGGGGGGTCGGGGGGTCTTTTCCTGGCTAAATCCCAGGGGGAGAGCCCAGCAGCTGTGGGGACAGATCCTCCACTGCTGTGATTGGGAGCTGTGCCCATGCCTCCTCCAGCTGGAGAACCTGGCCCCAACCTCTCCCCCTTTCTGCCTTCTACAATGCTAAAAGAAAAAAAAACAAACAAACAAACAAAAAAACCCAGCACAAATTAGTCAAAAGAGAGAGAGAAATGGAATGGGAGAGGCATAAGGAAAGTAAACTGCACGCTTTCCACAACAAAAACAACAGTTTGCACGTACAAGGGGAGACACGGTGGTGCTTTGGTGGGTGTCTACGGATACATTTGCAAACCCAGGTTGGGAGGGTTGTGTGAGGGGCCCTACTGTGCTTCAGAGCCTAAACATTAACAGCACAGGAACAGATCTCACTGTCTTCCCAGGGCTGGGAACCTCACTGCGCTGCCTCTCTGAACACACGGCAGCAGGACGTTAAAAACTGCTTCAAAGACGGTGACAAATACAGAGAAATGACAACATCATCACTGAGTATCAACGTCCGGGTATGAGGAATTCCACCAAGATATTTTAATTTAAAACAAGTCAGTATTTTTATGACAATATCAGTTGCACGCTCTTTGTTTTTGCTACTAGGGCATCACTAACGAGATGTTTCTCTCTGTGACCATTTCTCAGATGGACCAGCCCTGTTGAGATTCAAACCCTGTCGCTCTCCATGGTATTGATGTTACCTACAGGGGCACATCCTTATCCAAACTATCGGGCAGGAGAAGGTAGATATGAGAAGATGTAAAAGAAAAAATATGTATCAATGCCCAGATGATCAAACTGAATGCGCTAAGTAGTCGGGAAGACTTTGAACTACAGATTCATTCAGCAATAATAGAGCATGAAACCTTTCATGGGCTTTTGATTTTAGGTTTCCTCCGCAGCACGTCAACTGTTCCTCACTAATATATCTGCTACTCTTTTATCTCCAAGTGAGCTCCCTCAGATTCCCTAATTAAGATATCTGAACTTTAATTATATGCTGCACCTTTATTATATTCCATCCAACTTCCTGAAAGTTACGGAATGTCACCTAGGAGTTCGCTGTGCTGTGAGTGGTCACTGTCCTTCCCTACATCCCAAGGATCCCTGTGCTTACAGCAGGGCGCTTCCCACATGCTCCTGATCCATGCAGCTCCCTGGGAGTGGTGGGGACACGGCGGGACTGGGGGAAGAGCCCCTGGACACACACCCACTGGCGTGGGACAGGCTGTGCTGTGGGCTCTTCCCCCATAAAAGCAAAAAAAAACCCCAAACAAACCAACCGGTGTGCTAACGGTGCTGAAATTTTCTATCAAACGAGTCTGCCCACGGGGAGGAAAAGTGTGACTTACAGAAACACACACGTTTTCAGTGTGTGTTGATGTGATCAGACATCCCCACCCTACGTGGGCAGCCAGGAGGGTGTTGGGCACAGCTCAGCAGTGGCTGCTGGAGGTGCTTTGCACGCCAAACCACTGACCTGCACAGGTGTCCCTTTGCAATGGGACTACCTGACCCCTGCCCCTCCTGGAGCTGTGCCAGACCCTGCTCTGGGCACTGAGTGTCTGTAACCCCTCAGCTCCCACACTGATGTGACCTGGGGAGCTCTGCATGGCTGGGTGGCCAGAGCCAGGGACAGCAAGGCACATCCTCCCACTGACATTCCCACTGCGCCCAGGGAGACACGGCTGCACGGACACAGAGCCCAGTGCTGCTGTGGAATTTACTGCTGGTGGTGGCAGGGGAAGGAGCCAAGGGCTGGAGGTGTAGGCGCTCCATCACTGAGCAGGGTGAGACCAGGACACTGAACTTGCCGTCAGCAGCAGCTCCAGCTGGGCTCTGCATCAGAAGCCTGCAGCTGATGAGCACAGCCCAACCACTCCCTCCCCACTTGGGACTTCTTCCTTTTAAATTAAGGGTTGAAAGGATTCCTTTTGCTGTCCAGAGTGCTGGATCCTAGCAGGATGCTCCCAAACACACACAAACTGGAGGGGATGGAACGTGCAGCCCTCCCCTAGGTGGTCAATCGCCTGCTGGATGCCTGAGCTACAGCCCACGGGTCACCATCCCCTGGGAACTTGCATCTCCTTCAAAGTAACGCTGTCTTGGGTGTCCTCCTGTGGATTTAATCCCAAGAGGGAGCAGCCCTGAGGAAGTCCTGCACTGTCTATGCTTGCCCCCCATCCAGAGTGCAGAGTAATTAACGCGTGCAAGAGTTACCACAAGCTCTAAAGCCCGGGTCAGTAAGGCTGCAGGAGTTCCTGCAGCCCTCCCTTGGCCCAGGACAGGTACACAGAACTACACAAGGAGGGAAACAACCTGCCCCACAGCTGATTTAAAGCAGCAGCTTTCATCTCGTGGGGAACTGCCTGTGTTTTATTCCAACTGCTCTGCTCTCTGCAACTCGTGGTTTCTTTAAACACTGATGTAAACAAGGGTGTCTTTTTTTAATACTGTGAGCATGCCAAGTACCCATCATAAATGCATATCTGATTTCACTTTGTAAACTAGAGTCGAAAAACTACCTGTATGATGGGGCACATGAGTTTTACATCAGCTCAAAGCTGTTGCTTTGGTACTATTTTGACTCTTTGAGCAGGTTTTTTAAACTGGGCTTAAAATTGCTCCTGCAGAGGTGGCATTTGGAGAGGTGTGGGAGGTTCTCCTCTGACTGGATCAGAGCAAGTACTAGAGAGCTTGGACTGCAGAGCTTCAGGTGGCTGTCGCATGGACCAAACTTCAAACCAAGTTACTGTCCCACCCAAGTGGAACCGCAGCATCGTTCAGGTTGGAAAAGACCTTTAAGATCGTGAAGTCCAACACCCACCACGAGCTCAGCCCAGCCACACACAACCACTTTTAACAGAGAAAATTTAAATATGCAGCCCAAGAGAACAGCTCATCATTAAACTGGGGTGGTTGCTCTGAATCTCCATTCCAAGCAACGCCTCGTGGCAGGAGCACAAGGTTTATAGCAATGCCAAAGTAATGCAGAGGAACTGAAGAATTAAAGCAGGTACTTAATAGCACTTTAAAAGATGCTGGGGCATGTTTTAGTGGCTGCCCAGCTGCACAGACAGGCTTAAGGCATCTCATTCCTTCAGTTTATTTACTGGTTTGTAATTGTCTGGGGATGCTGGCTGATTCCTTGGTAATTTAACTTGCTAATGGAAGGCTTGGAACCCCTTGGACCATTGCTCAAGTCACTGGAGGAGGCGCTACCAAAAGGACAAGGAATTACTGGAGAAGTCCTGGGAGAACTGCACGGTTCTTGCCATGCCCCTGCTCTGGCTTGTCCTGAGGCTTCCCCTGAGAGCCCAGGTGAGCCATGGCCAGTCCCAGGGGCTGCTCTGGAGGAGGAAGGAGCTGCCCAGACCCGGGACAGGCTCTGTGCCTGATGCTCACACCCAGAGCCCCGGCAGCACCCCCGGTGCTCTCCCAGCCCCTGCCCCAGCCCAGCACAGCGTCGGGGCGTCAGGAGCTGCCTGCAAATCTGGCATTAAGCAAACGTTAAAGTTCTGTCACAGCTTTCCGAGCAGGGCATGTTGCAATTACGTGTAAACGAGTCTAGAAGAACGGTGGTTTTTCTCACGTACCGTATACAAACAGCATGTAATCCGCATGTGATTTCCCCACCGCGTTGGAAGCCTCACAGCGGTATGTACCATTATCTGTTTTGTTTAGGTTACTAATGAGAAGGTTTGAACCAGACACTACAACGTGTTGAGGCATCTCATCATCTACTCTTAACCACCTCATGTCCGTAGGCCTACAGAGGAGGGAGAAAAAGAAACAGTCACATTACTATTTTCCTATGGTCAAGATGGCATCTTCAATAGTTCATCCACAGACAGAAAGCCCAAACCAAGAAAAACTGTAAAGAAACAACACATACTTTTTTGCACTACTCAAGCCCAGATGCTGTCGGGCTTCCTCAATTTAAATCTATTTTAACCCAACAGGAAACTGTATCCAGACAAATTTTCTGAAAACACTAATGCAAGCAGGAAGAAAGTTCATTAGTGGTTAATCATTCGCTTACTCAGCAAACCTGAGGCTACGGACCGTGTGCATCCACGGGGTGCTCTGAGGGCAGAGCTGGACAGCAGAACAAGTACTGTTGTGGCACATTTGAACCCTTCCACAAGCGCTGTGATGGACCTGGTGACACCAGTGGGGACCGTGCCACGCACTGAGGGAGTTCCAGCCCTTCTCCTCTCCCCTGGCAGCCCCTTCCTGCACCGCCGGGCACACGGAACCCACGGGAGCAGTGGATCTGCATCGTTCAGGGAGTGAAATGAGCCTGGTTTGTTAGAGCTGGTGAAGGGCACGAGCACTGAGGACCTTGGGGGAGTCTTTTTAGTTTGTGGGTTTTTTTTATATTTGTTGTTATTATGTCTTTAAGCAGCAATAAGGGGACAGATCAGATCTTCCGCAGCAAGGAAAAATCCAGTACCCTTCAGGCCACTCAACAGTGAGCTCTCAAAGGGGAGCTCACTGCAGCACAGCATCTCTCAGCCTGCCTGGCTCCAAGGTTGACAAGTGGGACCTTGTGCCACCAAAGCTATCCCACAGCTTGGGCTTTTGCCAGGGTCCAAAGGGTAGGTGACTCCCATGATGCAGAAGCTCCTGAAGCTTCACCAACCCAGCCACGCTCCTGGATGGATCCAGCACTGAGCAAACCTGTCTCAGCATCAGCTGACTCTGGTTCTGGACATGGGCTCTGCCCTTTGACCCTGAGATTAGCTCAGTTGGTTAGAGCATGGTGCTAATAATGCCAAGGTTCTGGGACTGATCCCCCTATTGGTCATTCACTAAAGAGTTGGACCTGATGACCCTTGTGGGTCCCTTCCAACTCAGAACATTCTGTGATTCCAATTTCTTCTTTGCTGCTGTGCCATCAGCACATGAGCCACAGTGTGGGCAGCAGAAGCTCCTGAGGGAGCCAAATAACATTGGGAAGGGTTTGGATGCTCCCATCCATGGATTTCAAAGGCTCTTTGTGCTGTGGAGTGCCCAGGTTTCCCAGCTGGCACATGATGCAGCAGCTCCTGCTCAGTGCTGTGTTTTCCTGGTTGCCCCACAAGTGACCATTTCAGCATCCTCTCCCTTTTGTCACAGCCTTGAGGGGTTGTGTCTGATCTAACAAAATACCTGTACCAATGCCAAATAGACATCTCTCCTCTCTGGTATTTTTTCCTCAGAGCTTCCCTCCCCAAATCGTTTATGAGGCAAAATTTTGCAGAGAAACTGTTTTATTTAACTGGAGAAACCTCCCCCTTCAACTGAAATCTCTGTAAAAGATTTCATTAAATCTCTCGGTCTTAAAAAGATGGAGCTAAACCCAGCCCATTATTTTACTGTGTCTTTTCTTAGCTTTGGGAGACCCAGGTGAAGTGACCCAGAGAAGCCACCTCCCAGCACATCACCAGCATCACATAATGTGCTGTGGCAGCCTGCTGGGGAGATGTGTCTGTCCTATTTAACGTGGGAATGTCTTACTCACATCCTGGAAGAAAAAAAAAAACTGCAGAGAAGCCTGTTCATTAGATTCCCAGTTGACAGCAAATGGGAGGCACTGCAGGTTACCCAGGGGAGTGGGAATGCAAAGGGGCTTGGCAGGCTCTGAGCAGGGAATAGCTATTAAATGGAATTCAGCATGGACATGCCAGTCTCTGACGGACAGGGAAGGAACTGGCCTTGTGCTGAACAGAAGAAACTGGCAAGTGGGAATCAGGAAAACACTGGGGAAGGGGAGGTGGGCTCGTGGGGAGGCTGAGGGCAGCCTGAGCCTCCTCGGTGCTGGGTGCCCACCCTGCCTGTGTGGCTGAGCAGGATGGGGTCCAGCTCCCTACACCCACTGTGACCTCCCCAGCTCTGGGCACACTACCAAGGAGGCACTGACAGATCCCAGGGATGTTTGCAGAAGTCTTATGGACATGATGAAAATAAAGAAGGATAGTAAGTACTTGACAGCCATAAATCCAAGTGGAAGAGAAAGTATTTAAAAGAAAAAAAAAAAAAATCAAAGCCGACAAAACTTAAATTAGAACAGCAATGAAAATGTGGGAGAAAATCTACCCTCCCTTGCCAGGATTTTCCTGATGCATGTATTTCTTCAACTGCCTAAGAAAGCCTCAAGGGCTTGGCAAGAAGAGGAGAGAGAATAAAACTTGCGTTCCATAAAAACCACACAGGGCACCAAAAGGGAGGAAAACCACCACACAGTCAGTACAAGCAGAAGGATGGACTGCCTTACCTGGGGATCCATCCCACTTCCCCAAGGGCTCAGTGCTGTGGTGACCTCCACGGGCCTCAGCAGCAGCCCCTGACCTCGCTTTTGCAGATTAATCAAACCCAAGGTTAATTACAGATTAATGCCAGCCAAGCCACTCCCTGGGGGAAGAGGTGTCCAGTTGGGAGCCGCTCCCTTCTGCACCCAAGGGCTGCTGCGCGGTGGCCACGAGAAGCTCTCTTAGGAGCTCCTCCAGTGGGAATCCCTTGGCCATCAGGCACACAGGAATAAAGGCACGTAGACCCAGATGCCCTCAGTGCAGAGCAGATGCTGGGGTGCAGGGAGCATCTCTCCTTCACTCTGGGACGTTGTCTTGGCCGCAGAGAATGGCACCAACAACAGCGGCCACGCGCCGTCCCGTCATCGCCGGCCACCCCGCGCCAACCCCGGGGAAGGCTCCGACTTACTGTGGCTTTCCAAAGGCTGTGCACGTCAGCTCCAGCGGCTCCCCTTCTCTCGTCAGGCCTTGCAAGGGGTAATTCTGAGAAACCCGCACTTGAGGCTTATCTGCAGGACACAAAACACGGCTCCGTGAGCCCCGCGTGGCGCCGCGGCCGCCGCTCCCCCTCGCCCGCTCCGTGCCGTGCCGTGGCGGCAGCAGGAGGTGGTGAAGCCGGCGGCACCGCGGAGCCCGCCGTGGCACCCGGAGTCCCCCAGTGTTCATACGCCGCGCTGGACAAGAGATGCTTGTTAGAGACACAAACAGAGCCCCAGCCAGCGCTGCCTCTGTGTAAACAACAGGAGGTTGTGTTTCGTTCAAACGAAGCTCCTCTAAATCCTACAACAAATAGAGAATTAATGGACAGTTGAGGGAGCCAACTCAAAAGACGTTTTAGCAAGACCCTGCAGGAAAAAAAAAAGCCAAACCGCAAAACCTAGAGTCCACAATTAAAAAATTCATTACCTCCCATGACTGAAACAGAGATTAAAAACACAATCTGAGCTGTAGCTAAAACGTTATCAGCGCAGGAAATCAATTCAAGGCTACAAGTGCCATTAAGCCACAGATATTTTTCAGGAATTTACTCAACTGTAAGGAACAAAGGAAGGCAAAAAATCAGTATGCATAAAGGTTGAAACCATTTAAATGTTTCCATTTCCTTTGAGAGTAACTGCTACCCAAAATACTGGCTGGCTGCATTTTATTAACTGTGTTTAACTCATTAACATGCCTCCTATGGAATAATAGAGATTAGGAAAAAAACCCTGCGTGTCAGGATTTAACCAATTTAAACTCTCATAATTTTCAGTAATGGAATAAGCTACACGAGTAAATCCTCTCCCAAGATGACTCCACCACAACATTCCATCAGCTAATCCCTGTTACGGATGCTCCTTGCCGCTCTGGAGCTGGGGTGTCCCTGCGGGCTGGGGGCGGCGATGCCTCGGGGTGTCACCGCCCCAGGAGCCAAGTCCTGATCCCAAGGGAACCAGGGTGGCTTTGGCATGCTGGAAAATGCACTCCAGCCGCGGCAGGGATGCAACAGCAGCAGCGCTGCACGAGGAGCGGGGCAGGACGAGTTCGCCCCGGCGTTATCGCGGCGAGGGAATCACCCGCTGCATCCCCAGCGCTCTGCTGCATCCCCAGCGCTCCGCCGCATCCCCAACGCTCCCGCCGCATCCCCAGCGCTCCCGCTGCATCCCCAGCGCTCCGCCGCATCCCCAACGCTCCCGCCACATCCCCAGCGCTCCGCTGCATCCCCAGCGCTCCCGCCGCATCCCCAGCGCTCCGCTGCATCCCCAGTGCTCCGCTGCATCCCCAGTGCTCCGCTGCATCCCCAGCGCTCCCGCCGCATCCCCAGTGCTCCACTGCATCCCCAGTGCTCCGCTGCATCCCCAGTGCTCCGCTGCATCCCCAGCACTCTGCTGCATCCCCAGCGCTCCCGCTGCATCCCCAGCGCTCTGCTGCTTCCCCAGCGCTCCCGCTGCATCCCCAGTGCTCTGCTGCATCCCCAACGCTCCCACCGCTCCCCTCCGCAATTCCCACCCCCCGCCATCTGCTCCCCTTCCATGCTGGGCCTTGCGGCAGCACCACGAGCCAGGAACATGGATGCTGTTATAGCCACGCTGTGGAAGGAGGAGGAAAGCCTTCCCAGCTCAGCTTCCCCCTCCCGCCACGCAGGGACTGCAGCTGAAGAAGCGACGCGCTTGTCTTTGCTGTTTGCCTTTCCTGCTGCTCCCATCCCCTTTCCATTAGCTAAGTTTTAGTACTTCTAATGAGCTGTTTACCACCGACGATTACTTATGGAAATCAGGAGGAACACACTGTACTCCTTGCTGTATGAACTAAGGAACTGCCAAGTCTGTGAGCTCTCACTAAGACAGGTGAGCCCTTCCACTGTGGCTTTCCAGTCCCACAGACGTCATTAGACCAGCAGTGGCAGCAAAGTGGACTGTCCCATTTGGATCCAGGCAACGTCGAGGTGTCACCTGTAACAGAAACCTGGGTCCATCAGCACACTGGTGAAGCCAAGAGCCTCCCAACAGAGTTACCACAGCAAATGTCTCTCCCAGGCAGGGACTTGTCAGTACGCTGGAATTACAGCAGGCGCTTGGGAAAATGTTTCCCGAGCTGAAGGATTCAGAGGGATGGCTGGGCTCTCTGGAGGACCAGCTGGCATTAGGCTCACTACATTCAAAAAAAATTTCACCCACGAATCTGGAATGAGGGGGGTGTCTTTTTTCCCTTTTGTTTAAGGATGTGCCTTTAGACAATCTTAAGCTCCACTTCTGCTACTCATACCCCACCTCACACAAAGTCAGTGTATTTCCCTCCAATTATGGACTCTGAGAGGAGCTCCAGTGAAATGCCGGGCGCTGTGGGACCCCGAGCCCGGCTCCTGTGTGGGACTGTGACATTTAGCAGCACACACAGGCAGAGCCCCGACGGTTCCAATGCCTGGACCAGCCGTTTGACACCTCTCTGCTGAAAGGTCATGTTCCAGCAGTGATGTGTGGCTGCCTGACGAGGGGCGATGGCTATCTTGGATTGTGACACAGGACACGAGGCAAGAAGTGGGCAGTTCTGACCACCAAGTACATTCCAACAGCCCAAAATCCTCAACGTTGAACTTCGTAACATCACACCACTGGATTACTACATCAAAATAAACACTTGCATCTCCGGACCCAAGCCCCTGTGTACTCTATGGCAGCCAATTAGACCCAACAACCCACAGCTATTTCCTACTACGCCTCTTCCTAGCGGCTTAAAAAAACAACAGCCTCGTAATTTAATAAGGCACCTTTATTAAGCTAAATTCATTCAAAAGCTCAGAGTGATATACAAGGTTAAATACCAGTCGTCTAAAGGTTACGCTGTAGCAGCAACCAATTTGAAAAACTTATTACAAAGCCATTCTGCATTTGATGAGATTTCTCTCACAACAGGCGCGTGCCTGAGCATCGGGGACCGCTGGGGACCGCAACCCCCCCAGAGGGACCACGCGCCCCAAAATGCTCCACCACCCCTCAGGATGCCACTGCCCTCCCCAGACTGCACTCATTGACTTTCACAGCTTTCAAGCCCCGTGGCTGGGTATTCACCAAATCACTCCAGCTATTCTGCATTTATCCAAGTTCTTCCTTTTTTCAGCTGCTCACCCCATTTTTGCGCCATCAGCAGAGATTATTAACAGCGACTTTTTAAGAACTTCAAATGCTTCAACTGAACAGCATCAGGCCAAGCACCCGGGCCCCTGAGTTCCCTCTAAAAATACCAGCACTGCTGATTACTCCCTAACGACTATCCTTTGAGATCTGCCAGTTAGTGATTTCTCAATCCATTTAAACATGCGCTTCATCGATAATGCTTAGATGTCATTAATCAGCCGAGATAAAACGCTACAGCGAGTTCGGGGCCTTACAAAAGCCTAAGCCTATTATTTCCATGTGTTTCCTTTCATCAGGCCAACCCACGATCTCCAAGGTAGGTGTGCTCACTGCCCCAGAGCCTGGCACCAGGAGGCTTTGGCAAACCTGGCTCCCCGTGTGCCCAGGACACCGCGATGCTCCGGCTGGCTCGACTGTGGGACCCTCACTGACCGCCCCCAGCGACAACCCACCCAACCCTCCCTGGATGCCAACTCAAAGGATGCTCTGGGAAACCATCCCGTGGTGTCCTCGGCAGTGCCGGACCTCGGCCAACAGAGAAACCTGCAGAGTGGACTCTGTCAGGGATTCAGCTGAACAGGCTCTGGCCGGCGCTGGGAGAGGAGGGGCCGGGTCCAAGTTTAAAACCCCTTTTCTGATGGTTGCATGAATTGCTGAGGAGCCTCGTTGGCAGAGCTGCTGCCAGATGGCATCGCTGGGAGCGGGACCCACGGGCCAAGCCTTGTTCCTGCCCGCCGTAGGTAATTCCAACCTCAGCACTTCCCAGATAATACTTCACACATCTCCCTTCAGGTGGGCACCGCATTGTCCGGTTCCTCATCCCTGCCCTGTTCTGTGCCCGAGGGAGCTGCCCAAAAACCCAACTTCTGGGAGTCTCTGCTCTCACCCAGGGAGGAGCAGGAGGAATGTGTTCAACAGTCAAAGAAATGGGTGAAGTTAAGGTTGACCTGTAGGTACAAACACAACGGCCACCTTTATTCCAAAATCCATGGGGATGCTCATCAGGAATGCACTCTGAGTCAGAGCCAGCCCAGCCCGGCAATCCCCTGCCTGCTCCTCACCTCTGACAAGGACAAGAGGCTGCGCTGCTCATTTTCAGCCAAAATACAGAAATCTATTCAATAAATAGTCCCCGTGTTTAAAATAAGGAATGAGCTCCGGACTGGCAGGTCACAACTTCTCTGGAAGAGCCTGTCAACCCCAAACACGACTCTACAAAATTTACCCTCAACAAAAGCAATTTAATCACTTTGCTTGTCGCGGGAAAAGGAACGCCAGAGCCCGACAGGCGTTTGGGGGATAAACACTTCTCTTTTAAATATTTAAGCACATGCTGCTGCTTAATGCCTGTGAACGGCAGAGCCCCGACCGCCCCACACTCCCAACAACATTCCTCCGAGAAAACCTTATTAATGAGCTCGCAAACGAGCACCCAACTGGGAAATGTCACAAACAAGAGTGGCTAATGCCCCAGAAAATCAAATAACTGAACACTCGGCTGATTGTGGTGCTTTTCATATTCACTAAAAGAAAAAAAAATAGCTTTAAATCAAAGTTTCTGAAGGGGTCAACACCTCACTGAACAAAACAACTCATTTATTCACTTTTAGCGATCTCCAGATGATAAATTACATTGATGTTAATCACTTCACTTGCATACTATGCAATTAATATTTGTGCTGGATGGAAATGTAAGGATTACTGGAGATGAGGCAGCAAACGTATGTGGCCGATTTTAAAGATAATTGGGCACAAAAAGTTCTCCTGCTGCAACAGCAAAGGCTGTAACAGACTCCATCAGGGCAGGCTTTAAAAGTACACATGTAAATATTATAAAAATGAATGCATGATTAATTACAACTTCAGAAAAGCACAAAAAGACAACCCAAAGAAAAGGCCAACTGGAGGCTCTGACACTCACTTCCAGCATCACGTAATGAGAGAAGGAAACGCGCCACAAGGGCTCAACTCAAACGTCTCCCAGAATATCTGGTTCCATTCAATTCCTTAATGATATTTTAATGCATTTTGTTGCTTCATTTCCTTTCTAAAATTACACCCAATGCACTGGTCTCCCATCGCTCACTGACGGATCTGAGCCACAAAAGGAGAGGGACTGCAGCCAGAACTGGGGACGTTTCCACACCAGTGCCACAGACTGTGGCTGCCACAGCACAGGGCAGTGGCTGCTCATCAGGTCATGGCCATGGTGAGGACACACCACCCTGGATCACACCCTGTTTGCCTTTGAGGAGCGTCACCAGGAGGGTATCACACCCATTATGGTGCATGTTTGTAGAGATTTCTTATCAATAACACCCCCTATATCCATGTGGATATCCCTAACCTCACCACGGTGCCATGGTGGATACACAACAAATGGCTTAGTCCACAAGTAGGGTAAGTGGATACCCATCACTGCTGGTTTATGCTTTTTTTTTGAAAAATAAACCCCACAAACTTTGGAGTTGCACCCTGAAAAAAACCTCTCCCTACTCTGAAATTTAGTCACACAAAAAATACCTCATTATCTGAGCAGGCTCCATCCATCATCCTCCTGTCCTTCCCCAACACATTTCATGCTCCAGTTGGATACATTAAGTGCAGAGAAATACGACGTCTGCTGAGAAAAACATTTTCCTGTGCCCTGCTGATGTTCTGGAGGGGCGGATCTGCTGCGCCCGTGGAGGGGGGAACAGGATTTGTGGGGAGGGGACAGCAGAGCAGAGAGTGGAACACACAGCCCAGGTAACCAACCTGAGTGATGCTGCTCCAGCTGCAAGAAAAGGAGAAACATCCACATGGGATGAGCAAGGAATTCCAACTGCCACTGCAACTGGATGCCTCCAAGGGAATGTCCCAGTCAGTGGAAGGGCATGGACAACAGCTGGAGAAACATCCTCTGCTCAGACTGAATGTCCCACATTTAAAAAACAACTGGGAATGGTTGTAGGAACCCCAGATCCCCAGCCCACCTGCATGGGAACACTGATGGAGATATCCCACATTGAAAAAACAACTGGGAATGGTTGTAGGAGTCTCAGAGGCCGAGCCTACCTCCATGGGAACACTGGTGGAGGTATCCCACATTGAAAAAACAACTAGAAATGGTTGTAGGTGCCCCAGATCCCCAGCCCACCTCCATGGGAACACTGATGGAGATATTCCACATTGAAAAAACAACTGGGAATGGTTGTAGGAGTCTCAGAGGCCGAGCCTACCTCCATGGGAACACTGGTGGAGGTATCCCACATTGAAAAAACAACTGGAAATGGTTGTAGGTGCCCCAGATCCCCAGCCCACCTCCATGGGAACACTGATGGAGATATTCCACATTGAAAAAACAACTGGGAATGGTTGTAGGAGCCTCAGATCCCCAGCCCACCTCCACGGGAACACTGCTGGAGATGCCTGTCTGCAAGGACAAGAGGCTCTGCCTCCAGCCACGCTCTCCCACTGGCAGATGCGTCACTGCCTTGAGTCAGGGAAAGCTCCAGGGGAAGGGCTTGCTCTGAAACCCCCTCTTCTTGAAGCTCAAGCCCCTCAGCAGGTATGAGATGCAGGTGTCTGGCCGTGCTCCAGCACAGCGAGTCCCGGTGCCGCTAATTGCTGGGAGCGGCGAGGTCACAACACACGACACGTGCCGGGGCTGGGGCTCTTCTCTGGCCATCTGCTGCTGCCCACTGAAGGGACCGAGCAGGCTAACAGGGTCAAGTCCCCATATCTGACCGTCATCACTCTTAACAACACGCTCAGAGTTTAATTCAGAACACAAAAGCAAACCCGTCTGAACACCTCGCTCATCCGCTGCTGCCCTCGGAGGAGACTCCACACCTCGTTCCCACAAACACCTCTGGCACAGCCCACGGGGATGCTACGATTGGCACCAAGGGCAGAAACCCGAGGACAGGACGCAGCGGGAGCTGAAGGCTGCAGGTGTCCATAGGACACCCAGAGCACTGTGCTTTAGGGATGCTTGGCCCTCATTGCACAGGGAACCCCCTAAGGCTGCAAATCGATGTGCCCAACAAGGGATTTGGTTGAGGAAGAGGAGAAAAAAATACCTTTTTTTCCCCCCCAGAAACTGCTGCCTTCTCCTATCCCACCAAACCATCAGGATTTCAGAGGAAATCCTTCCTTTCTTCTGAAAAGAAGCCTCAAGGTTGTCTGATGCCCTTTCAACCCAGAGAGGTTCCAATCCCTCCACAGAACAGGACAGATGGGATTTTTAGCTCTTCCCCGTTAAGTATTTGATCAAGCCTCACAAAGGTGCTAATGTATTATTAAAGCTAATGGAGCTCTACAAGAAATGTTAATGGACATTAAGTTTGCATAAATGAATTACACATTAGCACAGTCACAAGAAATCTCGTATCTGCCAATTTAGGCACTATCTGATCATTCCTGTTTTCCTCATTACAGGGACATTACTTCCCGCTAGTTTCGGAGATATGAGAATTGTAACCAAGATGTTCATAATGAAACTACATAATGAAGCAGATGAAATAAATTAATACAAAACTTCCTCTTCTCCTTTCAGGGTGAGGTAGTTGAAGGGAACCTACAAAAACAAGGACTTTGAGTCACCTCAGCCTGTGCTGTTGCAAGCACTGGCCTTGCTGCAGGGACGGTCCCACTTTGCTTTTGGGAGCTGTTTTGGAGCGGATGGGCACATGTACACAGCTCTGACATTTCCACTAAGCTGTCAAGTGCAGCCCAGCTGTATTTGGGACCACAGGAATTGCCAGGTACCTGCTCACAAACCCTCTAACTGTCACGTACGGTGGAGCAGCTCCTAAGGACAGGGAGATGCATTATTAACACAGAACATGCAGGAGGCAGCACAGGTTGGCCTCAATCAGTGCTGCTACTACAGATTGCACAGAATTCCAGTCATTCTGTCGGTGCTGCACATTCACAGTGCACACACTGAGTTTCTTTTGCACAGAACCCAGTTTTTGCCAGTAAACTCGCCACGGTGGCCAGTCGCTTTGAAGTGGGAGTAGAGAAGCACTTTTCAAAGAGATAAGTAGGTTGCTAAAAGAAAAATACTCAGATTTAATCTGTTCTGACAATTACAAAGCACAGCCAGGAACCTTTGATGCAAATTCTACGTACAGGGAGTTATTTCTTCAGAGTACGCAGGTAAGTATTTACGGTATTGCAGAGGGCTGGGAAATTTGTGGCTTCACCCATGAAGTGGTACCCAACATTTTGATTTCTATTTTTAAATAACAGGATATAATCCTCATGGACGCTGGAATTTTATAACGTAGCGAACGATTCCTGAACTCTCATGTGATCAATTTTATACATTAAGGGAATGAAAGGCTCAGCTACTCACACATGACTTCCAGGTAGCGCTGTGTCTGCAAGTCTTTGACCGCAGGGTGATCCACCAGGCAGATGACAGGGACCCCGTCGTCCTCCCGCCCCACCTTCAGCAGGAGCTGGCTGGTCACCGTGTACATCTCAGACCACTGCTCCACCTCTGACTTGCCTGGAGGAGGGCACAGAGAGAGCAGAGTGATGACAGGATGGAGCACCCGCTGCAGCCAGGCCAGCTCCCTTCTGTCCATGCTCCCTTTGGACATCAGTCCCATCCTCCTCTCCACCAATTAAAGTCCACTCGACGTTACTGCAATGATTAACAATCCCCTTACACTGTCCCTAAATCCCCACACTCTTAAAACAATGAGCTACAAATCCCTCCCCCCGCCCCGCCCATGCCTTAATCAACAATTAGCTACGAAAGTGATTAAGCAGATTAAATTAATTAAAAGTAGTATTTATAGGCAGGAGCACTGGGCAGGGCTGTGTCTGAGGGAGGGAATGGCACTGGGGGTGGGATGGGAGCCCCTCTCTGGACCAGCTGTCCCAGGGATGCTGCAATGCCCGGCACAGGAACGAGGGGCAAGACAAGACAGGAGAGAAAGGATTTCTCCAGGAATTCAGCAAGCAGCTGCTGACAGCACAGCTCTGCTCTGGTTTCAGCACTCTGATCTGTGCCTTTTTATTTAAAAATTCACAGGCAAAACGCTAAGAGTTATTTCTGTAGCAGAGCTCTTCCAGACACCAAACATTTCTGTATAATATATGAGAGTGACACAGGGGACAGACACAGACACACCCTGAAATTTGGAGGAAAGGCTTTTCCCATGGGCAAAGCCACACTTCCCGTGATTCATAACCCACAGCCAAGTGTTTCAGTCTCCCTAATTCTGTTTAAAAAAAAATATCTGTAGACTCAGCAGAGTGAGCTGGGTTTGCACAAAGCTCAGCACTCTTCTCAGAGAACAGAAAGCTGGGATTTGATTGCCAACAGGAGAAACCTCAATCAAGAAGCTGGACAGGCCAAGCACATGGGGACAAGCACTTTGCCCAGCTGCCCACCAGGATGGGGAAGGGAACCAGAATGGGATCATTAATGCCCTGCACACCACAGTGCTGGGACTCAGCAGGGTACCACTCTGCGTGGCAGCAGGTTTGCAGCCCACCTGTATCAGCATCCTCCCAGCACGTGGCCTGCTTGGATGCTCAGAAGTGTTGGGCCTAAAGAGAGGATTCTATTCTGCCCTTGCAGGAGGGTGGGTTTGAAGTAATGAGTGTGGACTTCAGCGGAGAGCCCATCAGTGCCTCAGACTGGGTAAAGCACAAAGGTGTTGTCAACCAAGCTCACATCTACATGCAGACTTAAACTAACAGCGTGTCACATGCAATCAGAGTCAGTGACTTGAATGTGCAACTACCAGGAGCAACCAGACTTCAGGGAGTAGGAGAAACCCATCTTAGATGAATATTCAACTGAACACAGGGAAAACGCTCTATAAACAAGGGAGCCAGACGTGAAGGTGAATTGCAAATCCTCGCAGCCCAAAGCGCAGACGATCCCTCTCGGCCCTAAAACAGGGCACGGAGCTACACAAGCCACACAGAAATGAATTCAGTGCACAGCTCTGGGCTCCTCAAGGTCACCTGCAGTTACAGCAGGACTCCAGAACCTGGCACTCGAAGCTGGCAGGTAGGCAGAGGACCAAATGGAGTTCAGCCCCCTGCGTTAGGGAATAATCTGTCTGCCCACACAGTGCTTTGTTCCTCAGCTGGCGCTCAAAGCAGCTCGCTCCACTTTTTTCTTTTTTTTCCCCCTTAAACTGGCAGCAGAGAACAAACACCCCGCGTTACATAAATCACTTCAGCTCTCTGAACAAAGCAGGTGACTGAGAGGACACATCTACCGATTAGCTCCTTGTTGCTTTTGAACCATCTGATGGTGGTGGCTGGTCTGCTGGCCATGGCAGTGCAGTTCAGCTCGATCTCTTCTCCCTCCACGGCCGTTTCTTTCTGGATATCAATTACCAGATTGCGCGGCGGGACTGGAACGGAAAACACAACACACACCAGATGAAAAAAAAACTATCTTTTGATCACCAACACAAGACAAAACCTCGAGGAAAACCTGTAAAATCTACTGAAGGAAATGAGCAAACAGCATTTATTTGATCTTTCAATCAATCAAACCCTTTGATAGGTGGTCTTGCAGTAATTGGAGTGAGCACTTTCACTCTCCACCAAATAATCACCGCAGTCTCAAAAATTATTACTTCTCAGGGTTGTAACTTTCTGTTCCCTCTCCCAGGCAGGCACCGTTCCAGAGAGAGCCACAGCCTCCTGTGCTACTCGGGTGTGTGCTGCTATTTAAAAATCCAGCTTGACTCCGTGCACATTTCCCGACTTCTCTGACAAGGAGAGGAAACACAAAAGCTGACACTTGGCAGTGCATTACTTACCAAGCCTCTAACCTCCACGGCAATTTTTCTCTCCTGCTGTTCAGCTCCAAGGCTCAGCCGTGAGCGTGGAAGCAGGCCAGCAAACATCAACCTCATTTAGGATGCTCGAAAAGCCACTGAGCACAAGCCTGGAGTGGAATGCCACCACCTTGGGAATGCCATTGCCTCCTCACCACACTCCCACAAACCACCCCAGGGAGAGGAGGGAGCCAGCTCGGTCCCAGCCAAGGCACCACGTCCGATGACAAGTCTTTTGGGACAGAGATCTGCCAGAGATCCCCAGGCACCTGCCTGCTCTGGATCAAGACCCTCCCAAAACACAAACCTGCAGCACTGTACTCAATGAAAAATCATCCCGTAATAACAAGAAACAGGCTGTAACTTCAGGGGGTAACAACCACTGCAGCACAGCCCAGAAATGGGACAAATGAGCTCAAAAATTACAACACAGGAATGAGGAATCTCTTCCCTGTGAAAGCACCAGCAGCAAGGCAAAACCCAGGAAAAAGTGAACAGCGAGAGTCTGTACGGCAGAGTCACGGCTTTGGAAAATCCCAGAACTTCCAGAGGAAACTCAACTTTGCTCGGATCAGTGTGATTAAGCAACTGCACAGTTCAGATGTGACTCACAGGTCTTCGAGCTAATGAGGAACAAATATGTATAAATACCATCCAGATGATCAAATGGACTAATTAGTCACTTGTGGCTTTTCTCTAACAAGAACAGAACTGGCTACATATTTGAGACTTTCACATGTTCCAATTAGGCAAGAATAAATCTACGCGTCGTGTCACAGAAGACATGGAAGGGCAGAAGCAAACGCGCGGCTCCCTCCGCACGCCGACGGCCAAGGGGACGCCTCGACACCTCACCCTGCACTCCCCAGCTGGCACCAGGAGCAGCAACACCACCCTCTGAAAGAGCCTCAGACCTGGGCCACCAAAATTTGGGTGATGAGCACGAGATCTCTGGCAGGGAACATGTTCCTGTGAGGATCAGCTAATACCAACACAAAGAATCACTCCCCTGCCTCGGCTCATTTCTTCCCCTAATTAGGGAGTCAATAATTGGGAAGATGTGCTATCCTTGGTGTCATAGCTCCCAATCTCTCCATACAAGTGCTAAGGCAAACCGTTCTCTTGTTCATCTTCTAATAACAAACCTCCCTCACGCTGCTCCCTGAGCTGAGGTTTGACCCGAGTACGTGATGAAGGTGAGAAGAAATCACCTGCTTTAGAGATGTGGGGGAAAGGCAGCACAAACTGGCCATGCCACAAAGCCTTCTCAAAAACAACTGAAGTACAAGCCAAGAAAACAGACTTTTCCCTCAATTCTGAAGCACGATTCATGTTTTTAAAAAAAACAACCAACAAAAACCTGCATTATGTCTCCCACTTGAAAGACACACGGTGCTGGCTCACAGGTGAATGAAGTGAGTACTCTGATTTCAAACACCTTCCCAGGTTGCCAGCAGTGAAATGAAATCCAACAAACTGTTTTTCCCTGAGTACGATTAAAGAGAGGAGCTGGAAGAGCTTCCCTTGCCTGTGAGCACTGGAAAGCACACAGAAACTTTTAAGGTGTTGAAAACCGTAATAGCTGCAGTAAAACTGCTTATAAACATTGCTTAACAACGTATAAAAAACCTAAGACCCAAATCTCATTAAGCAAAAGAAGGAAGATTTAAACTAATCAGCGAGCGAGATCTTACACTAAGTCACCCTCCCTGATTCAGGTTCTGCCACTAATAGAGCCTTAAAAGCCACTGCTAATCGGCAGGAACCGCTCTAATAGTGGAGCTGCTGTCAGTGGCAGCACGTCGGTGGCTGCGGCTGCACGTGCCCAGCCATCAGCAGCACTCAGCGCTCAAATCCTTGCTTCCAGTCCCTCTCTGGGTGGCTGGAGCTCTCCCAACACCCCCCAGAGCCCCATCCCACCGGCCCTGTGCATCCAGGGACTTCAAAGCCCCCCGTGAGCACCGATGGGATCCTTACCGAGCACCGTAATCGTGGCGTAGACTTCCTGGGGAGGGTCGGTGTAGAGCTGGCAGAAGTACCTTCCTTCATCAGAGATGGAAACGTTTGTCAAGGACACTCGGAGCTCGCTGTTGGAGAAGTTCACCAGCTGGAACCTACTGTCCTTCAGTGCTGTGGGGCAAGCACAGCCTTGGTGACTCCCCAGAGAAACACAACAACCCCTTCCTGCCACACCACAACCCCAAAGGTCCCTACGGTCAGCAGCGCATTGAGGTGAGCACCCCAACCAGCTTCCATCCCGCTCCTTACCTTCAAGTCAGACCTATCTTTCTCTTCTCAGGTAATATCAAATAATCAACAGGAGCAAATTGCAGGGCACAGCATCAAATCTTTGGACATGGTTTGATTGTTGGGTGGTTTAGGGATGTGCAGTAAAATGCTGGGCACAGGGCATGGCCCTGTCCCAGAGCCACAGGGACATTAACACAGAACATCTAAAGTGTCTCGTTGCAGCCACTGTGGCATTCACAACTGAACACAAAGCCAGACTCATCCACCAGACATGCAAGTGACATGAGACTTCGGTTTGGGTATCAAACGGCACAGGTTGTCCTGAAATTTTCAGTCTTTGGAATGGAGAGATTACCTCTGAGAACATTGTGCTGTCTCGGTGTTGCCCTATTCAATCTGTCTGTGTCAGCTAAATATTTGGCACTCAATTGCAATTCACCCTGAATTACAACAATCAATTCTTACTGCGAAGCAAGACGCTCTGACTTTTAAAGAGGACTCTGAAGGTTTCCATTAAGGAGAGAGATTATGATTCTCTGTCTCACCTGCCTCCACAGAACCACCCGAACTGCCAGTCCCCAGAAATACATTAACATGAGAGAGCTCTGCAAATACCGTCTCCTGAGTGGAAGTGAGGTGCAGGAGAAGTTGTAATCAAACGAGGAGCAACAAACTTACGTCTGAAATCTCTGAAATAGATGGTCTGCCTGTTGGGGTTCAGGAGCTGGATCACCGAGTCATCGCTATTCTTGACACGGCAGCTGATGATGGCAACATCCCCTTCCACCACTGTCACATCGTCCGTCACCAAGTTCTGACCATCACCTGCAGGACAGAGCAAAGGTGGAACCCGAGGTCAGAAACAACACCAGTGAGTTTCATTTGGGAATGGAAACCTCCACTTACACCAACGGAGGAACACTGTCCAGCAAGACCTCGGCTCTGGGTTGCCCAGCCAGCTGGCCATCACTAAATAACAGAGGAGCAAAGGGGGCTCTGTGACGGGAATAGTGGAACAAGGACTCCTGCCAGGAATGGAAACGCCAAAAATTCACTTCCTCTCTCAACAGAAGAATTTTGTTAAATTACCTCGAAAGAACAAGTCGCTGTAAGAAGCACTTATCCTTTGAATGGAGCAGACAGACTTCATGGAATCAGTCGTTACTCACTCCGCGTAATCAGGAGGTGTTATTAATGTCCAGAGGCAGGGGGAAAAAAAAAAGGATCCCGCGCAATTATGCTGTGGGAGCCTTGTAATCATTTACAGGTCATCACCCCGAAAACTCTCCTCCTAATGAATCGAGTCGTCGCATCACCCGCACGCTGAGACATTCGCTGAAGAATGCAGGGGATGGGACTGGGAAAAGCACTTTGCATTTCAATTTGTCCATAACTATCAGGAATCAAAGTGGGAGAAATGTTGAGACTTTGATTGCCAATTTGCTAAATGAAGTGCAGGGACATGGGCACCTGGCCACAGGCTGGTGGTCAGGAGCATCCTCTGCTGCTCCACAGCTGCCTGTGCACAGGGAGTGGCAGGGAGACAGCCCAGCTCCCACCTTAGCCACAAGAAAGCCAGGATTTGAATGAAGTTTGCATACAGTAAATGTGGGGATGGTGTTTATGCCCCAGTTTTTCTCTCATCCCGCACTCTTCTCTATTTTTTCCCCTTTCTTTCTGACTTGAATTGATCATTTGGCATCCCTTGTAAATTTATGTTAGACAAAAAGATGCATTGTTTGGAAAGAGAGATTGATAAACCGTCAGACAACCAACAGACAGTGAAGTCAAGTCTGGGCACACTTTTCTGTCCTCTCAGTATAAATTTTGTTTCTCCAGATGGATGAACTTTGACGAGCAACAAGAAAAGTTGTTATCAAACAGCAACACCTATATTGGAGAACAGACCCACCATGCAAGAGGGGCAAAAAGCCTGCCCTGCACATCTGCCTGGCTCCTGCTCCATGTTCTCTGCATCAGGATGAAGATGGTCCCTCCAACCCCAGGGACGTGGGGAAGTGGTCGCCTTGGCAGTCCTGGGTTAATGGTTGGACTGGATGATCTTAGAGGGCTTTTCCAACCTAAATGGTTCTATTCTGCCCATGGGGACAGGTTCCCAAACCCCAAGGGCCATCACAGCAGAGCCCTCCCACCAGCTGTGCCACGTCTCACCCTGGAGGTGCCGGGGTGGTGCAGAGCCCATCCCATGCAGCCAGAGCCAGGCCATGGCATCAACAAAATCAAACACCTCAAAACTGGCTCAAGCAAAAATATTAAACATTACTAACTGCTCCTGGGGAATAATTTTATCAAACCCATTCAAAACAAGGTTCTTGCACAAGGATCAGCTTGATATGTTCTCATAAACGCAACATTCCCTACAAATCATTAACAAAGCTATTAAGATTCGATTTCCATCTAAGCAATTATTGCCAGCATATTTTTTTACATTTACTTTAAAAGACTCAATCCTATTTTCAATTCATTAAACTGTTCCTTGCGTTTACTGAATTTTACATCAGCTTAGAAGACTATTTGAATTAATAAGAATTACAGTAGAAGTAATTTAGAAATAAATTATTTGAAGTTCAAGCCACTGAAGCTTTTCAGGCCAGGATGCTGCTGCATTAAACCTGCCAATGGATGGCTGCAGAGTCCAGCACCTCGGTCTGGGCTGGCATCAGATCCCTCTGAAAAAGGCATTTATCTGGGTTAATGACAGGCAGGGTGCACGTAAGGACACGCTGAGCCCCTCCACTGCCTGGAGCAGTCACAGCCTCACAGGCTTTGCCTATTTATTCCGAATCAAAGGGCGTCTAATCCACCGTTGTCTGCTCTGCTGACCTGAACGTGCCTCACCGCAGGCACCAGTGCATACCCCTCCACATTTTGGGGTATCTGTATTCCCATCTGCTCCTGCTTACCAAGGCAGGAAAGTTATTTCCACGAGCAGCGTCAATTACAAACCCTAAATTAAATAAAAATGCTGTGCAAAGCGAGAACTCTTTAGACCCCCATCCTCCTGTCAACACCTGGGGAAGTTCCTCAGTAAATATTTACTGTCAGTATGTAAGTATTTTGAGGAGCATTAAAGTAGACACACTTAGAGCATGATAATATTTTGGAACAGAAAAGGGCAGACTGGGGAGGGGAGATGAAGTTTATGGACCCAACGTGGGAATCTCAGGAGCTGAGAGAAGCAAAGGAGAGCTACTGTTGAGAATCAACCTTACACCCCCTGGCAATGCTTTGGGCAGGCAAAGCGTGGGCAGATACAGTGGGAAAAACCCCAAGAGAACTACACGAGACAGATTTTCATCTGTTACACACGAAGGGACTATGAAAGCCCCTGTGCAGTGTCCATGTATGAGACCAAAGCTCCCTGTTGGGACTCCAGGACGAAGGACAAACCCTCACTCCAGCATGTGATGCCTGGACAGAGAGAATCCAGGATGGGACAGACTGCAGGATGGACAAACTGCAGGATGGACAGACTCCAGGACGGACAGACTCCAGGATGGACAGACTGCAGGATGGACAGACTGCAGGATGGGCAGACTGCAGGATGGACAGACACCAGGACGGACAGACTCCAGGACGGACAGACTGCAGGATGGGCAGACTGCAGGATGGACAGACTCCAGGATGGACAGACTCCAGGACAGACAGACTCCAGAGCCAGACCGGAGTCTTGATCATCTTGACCTGGAGTACAAGGCATTGCTCTGGAGGGAGTGAGACAGGAACAGGCAGGACGGACCCCAAGGTGGGGCTCCAGGGTGAGCTGCTCTCCATTGGCAGCACAGGCACCAAGGGGGAGGGAAAATGCTGTGCGTGCTCCCTTCATTAACCAAAGTGACTCTCTGGCCTCATTTACTGAATCTCCCCGTGCAAGGTGAAAGATGCCACCGTGTTTTACACTTACTGGAAGGGGGAGAGTGAGGCGAGGGAACACAACGCTTGAGGGACGCTTTGGCTGCAACCTGGACAATTAATTTCTGCACTTGTCTTCCTGCCTCAGACTACTGCGGTCTCTTCTCTAAAGGCTGCAGACAGACACAGCTGAGTAAATTGTGTTTCAAAAGTTCCCCTCAGCTGGACACAGCCCAGGGACCTTGGCTCATATGCAGCGGTCACATTTAAAATCAATTCTTTCTCCGCTTGTAGCACACCAGGCTAGAGGGAAGCACCAGGGAGAGGAGGGAAAGATTAAAAATACGTGCTGGGGAGCATAGTTCTTCCATTTCTATGGAATTTCCAACCAAGCCTGAGCCACAGGTATCCCAGCATGAGCAGTGGCACTGCTGGTTCTGCCTGCGGGATCCCGACACGAACACCTTCCAAGGAAGAGGAGTTTTCATTACACCTGCACTATGTAAGCCCATAAACCTAAACAAAATCCCTTTTAATAAATTGAGTCAGAAGAAACAACTCACACAGATACACAAACCCTCTGCTCACGTGCTCGAGGGAAAAAGCGACACGATGCTCCAGCCCCAGAATTAACACAATTTGAATGTCAACACTCATCTATCAGCTTCAGGGACCTGAAAGGAATGTGGTGGTTAAAGAACCAGCCAGAGCTGAGACAAGCGGGTTTATAAACACTGAGCTTTGTCTCCTTCATGTTCCTTCTCTTTGCTGACCAGATCCTCTGCTCTCTCATCCATCACGGATTGCTTCATCTCTTCCCTTTAACACAAACATCACAACCAGCTTTTCAGGAAGAGCACAGAAACTAAAGAGACTCTTGGTTGTGATCAGATCCAGGAAAAAGGAGGAAAACAAATTGCCATTTAATTCCTCTGTAGATTTGCTTCTTGGAGGGAGAGAAGAACTGCCAAGGCAGTGCTGGGAGAAGCTGCTGGAGCTCCACCCACCCAGGCTCCAAGTCTTGAGAGACTGTTTTAAAAAGCTGCAGTCGTCACACTTGAACTTTGGAGAAGAACGGACAATCCACACTGATTGTGCTGGCAAGAAAAGGCAATCACTTTGGATGGAGTTAATTTCGTGGTATCTTTTCACGAGGGAGAGAATGGCAACAATTTGGGGACCAGGCTGCCTGCAAAATACACGTATACTCGCCGTGGCCTTCACTGCACATGGCAGGGCTGCAGCTGGAGGGTCCTGCACCCGCAGGACACGGATCAGGTTGGACAGCAACGCTTACAACCCACACTAAAGCCAGCCCGTCCTCCTTGGTGTGTGTTCGAAGCACACCAAGACATGGATGTTCTCATGAACTACCTGAAGGCAGGTTGTAGCCAGGTGGGGGTTGGTCTCTTCTCCCAGGCAGCCAGCAGTAGGACAAGGGGGCACGGGCTTAAGCTCTGCCAGGGGGAATTTAGGTTGGATATTAGAAAGAAATTATTTCCAGAGAGAGTAATCAGGCATTGGAATGGCCTGCCCAGAGAGGGGGTGGATTCACCGTCCCTGGAGGTTTTTAAACTGAGATTGGACGTGGCACCGAGTGCCATGATCTGGTAAATGGGCTGGAGCTGGACCAAGGGTTGGACTTGATGATCTCGGAGGTCTTTTCCAACCCAATCAATTCTGTGATTTGTCCACTTGCATAAGGAAGGTTACTGTGAAAGGCTGGGGCGAAGGGAAGGCAGGAGAGGAGCCACCCCACTGCTCCTTCCACTCGTGCACAGTCCCTAAGGAAAACCCTCCAAGGACCTGGAGCCAGATGTGGCCCCTCTGTGCAATTCTTCTGTTAGTGTGACCCTCACTCTTAGAAGAAAACTTTGTTTTCCACTGAGATTCACAACTAACCTTTTGAAACAGCAATTTCTAATAAGATGTAATTACCAGCTCTGTGACCCTGAGTTAAGCCTCTCGGAGATTTTCCCCGCATTCAAGTAGCTCTTATTCCCTCTTCAGCACCTTCTCCAGGGCCAGCGACAGACTCAGCAACTCCAACTCCCAAGCAAAAAGCTCTTCAAAAAAAGTCATGGTGGCAAACAAAAAGAATTCTAGAGAAATCTCATTTTTGAGTTTGTTCTGTGCAGGTCTGTCAGCAGCAATACGTGGCTGGGGAGTTTTGGCCATGAAAATCCCTACGTGCTGAGCACCAAAAGCAACAGGTTCCATCCAACAAGGTGCAGCTGAGCCAAACTGGGCAGAGCTTGCTCAGTGACACCAAGGGAAGGGGATCTGGCAGCTCCATGTCCCTCTCTGAGGCAGCGACTACAGCAAACTGCAATGGTAGCACTCACCTGGTACTCAAGATTTTTACTTTCAGATTTTATGCATGTTATCATTTCTTTATTGCTGCACCAGCTCTGAAAGAGCAGCTTTGAGGAAGGGCACTGCTGCTGGATGGCTCAGTTAATGCCAGGTTTGGGATCACCTGGTGATGCTCAGAGCATCAATTCCTGGTTTTGGGGGAAATGGAGGGGTGGGAGGATTTTGCATTCACAGAAACTATTCCCAAACCATTGTTATTGTGGATTTGTAAACACATGGGAATGGCTGACGGCCAAGGAAGTGCAAGACCAGTGGAGGGACAACTCCCTGGCGACCTGGAAGGCATCAAAGGTATCAGCAGAGCCAAGACAGACACTGGTCTTGCCACATGTGCCCACAAGCAGGGGCGGTGGGAGACACTTCCCACTCACTCGCACCCATTCCACGCTGGGTGGCTTTTCCCACAGCCTTCCCCACCAAACGGAGGGCAAAGAGCTTGTTTGAGGACCACCAACCACGAGATCCAGGCGGATCCCACCGGCGCTCCCGCTCCTCATTTCCTGGAGCCTCCCCAGCGTTGCCTGCAGGAACAGAAGTGCTGCTGCTGCTGCTGGGCAGGATCCCATCTCCTCGTCGCAGGCTGTGCTCAGCCCCAGCCACCCCAAGGACCTGTTTCCCCTCCTTCTCAGCACACGTTTTCGGGAGCCGACGCCTTCGGCGCCTCTCGCCGCTCGCACCCGCCGCAGTCACGCTCCCCGCTGAATTACCCGCCGCGCTCAGAGGCAATGTGTGAGATGGTGCTAAAAATCCCTCATTGTGGCGAGCGGGTTTACGCCGCGAAACAGCCGCTTCAGAGAAATATACTGCAAATTCAAGCGAGCTGTGCACAGATATTAAATTTGCGGGGAAAAGAAATGCCATTGCCACCTTTATGGCTTTTCTGGCTTAAAGAGTAGGAATAAAGGATGACAATAGATCTGAAATTACACTGGAGGCTGCGCTGACTTTAAACATAGTGAATATCTGCATGATGCAATGGCATCGGGGAATTCTTTCCACCGGTTTGAAACCAAAACAGTACAGGGACAGAAATCCTGTGTTACAACTGAACTAAAATATTTCCGTGGATCTTTGGAACAAAATCCTTTTTTCTCCCATGAAAACCTCTGCACCTCTGGGTTTTCAGCCTGGAGTGGCTCCTTCAAACCCCTCCTGCACTCCTGTTGTTGCCAGTCCCCGCATCTGCCTGGATTTATGATCCGTCACCTGGGCTGGGATTAGATGTCACCCTTGTCTTTCTATTACCCAGATATTGATAGATCAAACTCCCCGGCCATACATCGCCTGTCCCTTCAAAGGTTACCGTCGGTGGACACCGAGGATCAATATCCATCTGCTCTGTCACTGACCAGAGGGGACGCAGCAAACGCTGCGCCAGGAGCGCCGCGAGGGAGAATCTGGCACGGCAGCAGAAGTCTGTTGCTCTGCACATCTCAGGATTTTATCTCACATTTCTAATACAGCAACTGCCAGAAATTCGGTCCTTCAGGACACGATGGTATTTCAAGCTAATGGGGTTGAACCATTTAGAGGAAGAATCTTACGAGTCACACTCACCACAAAGGAGGCTCTGTTGTCTACAAGCACGACAACATGTCTTGCTGACATGGCCAGGGCAGAAAGCTCATTTAGAGCTCATTTCTTAACCCACTGGACAGTCCTTTAACAAAAGATGTTGCTACAGCAGCTTTTTATTTTGTTTAATCTCTCTCTCTCCCTATGGAGGGATGCTCAGTTTCAGCAACTTTCCAGAAGAAGAGCTTGAAGAAAGAAGTCGCTGATCTCTCACTTTGGCTCTGGAAGTTGACGGTGCATTGCCAGGACAGTAAAAGGTCACTGACTAAAGACTCTCCTGCTCCCATAAGGTCAGAGGTTTATCCAAGTGTCCCCCCAAGGACACTGCATGAGCAGCTCCTCGGCTGCAGCACACCAGGGAGACAGAAGACGTTTTTGTGGGAGGATCTGAGAAGGGGAGGCTGCTGAGGATGCCCCTGATGGATGCTCTGGGCTCTGAGGGGGCTGTTGGGGGACACTGAAGGGCAGAGGCAAGTAAGAGTGCAGAGGAGAGAGCAGAAGGGCAGGAAAGGGCAAAGCAGAAATACAGTCAGGGACCTTTGCCTCGTGTTCCTCCTGGTGCTCGTCTGTCACTACCAGGCATCCCCTGTCAAGGAGACCACCTAAAATGCAGCCCAGCCCTGCCCCTACCACTGCTCGGAAGCAGCATCAGCAAAGGAGAAGGTCTGACAGCGTGAGATGGTCCCAGCAGGCTGCTGTCTCCACTCAGTGTGTTTAAATAACACTCAGTTAGGATCAACACGCATTTATTATTAATAGCACCCTAATACAGAATTCTTTATCTGCATTTTATCTCCCAGCTCCATCGCTACCAAGGACACCCACAGCCCAGGATCAGGGAAGGAGACCTTGATTCATCCTGAGTTCCAACACAGGTGGAATTTCCTCTCCCTGCCATAACTTGCTCCATGGGGAGCTGTACCCTGAGGTACAGCAGGTGGCTGCAGGTAAGAAAGAGGAGGGAGCACTGATGAAATATTCGGTTTTCGACACCAATGAGCATGTTTGGTGCATTTCCCTGGCCAGAACAACGTTGTTTAACAGCACCTGCTGCCTCACACTCCTCTCTGTCTCTGCCACAAGGGTAAAGCTGCTGCAGCCCCTGCCAAAACCTGAGCACGGGAGGAGAGAATTTACACGTTTGCAGGTTTGTCACCATCATTGTCATCTCTGGTTTCGCCCTGCAGAGGCCACCTGTCTCGCACTGAGCGTGGCACTGCTCACACCCCGAGCTGGCACACGGATCAGGGCAGGGAGCTGCCCATCTGCTCCCTGTCCACCTTCCCCTCCACCGACAGACCCAGTTCCCACGGATGCCCCACAGCATCATCTGCACCCCATCAGCAGTGGGGAGCCCCTCCAGAGACCCCACCACCCCCAGCCTTCACCCCCAGACATCCTCTGTCACCTCCAAGGGCTCTCTGTCACCTCCAAGGGCTCTCTGTCACCTCCAAGCATTGTGGGATAATGCCATTGCTATCAACATCTGCTTGGGTACACATTCCATTCTTGGATCTGACTGCACGAGCTCCAGGTGCACCCCCAGAATTCCCATTAGTCAGAGCAACGGGGTTTCCAATAACACGAAGTCCTGTCTCAAGTCAGATGATGGGTTTCATTTTACTCTAATGAGCAGATATGTCTTATATCCGTACCTGTAACCCATTTTCCTTGCAGATTTTTTCACATCCTTTTTATTTTTTTACTGTCACCAGCATCTGTCACAATGTGCAGCTTAACAATCTCTTTTAAACCCAAGAAATCTGTATTTCCATAAATCACCCACGTCTCTTCCCTACAGAAAGGACCTCCCTTCACCGCCTGCATATTTAAGTCTGAAACCTTTAGTTCATCACTGCAACAAGCAAGGAGTAAGTGACAAAATTAATAACAAATGTGCAAACCTGTAGAAAATATCCTGAAGCACAAGGGGACAACAAATAATACACTGGAATACAGTATTTATTCCCTTGAGGTATCCTGGCTTATTCCCATCCTTTGGCACAGCACACAGCCAGCCTTAAATCCTAGTGCTATAGGGTTATATATATATAAAATGTGTTATAATCAGGAGTGACTCTGTGAGCCTTCCATGAAACACCTGCACAACTGTTATCCCGAAGGTTTACTGTTGCATAAAAGAAGGAGGCAAAACATTCACCAGCTGGAATGACCAAGCTCTTCGGCCATTGGAGTGACCTGTCCACTACTGGCCCTTTGAACTCAACGCACGAGGATGAGTCCTCCTCCATGGGTTAAGCTGAGCTCCTATTTCACCCTTTGAAGTTAATTCCCAGTTGGCCATCGGGGGAGGAAAGCTGATCTCCCTTCCCATGAAATCCCAGCCTCTGGAGTGGCTCTGCTCACAGGCATTATCTGCCCACTCTTCACCTCTCTGGGCAGGAGCGAGGACGTGAATGTCACGATCCTGGATTTCAGTCCCACTGTGCCCACGGTCCCTCCACTGCCAACCCATCACCTGTGTGGGCACTGTGCCATAAGAAAAGGGCACCATTTTTAGGGGGTGTCTTCCTTTCCTTTCTTCTTTTAAGTTATCCCTCCCACTACCGTTTTTTTTGGAGACCAGAGCCAAAATCTTTTGTCCAAGAACCAACAGACCCCCGTCATCGACACTCCCCCCAAAACCAGGGGAAAGAAAAACACCTCAGCAGCAGCATTACAATCAAAGTGAGGGCTCTTTCCAATTTCTGCTTCCCAGGAAGGATAAAAAGGTATAACAGAAGCCTTTAGTCTAGATCCCAGATCAGACACGATGATGAATGCTTGCCTAAAGGGCAACATATTTGTAAGTTTTAAGTCTCTTGCAACACCAACTGTCCTGATTCATCCCCGCGATAAAGGCAGCTCTGAGAGCTATTTTACCATATTTATTATGTTACAGAGGAGGAAGAAAAAATGTGGAATCAGCCCTCAATCTGCCACCCATCGGATTTATAAATGTTAGTATAGGACCAGCACTAATGTCTTTAAACATTAATCTCCTCACTGCAGATCTGGCACATCCCCCTTCAGCCTCTGCCTGGTGGCTCGTCCAGGCTGGGGGAAATAAAATACATTTTGGGTTGGTTTTCATTTTCCCCTTCGTCTATGGGATTTGCTTTGACTAAACCCATGAAAAGAAGAGAAAGGGCAGATGCTCCTGAACACATTCCTGCCTGCTGTCAGTGCTTTGCCAGCTGAGTGGAAGGCACAAAGCTCTGCTCCAGTGTTTATTTTTAAAGATGCAGCTTGCCTGATCCACACTCATTCCTCACACCTTGTTTTCAATAGAGACTCTGTTCTCTTTGCTGGCTGCCAGGACAAAGGCAGAGCTGGGAGGAAGGGAAGAGAAACCATGTTCTGCACACGAAAATAAACCCTTGGGTTTACAAACTGTGTTAGCCCAGTCCCTCTCACTGCCTCTGCAGGTGCAGCAACATGATCGTAAGGTACACGACCAAAAAATACAGCAATGATGAGAGAGAAACAACTTTGGATGTGGTCCTCATCTGACCTTCCTCAAATCTGCAACCCAAACCCTCTCAGATGGCCACCCCATCCCAAGGCAGGCACACCGAGCATGGCACTCCTCTCTCAGCAAGCTCTTTGTAAATTTTATCACTTATTTCTTAAAGTTGCAATTGCCTTTTAAAATTAGATTGTATTTAGTTTTTAATTAAATCGTCATCGCTGTACAAAACCCCACAGGCCTTTAGGTTTGGATTGTCATTTTAAACAAAAGTAAAATGGTAAATGCCTTTTCCATCCAACACCATTAGGTATAATTAAGCAATGGGTAAAGCATACATCGTGCTATAAATGTCATTTAGTTTTACAGTGAAACTCATCAACATTTATCAAAACACTGCCTCGAGAAAGAACGAGACAGCTCCAGAGAGTGACTTCCATCCACTGCTGCCTTGGAAGCAGCTGCTCCAAGGCAGAGCTGCAGCAGGAAGGGCCTTCCCATTCTGTAATTTCATCTTTTTGGCTGAAATGTTAATTTTCTGCAAGCAGGACGGGCGGTGCATAACTATTGCGTATTGATGCTCAGGAAGGCGGTCCTGGAAAGCCGCAAAGGCAGGGGCAGGATGAGCAACCCCCGAGGGGGTCCCACCGACAGCCCCATGGGCACTTTGTGCCAGGTGCTCTCCTGCCTGGCTGGCACTGCTCCTGACCCACGTGGAGAGGGGCAGAAGGATGCTCTGGGCACAGGGAGTGTCTGCAGGAGCGACGTGTTCTGCTTTTGCTCACGAGGACCCCCTTTGCTCCAGCACCTTCTGCCTTGCAATCGCTCAAGCTACACATCCCCACCTGCCAACATGGAGCAGGAGGTAACGCCAAAGCCCGTGGCCAAGGGATGCTCTGGTGGGGCCAGGACTGTGCCCCTGCTCCTGCCCAGACTGCATCCCCATCACAGCAAACTGTAAACAAAGACAAACACCAGCAACGTGCATCACCAGCCACTGCCGCGCTGCTTCTATTTTAAAATCCCAACATTTCTTGTTTTCTCACGAGAACCATTAAAGCAGTCAAACTGAGCCCATTAGAAGCAATTTGCAATTTACTGCTCCTCCTTGATATCCACACGGTAAACACCAGCAGGCACCGGCTCCATCCATAGGGATCCACAGGGATCCACAGGGATCCAGGCACCCGGCTGGCTGGGAATGCCCCGACTGCCCGACGCTGCAGCTCCGGGCACGAGGCAGGGCACAGCTCTGAAACTGATGGTTCATCATTACCTGTCATTAAAAAATTTGGCTGTTCACGACCACAGAAGGAGCAAGGAGCGAACGCTGAATGTCTCCACGAGTGTTATTAATTCTCCCTCCCTCCCTTCCCATCATGGTGCAGAGGCTTGCAGGGTGGTGAGTGCCTCCTTCTCCTCCTGTCCCCACCACCCCGAGCCCCCAGAGTTACGGCTGCTGCTCCCACATCTCCTTCCACCGTGTTGGCAAGGCAACAGGAGCTCGGGGTTTTGGGGAGAGCCCAGAGAGGGGAAGGGCAGCAGAACACCCAGCAATGCCCCAAACACCCACACCTGGACCCTTTGGGACCAACCCCGGGCTGCCACGATGCTGCTGGGACCACTGGGAGCAGCCACGGCAAACTCCTACAGCCCTCCCTGAAGCCAGTCAGGGTTTGGCTCCAGCAAATCCTACTCCAGCCCTTGGCTTACACATTTGCCCACCTTGCCTGCCTGCAGACAACCATTCCAAAGGTTGGGGACACCACAGGCTGGGGACAGTGATGGCCACGAAGCAAAGGTGGTATCAGACGTGACAGAGCCACACAGTGCTTTCCATCTTTGGGAAAACCGTCCACAATCAATGAAAAAACACCCAAGAAACTCATTCTTCCCCCATTTTTTTTGCCCTTCTGGTTCTCAAGCAAGTATTTTCCCTCTTGTTCTCCCACGCCCATGGGAAGCCCTGACTGGTAATCCACGCAGGGATGTCCTGCTCTGTGCAGGCATGGGGAGAGCAGGAGGACACGCTTTGTGCTGCTCACCTGCCACATTTCCAAGGTCAGAGACAATGGATTTTAGTTCGTACACACTCGTACTCCTCCCAACAATTCACCTCCTGCCCACCTGCAGCATCAGAACTATCAGCAGGGAAACTCCTGCCCTCCAACCCACTGCAGTGCCCTTAAGGAGAAGGGGGTAGGGATTTACAGGTGAGCTACTGAGCAGCACAGCCAGGGATTGCAGAAACAGACGCCACATCCAGCACCCATCCTCTGGGTCACCTTGTTTGAAAACTGCAAATGCAGAGAGGCCACTCCACCAAAAATCCATCTTCTTAACTGCTTGAAACTAAATTTAAAATGCATGTATGCAGCGCTCCTCTCTGCTCGCTATTCTGAGCTTCTCCTTTGGCCTTATGATAAAAGAATGCAGGAAATTATAACCAACCTTCCCCCAGCCCGGAAAAGGGAATTAATTACTGCAAGCACAAAGTCAGTGCTCCTCCAATAAACCAATGCAATCCATCCAGGCACTGAAAAGCAAGGAAAACATCCTGGGGGCTCAATACCTTGCTAACCATTCATAGCGTGTGCCGTCGTGGATATTGCAGAACAGCTGTGCCCCGGACTATCACAAAGCCAACATTATCTCTGCCATTATTAGAATTAAATAAAGCCTCTCCTTCTCCATGTGCCCAGGATTACAAAGCACCTCAAACCCCTGCAACCCCTCGCCCCTCTGGCTCCACGGTGCCAGGATTAGACGACCCCAAAGACTGGTGACAGAGTTGGTGGACATGCCAAGCTACCAGCATGCCCTCAGTGCCATCCAAACTGTGCAGAGCAGCTCTCTGGAACGTTCTGAGAAGCCCAGTGTGGGCACACGGGAGAGATGTTGGCCTAAAGGGGTCACTGCTCCCTGGGCACTCACATCTCAACACGGGCTGCTGGACCCTTGGTCCAGCTCCCCCTTCCCTGTCCTCCCTGGCAGAAGCCTGGGCAACAGGAGCATCCAGAAGAATCTGATAAACCACCTTTTTTCGCTGCAGTTTTGGATAAAACCCCTCTCTCATGCCCAAAAGGGAGTGTGGGGTTGGTGGCTCCCCAGAACAAGGTGCTCAGTCACCCAGCACAAAGCTGGCACTGAGTGTCACTGCAGGGGCAACCAGGTGCAGCAGCCGTGCAGAAGAAGCCGAGGACACAACCAACCTCCCTTCTTTCTACTTGTAAATACAGCAAGTGTATTTCAAATAAAAATACACTCCAACCATCAAAGCCAGGCAGGCTCCAACCCTCCTGCTGCCATGTCACAGGAGACCAGAGACCTTTTACAGATGTTGCCAGCAGCAGCTGAAAATCTACCAGACATTTGCTTAGCATTTCTTGAAAGAACAGTTTCAATTAGACACATTCTTCACAGTTCCCTTCTCAAACCCCAACAGTTTGAAGAGATCTGCTTGTTTTTGCCAAGTTTTCACAAACTGTAAGCCTGGCCCCCTCGCACTCAGCACATCAAGGGGAGGATATTTAAAACAAGGCTCATTTTCAATGGAAATGTTCCACAATAAATAACTCAGCAGTGCAGTTGTGACAATTTAAGTTTTCCGCAGTTTACTTTTAATCAGGAGCTGCATTTGCACCCGGAAGCAAGAGAAATCCTCCCTTTAATCACTTGCATTTAAAACCACTTTATAAAACCCACACAGAGTATGGTCTGTCCAGAACACCCCCTTAAGCCCCAGCAAACCCAACCGTCCAGTAACGCTTCTCTCAGCAAAGCAGATGAGGCACCACAGTTTGGAGCTACAAAGGAAGGACAATTCCTTGCAGGTATTTTTCTAGCAAGACACTGAAATGACAGCCTGGCTCAGTCTGGCTTTTAAAAGCGGTCTATAAACGTTAAAAGGGCTTTTACTGGGGAGCCACTTGGGCAGAGCCTGCATGGAGGCTGCTTTTGGGTTGGAGATGGGGTTTTTTTGCTAAAGCTGCCAGGGCTGGGTGTTACTGAAGGGTTTTTGCAGGCAGGAGGGTCAGCTGTTCGCTGGAGGAGCCACACCAGAGCGTGGGTGTCATCAATCCCTGGATCCTGGGGAAGCCACCCCAACAACTCGCCCATTGCTGAGCTCCAGCATCCTCCCTGTGAGCAGCACTGCTCCCTCAGCCCAGCCCAGGCTGCAGCTTGGAATCATTGCCCTGCACTAACCACCCGGGGAATGGAGCACATTAAGCTCAGCTGACGAGATAAAACACTCCGGTTTGGGGGAAGATGCGCCAACACAGACACCCCATCCTCAACACCCACAATGAGCCAAGGGACTTCAACGAGCAAAATTCCCTTTTCCCACTGCCTGCACTTAATTCAGGAGGAGCTCATCCTGCTCTCACGCCCTGAACAGGGGGAACTGAGCAGCGTGCATGGAAATGGATTGTGGAGAACAGGCTCTTCTCCGACTGGGGATGAATCCTCTTTTTGGGTACCCCGAGGCGACAGCGCACAGCTCGTGCAGGGTGATGAACAGCTCTGGAGTTTGGGCTGGTTATGAGAACAAAACAAGCCATCATGAATCTGAAGGTTTTATGGGAATGCTGTTTCATGTAATTTCCCCCCCCAAAAAACGAATTACATTCTGCTCATTAGCAAACGCCGCTGCACAAAGCGAAGGATGCTGCAAGCGGATTACACGGAGGCAGTGCGGGGACAGCGGATAATGACTCCAGTCAAATTCTATTTTAATGTGCCCAAAGAAACAATAGTGCAATCAAAGAGGGGGGGAGGGAATCAGAAAAGAAGGAAATTCATCTGCCGTACTCTTCCTTTCCATACGAAATGCAATACGAGGAATTAAACTTGTCACTCTCGAGCAGGGGCTGCCACAAACCAGAGTGGAACCACAAGGGGCTGCCTCTGGCACCAACAAGCCCAAGGGTCCATCCTGGCACTGTCAGCTGGGACATTCGGGAGCACTGGCGTGCAGGATGGGAAACACTGACCCCCTGAACCTCACACCACACATTTTCCCGGGAAAACTGTGAGTTTATTTAATTTCCTCCAAACTGGTAGAGCCCTGCAGAGCCACGAGGATGCACAACTTTACAGGCACCGTACCAGTGCCATGGCTCAAACAGAGCCACAATCCACGCCATACCTGTTGTCTTATTCAGAATCCCAGGGACAAGCATTTCACACGGCTCAGAGGGCTTTTGGTTTGTTTTCTAAGTGAACATCAGCAAAATGTTCTCTGGCAGGCAAGTTACCCTCACACACACAGATGCTCCACCTCTGAGCACACCCAGCAATAACTCACTGCAGAAGCCAAAGGGATTCTTACTCAAACGTCCCTTCTTGCTTGGAACCTACAAAGCTCTAAAGGAAACATTCAGAATACGGAAGCTTTTGAAATACTCCACTACAAATCCCAAGTTTGTAAATAAACCCTGGTATGTGTACAAAAGAGTGGTGGTTATTTATGAAATCTACATGTTTTCTGATCTGGAATTTTCTGACTATCCCACTGGCCAAAGAGTCACTTGTGCTCGGGATTATTGGTGACTGGGACTCTGAATCTGGGAACCACCACCCCACCTGTTTGCAAAGCCCTGCAATACTCTGAGCTGCGGATTTTCCAGTTGGTTCCAATTGACTCAAAACAAGGGTTTTGGTGCTTCAGGACTGGACTCCACCCCTGAGCAGCTCCTAAGGCCTGGGCACATTCACCCTGTGAACCAGCGCTCCCTGGCAGGGTGCAGAGCTGCTGGGTCACACACATTAATCAGCTGAAGGGGACCTTGGCCATGAGGATGGGCTACCCACCTACGGGAACGGCATCTGTCACCAGCAACCAGCCTGAACTCACTATCCTGCTGCTGGTCCCCAAAGACCCACTGGGACAGGCACCTTCAGGAACAACAAGCTTGGCCAGGGCAGCTCCTCTGTCTCCTGTCACTCCACTGCTAATGAGGATGGTGGTGGTGGCCAAGGAAGCAAAACCTCCTTCTGAAGCAGTGGGCGATCGTTTTGCTACGACAAGACTTGCTCAGCTGAGAAAACCACTTGCAGCACTTTTCTGGTCCGAAAAAGGCTCAACTGCACCTCGACCTCATCATCAGAAATCATTAATGGCAAAATCCCAACGAGCTGCAGCTTCTCGTGCCTCTTCCCTTGCTGCCACCCCGCTCCCCCCGGCCGCAGCCTGGTCACACCGCCAGAGCCGGAGGGAACATTCCCAATGGTGATCCCAATTAACGAGCCCACAGCTATTCACGTTCAAAGGCTTCGCAGCTTCCATTGAATGTTTTCCCTTTTGTCTTCCCATGCCTTCCCAAAGCGAGGGCTCATTACTGCTGCAGCCCTGGCTGTAATTGCTTGGGAATGCGGCTCTCGGCACAATACCCCAGAGAAGCTGCTTTATGAGGCTCCTCGTGCTACTGAAGAATGCCATGAAAACCCCAATCCCAGATGTCTGGCTCCGACCCAGGGAACTTGGCTGGCCTGGCGAGATTTCCATCGCGCTGCCGCGGCATTGTGCTTATGTAAGGGTGGCAGTGTCACAAAGGGACACTGTAAAACAGAGTTGTCACCACAACCTTGGGCCACCACAACCTTGGGCCACCACAACCTTGGGCCAGCTCCTCTCACAGGGAACGAGCACTTTGGCCCTTGGCAGCACCTTTCAGACCCCACGCCGGACCTAGAACGGAATTGTGCTTAAGTTTTGCCCAAGTGAAACCATGAAGGAACCTCCAAGCCCACAGGAAACGAGCGGTCGGAGCATCTTAAAACAAGACAGGGTCAATAAACGTGTTGCTGAAGGGATGCTGCCTGCCAGGGTAGTGCCCAGATGTGCCAAACTAGGGGCTCCTCCCCGAGGGCTCCTCCCTTGTTGGGGTCAGGGGCATGGGGACAGCTCCCCATCATGGGATTCCAACACATGTTCCATCACCACGTTGGGGGTGAGCTCTTTGGCACCGTGGAGACAAGTAACAACCTTCCCAGAACAGAGAAACAGGTCAGAAAACGGCCTCAGAACCGCGGTGAGAGAATTACTCATGCACTGACACCCTGCAGTAACGGGCAACCAAATGACACAGCGCAATTATCCACGTTGACAGTTCTCACGTGGCTTAGAGCATGGTTTGGACTGAAGCCACGACTTCCAGTTTCTGCCTAAACTGGAAGGGATGACCGAGGGCAACGAGAGGCAACATCACCAGGAAAGCACCGATTTCTCCACAGCAAATTGTCACCACGGAGGAATTCCTGCTCCTGCCTGACCATCCGGGACAACTGAACACTGACTGTGTCATACACCCTGCAGAACTAACTCAGAAGAGAGAGCTGCTACAGCACTGCAGCACCCAGGGCGTCTGCAGCCGCAGCGCTTCAGTGCCAGCAGCACTCTAGGAACAGCAAATAAACACAGTGAAGCCTCTCAGGGAGGCTGCCAAGCTCAGAAAGCCAGCCCCCTGTGTCATCAACAGAGCCAGGCAGCACCAGGAGCTTCCACTGCAACCCCTGGGATGCTTTGGCACACCTGGAAAGATGGAACTCCTGTCCACTGCTATGGAAAGGATTTTTTAGAATTCAGCACATCTTCTGCTGCCATTATTTTTTTCATCCAGCACAAGCCATGTAAGACATGCTGATGTGTCACAGGCACCATGTGCCACCTGCAACAGGCACAGGCTCTCCAGGCCACCGCTTTCTGGCCCCAAAATGCACCTCCTCAGCAGCACGGGAGGCTCAGGGGGCAAAGCCAACCTCCACAAGCCATCCCCAGTGCCCCATCGGGGAGGAGAACTGCAACCCTTGCAAGGACAGAGGAAAGGACAAAGTAGAATGGTCAGGGAAAAGGAGGTAAGGAAAGTCCTTAGCCAGAGGCTCCAGATCACAGGAGATTCACCTCTTTACTCATAGGAGACAAAGCTGAATTTCCCTTGTTTGTCAGCTGGGGTCCTGCTGTCACACCGCCCCTTCGTCCCAACAGGGTTACAGAGAAGAACATTTTCTGCGAGTGACACCCCTGGCGTTTGACAGATCGTCCTTCTGCGAGAGGCAAATGGAGGATCGGGTTGCTAAAAGCATCAGCCTGCTTATCAATCTACAAGCAGCATCTTTAAAGGTCACAAGTGGGAAAAAAATAAAAAATCAGCGACTCATTCTAATTCCTCGCAAACAGGAGCTCGTTTTTCACAAATCCACCCTGCCGTGCTCGGTAACGTGACCTTTCACTTACAAAGAGAACAGCCGATTTCTGTCTCTCATGCATTACCCTCCCTTATTTTTCATAAATTAGACACAGTCTTTATACCACCCTAACGTGCTTTTCCAGCAGCTGCCACAGCCATTCTGTTTTTGGCCCTGCTGTGGGTCCAGAGCCCACACAAGGGGCAAACAGGGAAAAGCAAAACCTCAATGAAAAATGGTGCCTGTAACCACAGGAGGAGTCCTGGATGCCAATCCCATTCTCAACTTTGCTAACATGCCATCAGGATGACACCAGCCTCTGGGAATGGGAACCTGACAACAAGAAAGAACATGACCTGCTGTCCCAAAACCTTTCTGTTTCTCAACATCTCCAAAAATCTAAATTGAAACTGGAGTTAAGCTGGAAAACATGCAGAAAGGGAGCTGAGTACAACCTGGAGGACAGGGCTACCCGTGGAGCCTTCAGGGAAGATCACAGCATGCCTTTTTGAAATCCTTGTCCGTTTTCAGTTACTCCAAACCCAATGCCAGGCACCCCAAAAAGCCACGTTAGGGCTGGAGGTGCTGACCTGTGCTCCATCTCAAGGATGCAAAGGAACACTCTCCACCTCCTACAACACAGTACACCCACCAAGAGGTTTAACAGGAATTATTTGGAAAGCCACGTTATTTAACACAATCATTACATTTTGGCAGCTGCAGAAGTTGGCAGTAAGAAGGGAGGTTGATCTTCAACTCCTTTACTTACTCATAACAGTCTTCGTTGCTCGCGCGCTCTTTGCCCACTCGCTTGCAGGGCTTCAGCTCTTACAGGAGCAGAACATGCGACATTTATCACGGCTGCTCTGCAAATTATTTCTGATTTCAGCTGAAGGTATCTGAAATGTCAGCATGGGATTCCACCCACACCCATTGCTGCCCAACTTCGTTTTGGCCAGGAACGCTCCCCCATCTCCAGCCTGCCTGGCAAGTCCTTCTGCCTCACAGATCAGCTTAAGAAAGGGCTGACGCTTTCCTAAAAACCATCCTGAAGCCTGCAAATGACCAAAAGGTGCTCCCAGGGCATGAGACAGCTGTCACCACTCCCTGGGGAAAGCGTTTGATTCCAGGTCAGTGCGTGCCAGGCTGGACAGTGGGGGAGCATTTGAAGCAAAGCTTCATCTATCTGCTCATCTCACACGTGACCAAGGGAGAGCAAAGAGAAGACCATCCCAGTCCCCGTCAGGTTCTGCCAACAAGCAGATTCTGTAAAAATATCCTGTATTCCTCCTACAACCAAAAATGGGAAGGTAGTAGCAGCCCTCCCTCAGTTCTGCTCGCGGGGGAAGGCAGTGAGTGGGTTCTACTGAGCCATCAGGACCAACACCATTGGAGTGTTGACGAGCAACGCGATTGCAGCCCAAGGCAGCACGTTAAGTGGCTGTGGGAGGGGAACAGCCACATTTGCATGGAGTTGTGGGAGCTCTCAAAGGGGAGCTGGCAGATGACTGCAATTCTTTCCACCCTCAGTCTTCTGCAGGTGACTCAAAGATGAGTCAAGGACTGCAGGTAGAGGTGAGAACGTAAGGACCATGCTCAGCTGAGACCGACCAGCAACATCAGCATCTTCCCCAAGTCATTGACTGACCTCATCTCCAGAGCTAATGTTGTTCCATATGCCCATAAACTATCAATCTCAGTCACTGTATCAATAGCAGGAGGCAGAGCAGATCACAGACAATCCACCCTGCATGAAAGCAATGCTGAAAAACTCGGTACAACAGCAGAAAAAGGCTCATTTTACAGATTTCAGTTTAGTTGTGTGTTGCCAGCAACTCCCTTCATCCATATTGCTATCACCTGTATTTTACATCGGCTCTGTGCTTTTAATCCTAACTTTGTCTGGAAAACATTTCTGAGAGCAGCCTTTGTTCGCCACCCACCACTGCAAGGCTGCTGCCAGCTCCCACAGCGGCACCACCGACAGCATGTGCCAGATGAAGAGAATGGCATGTACCTGTCAGTCTTTGTCAGAGCAGCTATTTCTGGCTCAGGTTTACACGTTCAGCCTCCTGCAAGCTGCTTGAAATCTCCATTTTAGAGGGCTCTGATGCTACCTGAATGCTGGCAGGTATCGGCACGCCGACAGCGAGCGGCCGGCACTGCGGCGTCCAGGCTCGGGTGGCAAAGGGCTGACTACAATGCTCAGCTCACGGCTCATTTCTTCATAGATTTAATTAACTCCGAAGCCTTTTGTCTTCACACTTGCAAAAGAAGTATTTTCCATCTTAAACTAGGGATAATGAGGGCGGTAGGGCTAAATCTCCAATCGATGCACAGACACTGCAACGCTTACGAAGAACTGATGAGATACCAAATAAAAATGCTCTTTTGTGTTCATCAGCCCTGTTACACTCTGATGTTTCATCCTCTCTTGTACTTTGGAGCTCCAGCACAACGGTCTGTCCCAGGGAAGCCTTTTGGACCATGCTTTTTGATGTACCTGCCTGAAACGTAGCCTTGAATGACTAAATAATGCATGGAGAAACACAACTGCACCCCAGTGCCTGTCCAGAGAAGGTCCAAGGATGAACACCTACCGCAGACTGCTCTTGGCTGCTGCTGAGGCTCAGCCTGTCCTGCTTATCAAAAATAAAGATGGAAAATGAAAATAAAAATAAAGATTTGGGAACCAGCCTTTCTGATGAGATGATGCCCAGCACTGGGTCACACTCACCACAACATTCCCAGGATGATTCTCATCTGAAGATGGAAACAGACTCCTGTCTGGAATCGTCAGCGCTTTAACACAGGCACTGCCAGCAGAACTTGGGGCTGCTGCAGTTTCCACCCGGGCAAGTGCCTTCACCAAGTTTCCACCCCAGCAAAAGTGATGGATCCTGCTTTTCTCTGCACAGTAATAATGCTCTGCTCCATTGGAACTAGAGCTACTCCTCCTCAGTAACTCCTACAAACTCCGATCCTTCCCACAATCCGCCGGCTCGTCCGCACCAGCGTCATTTCGGGATGAAAGCTGCGGAGGTGAAAGAGTTTCCCAACTGAAATTGTGACAGTGGCCTCGAAAATAGCATCGCACTCCCTCCTGCAGCCAGCAAAGAGCCTCAAAAGGCATTTGCTGCACGTGGACTCTTTGAATCCAGTGACTTCCCTTTTCATTACCTCGAGTACACTGAGCAGCGAGAGAAAAGTCTTCCAAAGGCAGCAAAACAAAGTTCAGAGGGAGGTGTTGGATGATTTTTAGTGCTCAAATCAGGTGTTTCAATACTGGAGCAGGAACATTCTTAAAGTAATTGTAAGAGTTTTTTCTCCCATGCTTCCACAAAGGCCAGAGACCACCGCGGAGGGGCACAGCTGACATCCCTCAGAATACACATTAATAGCTCATCACATACCTTTTTTTTTTAATTGTATGACACCATGAACGGCTGAAACCCTTAACAAGTGTATCGAGAACCCATCAGTATGTACAGAAGGTGCTGTTGGAAGCCAAGAACTCCCTGGTTTTCATCTGGAGGAGAGCTTTAAGACAGGCTGTTGCAGAACTAATCCACCTTTCTGCAGCAGCTGGGTATCTGGGACAGCAGGGTACCAGCAGCTGCGGGCTCTGCCACACCCCAGATGCCCATTTCCCAGAGCCATTAATCCCGGGAACGTCAGCAGCTCACACAGGGATATTTTATGCTTCACTCTATCCCAGCTGGGACTGCTCTTGCAGCCCTCAACACCACAAAGTGTTTACAGGCTGGAAGAGGATTCATCTGCTGGTGTGAAGCTGGAGGACAGCAATGACAAAAGAAGCAGCCAAGCTCCCGTGGCTGAGGTGGGAGCAGATGCCGACAGTACCAGAAATGTGTGGGGGGAACTTGGAGGTGGCTGCGGCTCCTTGTTCCCTTCTGCAGGCAGGGAAGAGCCCACTGGGCAGTGGGACAGAGCACACAAAAATACACGCAAATAATCAGGTTGGCGCATCCCTTCTCCTGTTGAAGCCAAACACGCAACCCCAAGGTATGAAAACAGGGATCAGAGCATCCCTGGGGTGGGGGAACCATCCCTGGCATGGCACCCCCCTGCTGGGAACATCCCCCTGCACTGAGTGGCGTCAGGGAGCCTTTTATCAGGGATACGCTGGATAAAAGCTCGGCTTCTATAGGAGAGTGGCCGAATCTACAGGGATATTCTGTGCAAATTGTCTGGTTAGAATAATAAATAGCGGCTGCGCCTTATAATGTCGGCAGCGCACAACACGTTCATTTGTGATCCGAGGCTCCGATTTAGGGGAGGAAGAAAGGATCCTCGCCTGCCTGGAGATAAACTTAAGTAAATAATGTTTGCCATCAACTCCAAATGAAGAATGACAGTTAAATTTTATAATCATCTTCACAGCTCCAGGACTTACTTTATATTTTCTCAGGCTCATGACCCAGGGGTTGTCATAGCAACTAGGAAATCCTACCTTATCAGCCTCTTACATTTACATTCCTTACGGCTGCTTCCCTTTATGAATTAAATCCATCACGGTCTTCTATTCTCCAAATAAGAAGTTCTTAGGATTATCTCGCAGAAACAAGGATCAAATGCTTTGATTGAAACACTATGCAAAAGCTAATTCACTGGTGGTTTTCTTTAAGGGAAGATTGACTGTGCTACAAATAAATGGCTCCCATCCAAGTGTGCAGTTGGCAGCCGCTCGCGAAAAAAAGAAGTTGGGAGAGCAAACACGGGTTCTGCAGCGTGTTCATGTCGCTGGAGAACGTTCCTACATCTGGACAGCAAGAAGGGCACCTGCTCAGCCAGGCAGTCTCTTCATTTACAGGATGTAACAGAGACACAGCACTCCAGAAGAGGAGATAGAAACACTCCACCAAATCAATGTGTCCATCCAGCACGGGACAGATTCTGGCCATTGACCGGAGCCCGGATACTCCGGCAGCACACATGGAGAAATAACCAAGGTGATCACACCTGCGTGTGCCCATCTGCCTGCGTGTCTGCTCAGCTGCACTACGGACACATCAACAGCACCTGAGGCCAAAGACAAGATACCATCAGCAAACAGTATCAAGTCCCTTTATACTGTAACATATGCATGTTTGGGTGGGGGGGTGATGCCATTTCATTGCTTAAATTTGATTTTTCTGCATTCAATGGGCCCATGTTCAGAACCCAGTCCAGTATCCACAGGGAGCAGCAGCAACAACGCTCATCTCTGTCCTAAACAACACAGAAATAAACTAAACTTTAATTCCCAGAATGTTTTCTGCAGGAGTCTCTTGATTAACAGAACTCCTATAAACTATAATGAATTTCAGAAAGGCAACTCTGCAGTTACAGACCTACAGGCATCGTGAGTTTAATTTACTTAATGTACTTTTTATTCATTACTGGTCCTCCACGAGAAGCTGATCACCAACTTGCAGAGTGCATTGCTTAATTATCCGTGCTGTGCTTCTTCAGATGAGAACTATTGGAGCTGCCTGTCAATACGGCAGGCTGGGATCGATTGATGCAGCCGGAGCCACGTCGCTGGAATGCCAAAGACAGGCAGCGGCCCCGCTGCAAGACCCGGGGAGAATGCACAGAGTAAAACAATCAGAAACTCATCTCACAGAGCGAGACTCCTTTCTGTTCCCAGCGATGGTATCGGCTGCATCGGCAGACAGCGAGCAGAGCCCGGGACTCTTCTTCATGCGCCGTACATCGCGCGCGGGGCAAACAGCTCCTCGACACCTTGTCCAGGCAGCCCGCAGCCACCAGTACCTGTGTTCTGCCTTTATCTCTGCCCTCCATACAGGGAGGATGATGGAAAGACGAGTTCCAGCTCCCTCAGTCCCTCAGGGAACAGGTCCTAAGTCAGGACTAATCCCTCAAGGGATCTGCTCACCTGCACCTGCCTACTGAGGCCAAGATTCAGAACGGCACACGTGTCACCTCGACGCCAGCAGCTCAATCAACACAAATCATTGTAAGTGAACACAGAGAAAATCTGCATTTCCATGAAGAAAAGGCCCTAGAAGGATCCAAGACTGACCTAGGGTGCCATTCTGCAGAGATCTCTCCATCCAGACCGAAATCCTGCCCAATGACATCCTCACCAGCTGCTGGGTTTGGCATGTCACCTCTCCCTCCCCAGCAACAGCAGCGATGCTGATTTCAGGGAGAGCCAGGACAGGGTGGCTGGGGATCGGTGCCTCTGAAGCCAAGGACAGTGCCCAATGACCTGCCTTTGGTCCGAGCTGTGGTGGTGTGAACTAGGACAGGTGGGAGAGACTCCGCTCAGCCGAGGGCAGGGCTGGATGTGCCGGCAGCGTCCTCCCTCTGCGTGCCTTCCCCGGAATATTCACAATCAGCGGATCAATAATTCATTATATAATGTGATAAAAGGTAATCCACTGTTTGAAGTCAAAGCTTAAACAAACTCCACTCAGTTGCAGCACCGTGAGGTCATGCCGAGCTCAAGACACCCAGCGAAAGGCAGGAGAAGGCAGTGGGAAGGGACGGACACGTTCCTGCTCCAAAACTTCCCTGTCCCTGCTGAACAGAAACCATCTACAGCTCCAAGTTAAGCCAGAAGCTCTCCAGAAAGGGACGCTAATTCAATATGAAGTTACGTAAGTCAATATCCCTGTTTCCCCTTTCATCCTTTCATCCAATATAAACCAATACAAATGTTAATGACATGGCACCCGTGACCCCTCCAACATTTTCCTCCCACTGGCACTTGGGTGTTGATTCTGCCTTTAAGCAGATGATTCAATTTGACTGAAAATTAACTCTGGGTAGAGGAACCCCTAAATTGTGTCAGTGCAGAGCTGCTGACACGCCCCAAACAGCAGCACCAGACGTAGCACCACTTTTTGGGACTGTGTACTGGAGTTTCATTCCTAGCTGGATGATTTGCTTGAGCAGCTCAGGCTGGAAATCAAGCACACAGAGCAGGGACACAAAGATGATTCTGAGGGGATCAGATCAACCTTGCTACCATTTCAGGATCATTTGCCAAAGGTCTGTCAGAGCTGGGAATATGAAAGGCACTGAAGCAACCAGACAGTGAAGCCCCAGACTGTGAGAGGCAAACGCAGCCTGCACTTCCCTGGGCTCCTGATCTGCCCCAAGCCAACAAAAAGAGCTTAAAAAGGTAAATACCTACCCTGAAAAAAGTCTCCGCATTCCCAGCCACCTCACTGGCATGGTAAGTGCCGAAAAAGATGCACATGAAAGGGAAAAAACAACCCTCCCACCTTTGCCAGCATCCTCCGAGCACCACAAATGCTTTAGCAAAGCTGGTGGCCACAACAGGGGCTTGTTCTTTGCATAAAAGGCCACAACAGCGCACAAGAAACCCCGCTGATAGTTAAAAGGCATGGATCCAAGGTCAGCCAGGCTGGGAGCCAAGGCTCCGGCAATAAACCGCCAGATCTGTTCTGAAGTGGGGAAAGTAAAAGACCTTTTAATTGTAGAGCTCTAGAAGGTTTCCATACTAATTTAACATTCACCTTGACAGGCAAGCTCTCTGCAGAGCACGGAGGATGGGGGGAGACCACTGTCTGGAAGGAAGAATGCTTCTCCCCAATGTTTAACCACATGATAATCAATATTCTATGAGAAAGGCCACCAAACTGACGTCCCAAATCCAGCCATCATGAAGACAGCCCGCCCAAAGCTCCTACGAGCCTGCGCGTGCCTTCACACCCCGCCCATCCCTTCCCACCGTGACCATCAATCCCGCACCTGAGGATCTGAACGTACAAAAACAGTTACCGTGGGAGAGGCTTTGTTCGTAAACCAAGTGAGAAAGTTCATTACACGATAAAAATTCCAACCGTGCTACTGGGATGTAAATTGCCTTCGCACCCAGAGCTGACATCTTAAACAGTTTAATTTAGGTACCGCTCTCAGCAGCGTTGGGCGTCTGCAACAGAAACAGATGCCTTGAATCATTTCAAAGCATGCTCCTGTCAGAAATGTCCTTTCTGACACCAAAATCAATTTCCTTCTCCTTTACTAACTACTTTTCCAAAAATAGAAGGGGGAAAGTTGCCTCATTTTATCTATTGTGAGTGGCACAAGACGAGCTTTAAGCTCCAAGGAAGAAGATGGCAGCACACGGCACGTGCGGCTGCGGTAATTAGTGCTATTTTGATAGAGCAACTGGCAATGGGAATGAACCTGATCCATCTTCATTATGGAGATCTATAAAACCTTTGACAAGCCCCGTGTAAAGGCAGACAGGCTGCTTCCTTGCATCCGCACCGGCATTCCCGCGCAGACGGCGGGATCCATGGTGGCTGCGGGAACGCAGCCCTCCGAGCCCTCTCCCTCTTCGTGGAGCTCAGTCTGAGCCAAGGGAATGCACGGGGCCGGAATTATTTCCCACTGACGGTCAGATGAACACCTCAGCAGTCCCCAAGACCTCGCTGTGCATATTTGAGCAGCCGTTGTAAATCACGGCTCTTCAGCAGGCTGCAAATCCAATTAAAACAAGAGGCACTGCTACCCAGCGATGCGCCGGGCACGGGAACATTCCTCCACCTCTAACGTGATGCGTCACTGAAAACCTCTCCTTGCCCTGCAGAAGGCTGGCTGTTGCTGTGGCAGCCCCTTCCCATCCCATGGCTGTGGTGCAAAGGGATGGGGACAAGTACCACTGCTCCTCCTCCATGGTGAAAACATCCCCTCCGTACAGTCGGAGTGCACATCGACCAGCCAGCGAACTCCCTGCTCTTCAGCACATCTGAAATCTGCCCCATTCCCATCTTCACACAAGTTCCCTCACCTCTACTCCCACTGGTCTGAGCTCATGGCCCGGACCTCCCAGGTAAAGTTGACCAAAGAACAGCATTGCTGGGGATTTGTCTTGCTTGGTGCCAAACTGGCATCCAAACACCAACTGGTACCTGGACTTCTTGGGAAAGCCACCTCCTGCTTCGGAACAAGTGAGACACCCAACCCCACACCTTCTCCCATGTTGGAAAATCTGCCTGTGAGCCCCACAAAGAGCCAAGAGCCACAACTATTGAGGGTTTGGGTCACACAGAAAACACGGGAGGTTCCTGGAAGTGGCTTCCCTCAGAATGCCAGCACTGGCATCATTGCACAGTCTGGTGGTGGACTTGGCAGTGCGGCAGAAATGGTTGGAGACGATGCTCCTAAAGGTCTTTTCCAACCTAACCAATTCCATATGGTTTTATGATATTGGCTTCGGGAAGACCTCACAGATTCTCAGCCCATGGACAACGTGTCCATCACCAGCTGCCTCCTCCAGCCCTTTCAAATGCTCCATTAGGTTAACTCCTGCTCCTGAACACACCAAAATATTTCCAAGACTGCTTCCCTACAAACACACCATGACAGCCAACCTTCCATCTACACTTAAAACATTCATGCAGGGCAGCATTTCCCAATATCGGTTGGGGTTTTTTTAACCTATACCCAGGAAAAAATCTGCGGGGGTTTGTGCTCTGAAAGAAAACACGACGCGGAAAAACAAGCTCAAAACAAGCAAAGCGACAAAAGCGCAGCCCGAATAAGTCCATACTCCTGACAAATGGCTCCAGAGGTTCAGAACTGCACGACGGATCAGCTGGGTAAGGGCATCTGCATATCCCATTAACGCGGCCGGGAGAAAGGGGCCCTCGGCAGCCGTGAGCCACAGCGCTCCCCGTCATATTTTAAGTTTATTTTTCCTTGTCTGACCAGTTCCCGCAGGGCAGGAGGGTAATGACGGCACTTCATCACCAGCAGCGGCGGGGATTTACATCCATCCTGCGCCGCGACAGCTGCGTCACCGCAGCCCAGCCGGCCCCGCGCCGGGCGCGCGGCCGCGGGATGGAGCGCCCCGCAGTCATCACTCACCAAGCGCCTTCATTAACAAACCGCCCTTAATTACAGCGGTAATTGCGAAATCATTTCATGGCGGCAATTACTCTTCCTGGCCCAATCCAGGCTGTTTAAGTGGGACGCTTGCCTCCGAAAATGGCAGAGACCCAACTCATCTGCATCCCGGGGCTCTCGTTGCGTTGAGCGGTCCCAAAATGGAGCAGCCGGGGTGGCATCTCGGGGTGAGGGGACCACTCACTGTGCCCCTGGGGTCCAAGGCTCAGTGGGCAGAGCCCTGGCACGGGACACCACATCCCACCCTGGGCAACAAGGAACAGGCTCACGAAACCAGTGCAAAGGTCAAGAAGGGCACAATGCCCTCCAAAACCCCAACCTTGGAGCTTTCCTGTAAAATAGTTGGTTTTCAAAGTTCTCCGTTTAAAGGGTGATCCCAGATCAACTCGGGACAGCATGAGACCAAGACAAATGGGAGAGTGTCTCCAAAAAAAACTGGAGCTTTGTTAAAAACACCTCATAGATCATCCCTGTAACAACTTTACAGCCAGGAAGTGAATCTATTTCATTTTGATGATTTCAAGTTTTCCATTAATGAGAAAAATTGAGGCGTATTAGTCAGTGATCTGAAACACTGAGCAACCACAAGATCAGGGCGAGACTGTGAGCAATTCCCATCTCTGACAGGTTTGGTGGCAATAGAAGGGGAAGGTGACGATGTGCCAGGGGGAGAAACGCAACTCGAGTATTTTAAACTGCCAGAGGGCAGGGTTAGATGGGTTATTGGGAAGAAATCCTGCCCTGTGAGGGTGGTGAGACCCTGGTATAGGCTGCCCAGAGAACCTGTGGCTGCCCCATCTCTGGAAGTGTCCAAGGTCAGGCTGGACGAGGCTTGGAGCAACCTGGGATAGTGGGTGGCATCCCCTTCCATGAGAGGGGGTGGGAAGAGATGACCTTTAAAGTTCCTTTCTATCCAAACCATTCTGTGATTCACTGCCTGGACCCTACTTCGAGAGAATCACCCACCATAGAGAAACTCATGCAAAGTTCTCATGTAATGGAGGAAGGAAAAAAAACCCCAAAACCAAAAAACAGCCACGACCTCAGCTCTTCTTGGCTTCCTGAGCCCCACATCAACCACACTACAATGCATTTTTAACGCCTGACCTGGTTATGTATATGCAAATATTGGAATAACACCATCTCCCATACTCTGGGTGTACCTGAATGGTGGGGACAGGAGTTGGCTGCTGGTTTGGGTTTCCTGGCCGTCATCTTTCTCAGCCCCTCCTTGCTGTGCTGCTGCCAACACCATCTCATCAGGCTGCTGATTCCTACAGAGAGATGTTTCTAAAGACTGAATGCTAGGGATTGTTTGGGTTTTGGTTTTTTTTTTTTTAATTCATATAATTTTGGAAATTCTAGGGCAATTTTGGAAATTCTAGGGCAATTTGTTTGTCAATTTTATTAGAAGAACATATCACAGACCCGCCTCTGCTCAGGACAGCTGATACAACAAGGATATTTCCCTGCTGAATCTCATACCTGGAAACTGCAGAGGGATGTGGAGGGGGAGCAGGGACTCCACTCTAACACCCAGACAGCCAAGCTGCACGGGATGACAGCTTGGCCAGCATCACCCAAGCACCTTGGTCAATCAGAACAGAAAACATTGGGACCCAAGTCATGAAACCCTGCAGCAAGAGCTGAGGCGTGGGTGGCTGGTGGGCAGCATGACCAATGATGGACATGCAGCTACTGGCACGTGTCCTCCAAGAGCTCGAATATTTCAAATCACAATATATTTATGACCACAGTGTTACTGCACTTCTCAGTCAAAGCAGAGACATTCAATAATCATCCAGAAAAGCACCATCTGTTATGCCTTATAGCTTAATTAAACTAAAATACAGAACTCCTTAATTCTCCCAGCTTGTAAAAGATAAAGGTCATTCCACAGCTTTACCTGTACAGAAAATGCAGAGGTTGGAATTTCTCTCGCCCAGACATCACTCAGATGTGGCACCGTCCTCCCAACACACACAAACACAATTCCAGCAGCGTGACACCGGAACAGTGTGTCCTGTGGGACTGACAGCTGGAGTGGATGGACATGGTGTGTTGACATCGGGTGGACAAACCCTACCCACCATGCAGATCCCTCCCCATTCTGGCCCCGAGCACCTGGAGAACACTGGTCCAAAGACCTGGAAGACCAGGACCAAGGGCTATGCCAATCCACAATATCCTGCTAAAAGCTTTCGCCCAGGCTGTCCCTGCTGCCTGTTGTCCCGTGGATGTGTCTGTAATGACCACACAGGCATTTGCAAGTGTCCAGCACCTCCGTGTGCCCCATCCTGCAACCCCTCCGTACTGGGATGCCCCAGACAAGAGGTCTGTTACACTGGAAAACCATCCCAGTATTCAAATAAGAACAACCTCTGGGCACCCAAATGGGAGCAACAGCACCAGGATGGTGGCGGGGTGGGGGGGGAAGCAACAGAGCCACCAATCATTTTGGGAGTGAAATGGGAACTGAAAGGTTCCCTGTAGAGAAGCCCTGGAGGAGTCACCTGCACTCTGGGTGTTTTTCTCTTCTGCATTCACATGCAGGGAAAAGGGAAGTAGAACTGTGAATGTGGAACAGGTACAGCATCATCCAGCCTCAGACCCACAGCAAGCACTGTCCCCACACAGGCTGGATCCATGTGAATGGGATGTTCTAGCCCTTTCCCTCCCCTCTGAGGCCCCTGTCCGGTGTGACAATGTGGACATCAACCCTGGTCCTCTTCTCCTGTGCCACTCGCCACCCAATGGCTCCGGACAGACCTCTCAACACTCCACTCCCCCAAACCTTCCTGCACCATTCCTGTGCTCTCCTCATAAAGATCCACGTTGTCCTTCAACACAAACCCCAGCAGAAGCCTCACTAACACCAACCAAAATTCAATTATTGGCTTGTCAGCTTTCATGCGTTTCCTTGTTGAGGGGTTGGGTATGAGGAGCAGGGAATTAAAACCTGCCTGAGAGGTACAAAGCCTTCAGGCCACCACAGCACCTTCAGGAGTGCAGCCACACGCTGGACAGAGACAGATGAGATGTTCATCTGAGAGATGAGGGCTGGCAGAGGGTGCTCTGTGATTGTGGGGGGCTCTCTTGCTTTCTGCTTCCTGTAGGTGGAGGCAAACTCCTTACTGAAGAGGATGGAGAGGAAAACTGCTGAGAGGTACCTGCAGCAGCTGCCAGAGAAGTGCCTGTGCGTCCCTCCTGCAGTGCGATGGCTCCTGCAGCAGAGCACCCTCACCCAGCTGCCACCTGCCCCCCAAAACCACCTCCCAGCAAAAGGGGCTTGCACAGCCCCAGATGTGGTGCAACAGCCCCAGCTGCCCCAACAGGCAGCTGCCCACTGCAGAACACCTTCAATGGGTTTTTTGCCTCACCAGCCCACGGCTCACCACAGCACCTGGGCAGATGTCACCTACTCACTCGCCCATCTTTTGCCCCACCCTGAGATTTTCAGGGCCCGACAGTCACTGCCCAGTCCATTTTGGGGTGTCCTTCCCTCACCCCATGGTCCCTGCCACAGACAGGCTTCTGTCAGCAAGGACATCCCACCGCCCAGCCCCATCCTGCAGCTGCAGCAGACCACGAGTGCTGGGGTAGAGCCGAGGGATGCTCAGAGAGCAGGATATTGCCAAATCCCCAGGACCGAGGGCTCCTTCCCTCTGAGCCACTCAGCTGCCTGGGAGCAGCACCACAGGGCTCTAATGAGCTGCCTAACCTTGCCCCTCTTCTCCACCCAGGCTTTAAAATTTAAAGCTCCAGCCAGCTCAACATGAATAGATGAGCAAGAACATCACACTGCTCTCTGTGTAGGTGCAGTGCTTTATATCTTCATTAATATTTCAGTCTCTCCCCATCTCCTCCTCCTCCTCCTGCAACTGGCCTGGTTTTATTTATAACTGCAGGATACCAACTCTTACTTCTCCCAAGTTCTTGTTTGCTTGGGAAAAGGCTCCCCACTGAGAGACTGTGCCTTCCTGGCACTCCTGCCAAACCAGTGACATGTGGGGTGGCAGAACTGGAGTGTGGGTCAGCCCAAACCCCAGGGCAGACCTGGGTATCCCAGTTCACCCTCCACACAAGGATGGATGGCACCATGGAGGCCTCTGACCCCTGTGGTCAGTCAATACTTTTCTGACTTGATTATGAAGAAATTAAATTATACAAATAGTTTATTAAATATATTTTTAAGCCTATTAATATTTATATCAATTCCGCCTCTTATGTGCCTGGCATTTAAAGACTCATCTTAAAATCTCACACTAATTTAAGATTTACATCTAGAATACAAATTAGTGAGCAAGACTCCCTGCTCTCTATTTTGCCTGGCACCCATATCTGCCCAGTTACTCTTAGATGTCACTCGGTGACACTCACAGAAGATGAATATTCAAAGCGAGCTCTTGCCTGCAAATGTTTTACAGCTTTCCGGCCACTGAATTTGTTTAAAGCCGCAATTATACCGAGCAGCCAGTCCCTGGAAGACCAAAGGATTCTGCTCGTCTGCACGTCACCACATCACTCGCACACTGATCCGGTTTCAAATTAATAATCAGAATTCTGGGCTGAGGGAAATAAGTGGCATTACGGGCGCGGGTGCGTTTGCTTTTCTGTGTGTGTCAGATAGAACCTTTAAGGGAGGCAGCCAGAGATGCCACCACCTGGTTCCCGTGTGATAGCCTTGCCTTTTCTCCTTCTCTGCTGAGCTGCCTCAGATTTGCAGGCGTTATGTTTGTTTATTTATTCCGAGAGCCACTTTTCCTGCAACCATCTCACACAACACGCAGCTTCTTTTTAACCATCCAGAAAGCCCAGGGAAAATGAAAAAAAATAAAATAAAATTATCTTTTCTGAGCAGCCATCCAACAAATGAAAGGCAAACAGAAAATTAGCATCCTTTAAACACTGGTACATCAAGAAGGACAATTGGGAGAGGCTTCTCATGCTGGCCGAGCTCTCCAGTGCCTGCCCAGAGCTCTGCCCAGGCTCTCTCAGAGGTCAGTGTTCCTCAGCTGGCACCAAAAAAAGTTATTACTGGTCAAGGCCCTTCCGCTGACAATTCTCCATCTCACAAGTGCTCTGAATAACCATGAGGAGCATCCCCACTGGAGCACAGACACTTATTCAAGTTCATGTCCTGTGGTGGAAACCCAACAGCAATTCCTGTTCCGCTCACACGATGATAAAACATGATGGGAGAACCTCTGAGCTGTGCTTTCTGAAGGCCACACCTGCACAGACAAGGAGGGGACCACAGGATGGTTGCCCAAACCGGGTATGACCGAGGGATGCTCAGCACCAATTCAGGGGGCAGAGTGCTGGTCCACAACTGATGCTGCAGCCCCACTCAATGGGAAGAGAACTGGGGAACCCACAGATGCCACTTCTCCCCTGGTTTGGGGGGCAACCAGTGTCACAGCACGACCGACCTGCTCCTCACACCACAGCTCCGTATTTCAGACTTGGCTCCTTGGGGAACCACAGGCAGCTCTAGTGCTGGGGCTTCCTCCCTTCTACCTCCGATGACTCATGAGCTCGTATCAAAATATTTTCTTTATAGCTGGCAAAATCTGGAGCCAAATTTTCCTTCTTCCCTCTTACAAATGCAAGTGTGAGTGCTGCAGATGCAGTCAGGGAGCCGCCGGTGCCAGCTCTGCTTTTCAGCCCAGCCTGCTCCTCTCTCATCCAGCTCGTGAACCTAAAGGATCACACAACATATTTTGAAGGGCAGCACCCAATTAACATCGCGCTAAATAAAACTTCCTTTCATGCAGAAAAAACCTGCTCATCAGCAAACCCACGGACCTCACAGGGGTATCGCCTGGCTGGCCACCAAGGCTGAAGAAGAACACAAGCAGGAGCCCCACGGGAGGAGCTGGATCCGTTCCCCGAGCTCTGTGCTGGCCACAGCCACTGGCACCCCGGCAGGGAGAGCAGGGAGCCAGCTCAGGACTGGGGGAAGAAGCCTATTCCCACCAGCACCACTGGCAATCCTTAAGACATTGCTCCACAGCTTTGTGCCAAGTCATTCCGGCTTCTGGATGTCCTTTCTGTGGCTCCTGTCTGCATCGTTTAGCCAAGAAACAGCACAGGAAGGCCATTCTCTGTGTGACTTGTGCCTTAAACCAAACACTGTTATCCTTTTGAACCAGCAGACACGCAGCTAAAAACGGCACTGCTGGAGAGGAGACTCAAACAGCAGTTTGCTATTTGCTTGATATAACAAGGCATCCCCAAGGCCCAACCTGGGGATGTCTCAGCAGCCGTGCCCTGCCCCAGAACCACCCTGTGAGTGCTCCTAATGTCCTCACCCACAGCACCCAAAACACAGGGGATGCTCCATGCCAGATGGGAGGCAGCATCCCTGATGGAGCACCTCTGATGGAGCATCCCCTTCGGACTGGCTGCCCTGCTCCCTGCCCCAAGCATCTGTCTGCTCTTCAGGGCCATCCTGGCGTTCCATCCACCTGCTGTACCTCTGCATTCTCAAGGCAAGAAAGGCAAAACAAGCCCCAGCAATCTTTATCTCACTGATTATTTCTCCTCCTATCTAAATGACACAGCACCAAAAGGCTGCCGACAAAGTTCATCAACAGAGTTTCACTTTATGGCACCAACAAGATCAGAAAACAATTCTCTGTCTTCTTGTCACATTAAGTGTTTCAATATCCAACTCAGTGTTCCCAATCTAAAAGTTTATGAATTCAGTGAGAAGCTTGTGTAATATCTTCCTTTTCTATCCATCTACTAAGGAAAGAAATTACACCGGCCATTTGTCACGACCGTCATTCCAAAGATAAGTAACAACTGAAATAACTTCAACTTACCTTAAGAACTGCAGCTACCATAAAAAATAGCTGCCTGTACTGGTTCTGCCATGCTGTAATAGCAGATTACTTTAATTTGATTACTCAGAACAAACTAGAGGACCCAAAAACCAGGGCCAATTTATCACACTGCAGAGCCACCGCTATGTTTGGCTCATGAACGTTATCAGTGTGTAGCTAAAAAACACATCAACTGTGTAAGAGAATTTACAGAACTCGTAATTTTTGTCTAAGCAGCGCTGAGGAAATGAGAATTGGGTTGGGGAAACTCGGGTTTCAATTCCATCTGGAAACAGCACACACATATATCCCTTCGGTTTCAAAAGCAAAGGGCACAGGTAGTTGCTTTTATTAAGTAAAAAGCAGAACAGAATATTCAAAAGTACTGTTACTTAAGAAGAAAATTGCTGGCAGCATTTCTGTCCACCCAAGGGAGCTGTTGGCATCCGGCACGTCCCTGAAGGGCTGAGTGGGCAGCTCAGCTCTGCTGTGCCCAGCACAATGCCATGGAAAACTCACAGTATTTACACAGGTGCGTTTGGTTCCAAGACAGACCCGGGGCAAGTTCAAGTGGCTACAGGAGGAGATAAGGGGACAGCCAGTCCTGTTCTTCAGCCGCATCTTTAAGCCTAATAATAGAAATGCTCACTTGCCATCGAAGCAGCATTTCAACACTCAAGAGGGGCTTAATTTCACAAGCGATGGGGGTCAGTTAATCCTGAGATGTCACCAATTTCTCCTCATTAGACATGCACGCCAACTGGTGCCGGATGAAGGGCTGGAGAACAACAACCAGGCAGCAAAGACAGGAGGAGCTGAGGTGGTTTGCGACACAGAGCCACCTGGTCAGCTGGCAAACAGTCCATGGGGGTCTCTCCGAACAATCTGTCACATGAAAGAGGTGACCAGTCACACACATCATCTCTAGACACTCAGTTTCCCTTCTCAGCAGGACAAGGGTGGTTTGGGTGTCCCACCTCACATGTCCCACCAGTTTATCTGCCCATTCCCAGGCACAAGTGGAAACAGCTGTGAGCTCTTCATTTGGAGCAGAGCCCACACCCTATCAAGGGTCAATTAATCTGCTTGTCCAAATGCAGAGACAAGAGTTCAAATTAAATCTTGAGGCTCAACTGCCTTAAAAAATTCCTTCCCCCGAGGGCTCAGCTTTGAACAGCCATCACAACTCAGCAAAATAATTAATCTCTGCTCAAACAGGGACTAAATGAGTCTATGGGACTAAAATGAGTTGGGGAATGTCTGAGAAGCGTTCTTGGAGGAGCAGCAAGGACCAGCACACACACAGTCTGTCAACACTGATGCTCACGAGCACCAGTTCCCCACATCAGTGGCTCCATCCTGCACCGAGATGTGTGGAAAAACCACCTCTCTATAGCACAAACAAGGCAGAAGTGCTAATAGAGGCAGAAAGCAGGGCACAGCCCAGGGAGGGGAAAAACAGTCTCTAGACTCACTCCTGGAAAAACACGCCGTGCCAAGGGCTCACTTCATAAAAAAATCCAGGCTTCTCGTCATCGTCACTTTGCAAAACTTCACATCTAAAGCAGAAACCAAGGGCAAAACTAATCAAAAGGATACAGATGCTACGCCTGCAATGGGTAGGGTAGGGGGGGAAGGAGAGATGGGGGCTCCGCTCCCTGCTAAATTTAGTCTGATTTTCATCTGCCTTGAAAGTGTCAGCACTCAGCAAGGAATAAAACAAGGTTAAAGAATGTGAAGTTGAAAGCGGATGTCTTCCTGTTTATCTACAAAAGCAGCACAACTTTTAAGAGCATCATCCCAAGCGAGCGCGTCGCTCTGCTGCCAATTTGCATCGTAAACCCGCCCGGAGCAAGGCTCTGCCAGGATGTCCACAGCCTCCCTGTGCTTCCCAAACACCCCCAAGCAAGGCTCTTCCCCAGTGAAATCCTCCTGGCACCACCTACGACACATCCCTGCTCAGCCAAATCAATTCACCCGCTGATGGTGGTTCGATTTGTGGCCTCCCAGCACGGTGCAAAGGCACTAAAACGAACACTGACAAGAAAACAAACTGCTCCACGAGTTGTTTTGGGGCTTTCAGGAGTTTCAAGCCCCCATCACTGGCTCACTGCAACCCTTCCAGCACTGAGGAGCCAAGGAAACTCCAACAAGACTCTGGGAAGTTTTGCTCCACAGCTTCTCCCAACTTTCGACAAGACTACATATGGCTACTATTTTCTCCGCAGCGTGTCTCATACCACCATCTGAGAGAAACCCAAAAATCCCACAGAAAATCTGTGGCCAGGCTTCTAAGTCGTGGTTAACCACCAAGGATCATCTCAAAAAGAAATCTCAGGGGATTTGGCAAAGCAAGCGGAGAACCAACGGGAATCAAAACAGGCTCGTGACTCATCCGTGGCATATAAATGGAGAGAGGCACAGAGTACAAATGAAATAGTCCCAGAGCCTTAACAAGCCTGACTTAAGAATACCAGCACTTCTTTCCCTGGGAAAAACGACACCAGCTACAACAAAGGTGCCCAAATAAAGAGGCTTCCAGTGTTATTGATAAGTCCTACAAGTTCATTAACAAAGGCTGCAAATTACCAGGCCGAAACCTGTCATTTACTAATCAAATTTAAGACTCATTTTCCTCCTACAGACATGAGATGAATTATCAATTCCTGCACATCACTGGTTGAGGAGCAGCCTCCAATGCTGCAGAAGATGGAATCTTGGGAGCTTCCCACCCGTGGGTCTCAGGGTAGTCACTGTAGTTGACACTTGGGTGAGTCTGGAGTCTCACATCGAGGGGTCCACAACACTGGTTTGCACTGTGTGCTTTGATTAGTTGCAAAAATCATGCTGCAGACACTGAGTGCCAAGGGGGAACTCCCCCACCTCTGTACCTCAGCCACGTGTTTGGGAGTCATCAGGCTTTGGAGGCTGTTTTACTGCAGCCTCCAACGAGAATGGTGCCATTGTAAGATCAGGATTAACTCTGCTGGGCAGATCTCCCCGAGCATCTCTGAGGAAAAGGGAAGGCAACTACTACCCAAGGATTCCTCCAAAAATGTACGTAGAAAGACTGCATTAACCCTGCCAAAGCCACGGGATCCCAGCGTTCAGGGAAGCCCCAACGACGGACTCAGCGCCGCTGTTTGTTCTCAAAAGTATTAGATGAAAAGTTCCATGCTAATGTGACATTTTACTATCGCGAAGAAAGCCCAACACTAAAATTAGAACATAAATCAGGCACAAATATTCTCCCAGACAGGCAATCAACTCGCCTTTCCACTTATCCTCCTTTATGCACCGAGGGGTCACGGTGAATTCTGTTATGTATCTGTTAACTGCAAGCACTGCTCCTCCAGAGCCCCAACGGAGGAGCTGAGGCAGCTACAAAACGCTGCAAAACACACCAGTTGGCTGCAGATAAAGCCAGGTGATTAGAGAGCCTGGAAATATTCCTTTAAAATCGAGATTGGAAGATAAACCCTGTAAAGTCTGGGATATTTGTCCCAACGCATTTCCAACTGCCAGGCGTGGGAAGGGATGACTTGAAATGCAGCATCAGCTCGTAAAAGCAACAGCGTTTGTCCCCAAAAGGCTGTGGTGGGCCCAGGGGCTGTTTGGGGAACAGGAGGCAGCCTGAAGGACACACTGCACGCAGAGAAACTTTGAATCAACCCACTCAACCTGTGCCAAGCTCTATAAAATATTATCCATCTGTGTCCAGACGTGCACAACCAGTCCAACAAGGGTCTCCCCACCAAGGGGAAAAGCCTCTAAACCCAGCTAACATTTCAAGGCTATCAGGGAAAGACACCAAACCTCATATAAACACAAGCTTTGCATCAAAATGCAATGAAATATTAGCAGGTCACCACAGCCCTTGCAAATTAAACAGCGCGTTCACAGCGCATCAGAACTCGGTGCATTAATAATTAGCATGTTCTTTGTTTCGAATTCAATGAATTTATATCATCCTTCAACACTGTTTAGCCAAAGCAAATAAAAAACAAGAAAATCACATTACTTTTTCCCATCCATACAGAATGATCTGGATATTCACATTCAAATTTACCATCGTGGATTAGCTGAAGGCAATTACTCGACTTGCTGAATTCTTTCACAATAATTTAAAAAGAGAACTCCAGTCTGTTCTAATAAGAAAAATGAAATCCCATTAGCTGCGTCTCCAATGTATATTAACATTTCTTTTGTTTAGAAAGGTTAATATCCCCCAAATAAAGGAGCACAGACTGCCTGTTAAAATAATTACATCATGACATTTCCGAAGGGTTGGCAGATAGACATGGTTTCCAGCAAAGAAACAAACAAAGTAAGAGAGCTTTTATAAAATTATCCAGACTTGAAATACAGGAGGCATCAGCGACTCTGGATGCTCCAACAGCTCTTTGGGAGGCTCTCAGAGCCCGGTGCTCATGATACAAAATCAGTGCCTCGACTAGTTTTGTGATTTAGGGATGTTGGACCTTTAGCAAAACACTGAAAAACCCCAAATCCACCAGATTTCTGTAAAATTGTACACACCAAGAGCGGAGAGGGCAGGCTGAGCTCACGTTCACCGGGGAAGGGAATAGTGGGTCCCGTCAGCACACACAATGTTTGGGCAGCACGAGCCAAACTCTTCGTTATGAGAAACCCACAGGCATTTACAACATTGAGCTCCCAGGAATTCCCCAATCGGAGGAGTCAGAGCCCACAAATGCTGCTGAAGGCAGCGCCGACCTTGGCTCCGTGGGCAGCTGATGCACCATGACGTGGTGAGAAACACACCCCTGAGAAACCCCCTGCACGCCACCTCATCTGCAACTGGAAACGTCCCCTGGTCATCTTCCCCTTACTCGTTTAACAAATTCCACCGAGGAGAGCAAACAAACGCTCCACCTGCTCAGTTCTCACCTGCAATTAGACACTGGCACCAATTGGGCAACCCTCCCCTTCCTCCTCCTCCACACTCCTTTCAGGGGACCCAATGGATTTGCTTAGGGCCACCTCTAAAATCGCATTTGGCTCCAGCACCATTTGTGGCTTCTTGCAAAAATCATCTCTCTTCATCGCATGAAATATTTGCATATTTTAAAGCGCTTGAAAAGCAACAAATGTTACAGTTTCCAAATGATTTTGGAACAAGCACATGTAATTAGCCCTGTCTAACAAATCTGCTCCCGACTGCAGTAGTAAACAACTGAATTTAAGCCAAAAGCTGTTTCAGAGACATCAAATGTCAAGGACTGACTCCTGTTCTAACGCCCCAGCCGGAGCCTGGCAGGTAATATTTCCTTGGGGCTTATTTGCTTTTCACTAAGCTGTGTCAGAGGATGAGATGCCCTTAATTCTGCGAGTTCCTCGTGCAGTAAAATACAAGGCTGGGTTCGCACAGTCTCCTACAGCAATTCCACTGCGACTTGCAATGGAGCAAACACGATGCCAGGGCTACAAAAAGAAGCCCCAAAGCGCCGCCCCACCCTCCAGGTCCTCCCTTCTCCTCGGGCTCCCGCACCAAGGCAGGAGCAAGCGCTGAAACGCAGCGCCGTGAGTTAACTTATCCTGACGAATTTTGGAAGTTGCTTAACCAAATGTGCTGGTGATGACAGCAGTCAGCGGCGGATTTGAAGCCAAGCCCTGTTCGTGAGCCCTCCAGTGGAGCTCCCACTCCCACGCGGCGGCACCTCGGGCAGGGAAGCGTGGGGATGGAAGGTGACCTGCACCCACGCGGAGCCCGTGCGGTGACAGCAGGGCCCTCCCACGCACCACGGGCGTCTGTGCTGAAGAGCTGCAGCTCCCGATCCGAGCTCCAGCTCCAGCGAGGGATGATGAAGCAGCTCTGAAACCGAGACAACCCCCACACTTGAGACACCCAAACAGCCAAGATGAGGTGTTTTCGTCGCCCATAGGAAGCCAAAAATGCTCAACGGCTTCCCCATTTGGGATCTTGCAAAGAGAGGGGACTCTCCTTGGCATGTCATTCATTGCACAGACAGAAAACTAAACCCTACGTCTAATTCAAGCAAAACGGTTCTTGGCAATTCCAGGCTGGACAGAAACACTCTGCTCCCAGGGCAAGACGCTGCGGAAAAGATGAGACCCATCTCCAGGTGAGAGCAGCTTCCCAAGGCAGCAGCAAACCCGAGCCTTGGGACAGGAGGTGATGTGTGAGGTGAGAACCGGGACCCAGCCAACAGCCCCCCTTCCCTTTCCACTCGGAAACGAGGAGAGAAAATTGGATGTTTGCAGAACTCTCTTCAACACAATTTCTGCAAGAGCATCCGACCAAAATACTGCGCTGTAAAGAGGTGTGATACTGATGATGAAAATCCATCTTTTCTTATTGCCTCTTCCATGGGCCAGGGATAAAGGCTGCCTTCCTCCCGAAAAGGTCATGTTTGCATTTCTGGTAAACACAGCACTTTGTTTCTTCCTCTCCACCCAATATGCTCAAGTGAGTCACATCTGGCTGACACGTCAAAAGATAGTGAAAGTTTGAGGAAATGGTGTTCCACAGATGTTACTGAACAAAAATAGCCTTGCCACAACTGATAACAATTTTCCAGCTCAGTGGCCAAATATTCTGCTCCAAGGCATGTATTGCCAATTGAGAGTCATTGCAGATGGCAAGTTGAGCAACTTGTTTCTTGTCCTATAAAAACTTCTCTCTCCTACCACCTTCTGTGAGCGCAACCACATAAAACCATTCCAGAATTTCAACATTCCTACTGTTCCATCACATAGCTGAGACCAATCCTTCATAAATGTTAAAAAAACCTCAGCGGTGCATAATCTTCATCTTCCAGAGGAGTAATTTTCAAATCAGGTCCCTGTAATAAACAGTTGTTCTACCACAAATTCATCCGGAGAAGAAAAGTGCAGATTTGGCATCTTGGGGTAGAATCTTTCCAAGCTATGTCTTTTACAGGGATGCACAGAAATAATCACATTAGAGTGTCAGCCAATAAATACTGGAGGAGTAAAGCACAGACAAAGCAATTTCTGCAAACTCTGCTCGGATTGCTCCTACAGTTATTGATAACAGAAGAACTGAATGCGAACGACGTCAGGCTGGCAAAAATAAGAAAAATATCTTCCGGAAAAAATTCTATAAAATGAATACTGATATCCCATTGCCATCTAAGTTAGAACTCTGCAGAGGATAAAGAGACTTCAAAAGCCAGTGCATTTACTGTTGAAAATTCTTTACATTCTGTGACTAAATCGCCAACACCACCGAGGTATTTCCATCTCCGATTCTGCTGATGTTCACAGCCCGAGCCCCGCTCGCATGGTTCACGCTGTCAGCAGAACCCCCTGACTGAACACCATGTCATTCACGAGATAAAGTGCCCGAGAGGCAATTCACCAGGTCTTAAACAGGAAAGAGCGATGACCTCAATCCCCTCAGGAAGAATCTCTCCCTAAAATGCCTTCAAAAAAGTGAGAAAAAGGGATTCTGCAGGAATCCATCATCTCCTCCTTAAGTAGCCAGCCTTAGCGTCTCACCCGCTGCACTCTTGCCTTCAATTATTCAGCATTTAAATGGATCCCTGTGCTCTGTAACAAGTGACACGAGGCTGTTGGTGGCACAGCTCTGGCTTTGCTCCGCTCGTGGCGGCGCAGCCAACGGGCTCCAGTTTGGGTGCTCGGTGACACTGGGACCCACTGGTGCACACAGGCTGTCCCCACCCGTGTGTCTCTGCTGCTGCTGGCCAGCAGCACCGTGGCTCTGTGGGTTTGCTCCTTACACAGAGCCCAGAAGTGGACGCTGCAGTTGTTAACACAGCCCCCAAAAACCCAACTTGGCTCCCTTGGATTTCCTTCTTGGGAGAAGAAACAAACCACAGTCACCAAGACCACTGAAACCTGAACAGAAGGGACTTTTTGTTCACCACGACCCTTTCTGTTTGGTTTTCTGATTACTGCTTAAACTCACAAGCCCGATAAACAGATGGAAAGAAGGTATTTGTTAAGTCTTTCACAAGCATCAATTTAACGGATGGAACCAAGCGGATATTTTTCCTCCTTGCTGCTGAGAGAAAACATAAAAGAATTAAAAAATCCCACAGCAGCTTTTTTTTTTTTCTCCTCCAGGGAATGTGGGTATTTGATATTCTAAGTATTCCCCCAGCAGAACTGGAGGGAAGTAAAAAAGGTGGCATTCTCAGGGGTGCTGTGTGTGCAGTGGGGTGAAGGGCAATGCTTTGTGCCCCCATCTCTGAGTTCAGCCCATCCAGATGGCTCTGCAGCAACAGAGTGAAAGGGAGGGATGAAACAGGGGCAGAACAATCCCCAGGGAAAGTTAACAATCAGGGCACTACTGCAGTCCTGACTGGATACTCTGCCTCCTCCTGCCCTGCCTTGGATGGACACCCAGCACCACTGCTAACACGTGGCCAAAATTCAGAGGGTTTCTGGGAGCCTGTCAACAGAATTTAAGAGCGAAGGAAGAGATGCTCATAGCTCTTGATGGCCCCAAGAACACACGGCGAGGCCTCGGCATCCCAGGCAGGTCCCTGCAGTGGACTCCGAGCACGAGGTTTCCTTGTCCAGTGGGGGAGGTAAAGGGACACCAAGAGCAGAACATGCCAGAAATAAACATGTCTCAGAGAAAGTTCTGTAACATCTCCTATGCCTGTCACATCCAAATGCTCTCTGCGGAGACAGATGGTCCAAGCTTCCATTAGCAATGAATAATGAGAAGCGAAGTGGAAGGTGTGAGATGCTGCTTAACCTTGCTTCCCCCAGCACCCTCAGTCCTGAACTGTACAGCATTTGATATTTTTGTGCTGTAAACCTCCAAGAAACACCACAATAATCACAAGTTTGCCATGCACCGGCTCTTTCGCTGTCGTTAAAAACAAACCCGCTCCTATTTTAGCCTTCCTCAAGACTGGCAAAGCTGAACCATCTGCCATGAAACCATGCTGGAACCAGCCAGAAATACAAGGAGGCACCCAGTGAGCATCCCACCATCCTGCCAAGCCAAGCCAAGCCAAGCCAAGCCAAGCCA
>VWZG01006978.1:380988-429541 GCA_013396735.1 Grallaria varia
AACCAACCCAAGCCCAACCAACCCCAACCAAACCCAACCCAAGCCAGCCACTTCCTCACCCCTCACACAAAGTTATCCTTTTGGGGGTGCTGAACTGCCATTCAGGCTTCACCAGAAGTTTGAGGGATCAGTAAAGTAGTGGGACGTGGTCACACATCTCTCCTGCTTGCTCCTGGGTCCCAGTGCTGGTGGACCTGTGCAGTGAAGCAGCTCTGGGGGCTGGGAACCCACCTGGCAAGAGCAGGCACAACCAAGCACCGTTTTCCAGCTGTACTGGGGCTGGTCACTGCAGGTGTGGGCACTCTGAGAGATAAAACCTCTGTGGAAAGACTGGGCAGAAAAGAGATTGCTCATCAAGCGCCTGAGAGGCAGCTGTGGAGGAAAGAAAACACATCCTTCTGCACACACGCCCCAGGCCTGGCAGGCTACAACAGGTAAAACCACAGCATGGAATGTCCATGAAGGTACTAAGAAGTTAAAACACCAAACCAGACTCGCTCGAGGCAGCCACGGCTGTTTTTAAAGGCCATTCTGACTGTCTGTCAGGAGCACGTCAGGTACGCTCGAGCCCAGCCCAGAACAAGGCGACTCAGAGACAAAAAAAAGCTCAGGTTGGCTCAGAACTGGAGGAACTGATGTTGAGTAGCCTGGTCACTGTCACCAGCACCGAACACCAAACTTTGGCAAACTTTCATGGAATGTGGAAGGCAGCTGAGCTCTCTGGCCACACGCATGTTCAATATCGTACATTCCTTTATCAGCCAGCACACAAAGGCTGAGTAACCCAAGACACTGAGCACTAGACCTCCTCCAACCCTTCTGTGGCCACCAGCAGAGCAGCAGTGACCTGCACCAGCTGCTTGGTGCTGCTGGATGGTGACATCCAAGGCCCCTCTCAAGCCCACCCCCATCAGAGAGGAGCAGCACCAGCACATCTGCCACTCGTTACGTCAGAGCAACTGAGCTTTTAGAAAGAACCGTCTAAAACTATTAAAAACCATTTTGTTCAAATTAATGGGCTATTTCACACAAAAGCGCGTTCCCTAGAGCTGTGTGCATTTGCAAACGTGCCTGCACAACCGGTCTGAGCAATTTGCAGATGAAAATTTGGCAACGTGATACATTCATCTGGGGAATTCACGTTACGTCTTACTTAGATAAACAGACATAATAGCTATTCCCCATCTCTCTTTGGCACCTCTGTTACCACTTGAATTGACTAATACCCTCAAAGGTTCGCTACCTGCCCAGGGAAGAAGGTCAGAGCGGCCAAGCGGGACCTGGCGTTTCATCTCGGAGGTGTGCAGAGGCTTCAGCAGCACTTCTGGGATCACCAGACACGCGAACACGGCTGTAAATAATCTAAGTTGCCTTCAAAATCCACTAATAATGATGCTGCCTGCAGCATCCCCGCTGCCTTTTCTCTCTCTGCGTCTCAGTGACAGTAATCCGCAGGGTCTGTTGTGTTTTGTCCTGGCTTTATTAAGACGTGGTGGCTTACAGGAGCAAGTGGAATTTCTACGGGAAGCCAAAGGGTTGCCTTGATTGCATCAGAACACTGACATTTGGTAAGAAGCCACACAGTGACATCCCCCTTCATATCTAAGGAACTTTTTCTGCTGGACAATTATTCACTGCAAAACTGAAGGAAATATGGAACAAGGAGTCTGCCTCAGTTATAACTATGTTATTAATATCACCGTGTTTTGTTTCCTTCCCAAATTAGATTAGATTTAAATCCAGTGCTAATGAAGGACCAATTGGAACTCTACACTGAAATCAGCAGGACACACTGGGATTAGGGGTGACTCCTGCTTGAGCAACCTGCATCCCAAATTCTGAAAACGCCGAGACACTGGAAGAAGAAAATCTTGCATATGCCTTCTCCATACACACACCTATCCACATACACAATAATATACATATATATATATATATATATCTCTGAGTGTGTATGCATGTACACACACAGTGATTTGAGCAGCGGAAGGCCCCGGCAACTATTGCAAATCCTTTCTTCAGGGCACATAAAAACTCTCTCACAGGAGCAAGTGTTTTAAATCCAATTTGCCACAACAAACAAAGGCATGAAATGCCGTGTTACCCTCACACAGGCATTTACATTCCTTATTGTTCATTTGAAAAAGGGGAACCACATTTCTCCCGGGCAGACGAAGCCGAGGACTCGCGATCCGGAACGCGCTGGCAGCCGAGGTGCCCTGCCAGAAGGACTCCTCCTAAATGCTGCAGTCAATATTAACAGGGCTGGGAGCCTCACGGGATCAGAAGCAAAAATTAATCCAGTTTAACAAAGTCCGAGGGCACAGTGAGCTGCTATAAACTCCTGGAAGTTCATCTGAAGGTAATCAATAACTTAACAAGGCACTTCCTACCTGTTCCATATTACAGAGCACGAGAATGCCAAACAAAATGTGGGGTTTTTTTCTGCAGTATCTTCACTGATGTGCTTCTGCAAAAATTCCATTTCCAAGCAGCCTGACATTCGAGACCAAGGTATTCAGACCTGACATATCCAATCTCCTCACTAAGGCATCTCCCCCCACCTTCCCTGCGTCTGATCCCCTTCCCACAAAGCTGCTCATGACTCAAGGATTCCAAGGTGGGAAGAGAAGGAATTATTCCCTCAATCCCTGCACACCACGGGCACACAACACCCGTGGGACACCAGGAGGACTCACACACACACACACAACCCCCAGGCTGTGGGATCGGAGGCTCCTCCCGACACTGAGCTGCTGTTTTGACAATAGCTTTTTTTACGAGACATTTGTCATTAACAAACTTTAGACAAGGTTAATGAAAGTTCTGTCACTTTAATGTCTCGCCTGCTTTAAATTACAGATGTCATCTGCCATGACTAAAGAAAGGGCACTGAGCAGTAATACCATAAACTATCATCTCCAGGGACACACAGGTAATTGCATAGCTCATTAAAAAACTGTTTTAATTATTAATTGACCGTGTCAGAGTTGTCCTTTGAAGTCAGTTTTAATTTTTTTCCTTGCAAGCATGATGATTCCAAGCTGACCTACACAACTTTCTCTACCACCTCCAGGAACTGGAGGGAAGGTTTGGGACCTGCTTCACAGTGTGGTGACCGTGGCTCGACAGCACAAGTGTGGCACATGCTCAAACAAACCCAAATCACAGGAGGAATGAAAAGATTTGGGCAATGAAGTGACAAAAGATCCTAAGTGTTGGCTGGACACCAAACCTGGAGGAAGGAGAAAAACTCTGACCGGTTGGTGAGCCACAGACACAACAAAAAATGCAGGGAGAGTTTTGCTCATTCCCATGGCTACAAAATCATCCAGGTCACCTTCTCCTGAGGCTCCAACTCTGCCCTGAGGTGTGGGACTGCACCATGAGGTCCCTCTCACCTCGGTGACTCTGCGACTTGAGCAGCAGCAATGACCAAAAATGAGGTGCAAAAACAGTAGTGGAAACCCAGACAGGTGAAATAAAAATTGTTTTTAAGAGATACTACCCTGACACTGCCACCCTGGGAAATCCTCAGGACCCAAAGATCAAGGGAAGGTGTCTGGGAGCACAAACACACACAGGCAGCTCCTCTGGGCACTTGGCTCGCAGGTCAGTCGAGGCTATAAGGAAATTAAACACAAACCACCACCTCTGGGAAAAAAACCACTTGCACAAACCCTGCCTGAAATACAGAAGGAGAGCAGGACACAGAGCCGAGGTATCCTACAGAGGCAGTGCATCCAAACAAATTCCAGAAGGAGAGAAATCCCAGGCGAATGTGTGTGTGGGTTGAGGTTTTTCAGCTTCTGTGTTGTATTTTGTTAAACGCCTGAGTGAAAAAGCCCCAGAGAAAGCAGAACGAGCTTGCAAGTCTCAGCAACCTACTGGGGCCTCTTGTCCTACAGCCCAAGAGCTGATACGAGGTGTTTGCACTACAGGGAGGACTCCAGCACAAAACCCTGGACAGGTAACTCATGGGGATGAATCACAGCCACACCAGCTACTTACCCATTCCCTGCATCTTAACTCAGTGCTGGTATCACCCAGCATTCAATCTTGGGCTCTTCATATATGTCAAAATGTGGACAAAACAACTGAACACAGAATAGCAAAAAGAATTTGGAAAGAAAAACAACTTATCTTCAATTATAAGATCTACAACTGAGAATGAAATCATGTTAACCTTTCCCTGTACTGCAATTCCTCCCACGGGGGCATCAGCAGAGAACAGAGTCTTTTGGGGACAGGAGCTCACTCCAGTAGGCTTTGGGGGTTTATTTGGCAGGTTTGGCACAGGACAAGTACAATGAGAACACACAACCCTTGAAATTCTGGCCTGACAGGGAAAAGGTCTCAGCAACAGCCAGTACTTTCCCTTCTCTGAATCACAGCAACACCAGGGACTGCAGAAGCAGGTGAAGATCAAAGTACAGGCATCACACAGTTCCTTAATTGCCAGGTGCCAGACTGGGAGGAAAAGAACAAAGTTGTAGCTCCTGCAGTTACGTCAAGATAAACACCTTGCCAGCAAGCACCAGGTAATTGCACACCTTGAGGAATGTTGTAGGAAAAGGGATTTTACAATGTCAGTGCTGGCAAGTCCCACTCCCACTCACCTCATATTGAGGCAGGATATAGAATCTGCTGTTCATATTTGTCCTGGGCACTGATTAATTTTACAAGGAAGCCCTGCAACAGAGCCACTTCTCCTGCCTTGGCCTTTTCAAGCACATCCCTTACACACATTTATTTCTTTTGATGCTTTCTGGGCAGAACCTAAACCACCTCAGGAATACACCTTGTGAGCCAATACTGAGATTATCAAAGGGTTTGGTCAGGTTTCTCCCTCTCCAGATTCCGTGTACTTAAGGCAGGGAACACTGACATCATCTCTCAGCCACTACTCCCCCAAAGGCACCAGCACAGAAGCAGTTCCCAACAAGAACACAGTCAAACCAAATTCCCAGGCTGGTGGGAGCACCAATTTGGGATGCCATCCATGTACATAAACTATCACATACACATCAACACCCGTACAAGCAGCACAAAGCCACCATCCAAAGCAACTTACAGCTGGTCTCCGTGAAGTACAAATGTGATGTGAATGGGAGGGTTTAATGAAAACTGTGTTTTTATTGTAGAACTCCATAAATCCGCATCCCACTGCCCTACGAGCTCCCGTCCTACCCAGCTCTTGCTCAACCTATTTGCCAGTGTAATTGAATCCTTCTCCTAGACTCTTTATATTCTGCTCTGGTTTGGGGACAATGCTGCTGAAATACGTTTACCATCCATCTTTCTTAACGTGTTTAATCTAAATAGAAGACTCAAATCCAAGATTGTGTGCTTGATGGATAGCTCACCTTCTTCCACCAGCATGCCTTAAATGCCTCCTGCTATACTGCTCTCAGAAACCTCCCAGAAAAGCTGCATGTGCAGGGATTTGAGCCTCTCCTGCCCAGCGAGTGATCATATATTCTTATTACAGTGGAGTGCCATTAAAAATTGATAAGGTTCAAGGAGCTGCCACACGTAAGACAGAGATATGTGAACACGCTTAACAGACCCTCCCAGTGCCACACGAGACTGCCACCAACTTCAGGCTGCAGAACTAAACCCCTGGCTCCCTCGGGCATCCCCTTGGGACTGGCTGTGGTGTTCATTGGAGTGGAAGACCTTCAGCAGCTCCCCAGCATGGAGGTGTGCTGGGCTGCCCAGAAAGGGGAGAAAAATAAACCAAAGGGGAAAAAAATGCTTTCTCTGTTTACTCCTCGAATCAGGCAAGCACAAAGGTCCCTCCCACACCTCCCTCAATCTAAAATACCACGTGCCCCACCAAGTACCAAGGCATTCCTAATGAAATTTTAAGCATGGATTTAGCAGAGGTAATAGCTGTTATTCCTATATACATTCTGTTATTCCTATATACATTCTGTTATTCCTGGGAGGGTGAGCAGGCCCTGGCACAGGTTGTGCAGAGAAGCTGTGGCTGCCCCTGGATCCCTGGAAGTGTCCAGGGCCAGGCTGGACAGGGCTTGGAGCAACCTGGGCTAGTGGAAGGTGTCCCTGCCCATGGTAGGGGGTGGAAACTGGAAGAGCTTTGAAGTCCCTTCCAACCCAAACCACTCTGGGATTCTATGATTTATATATTTAGTTGCACGATTGGGATATTTAAAAGTATTACATTGGAACCAACAGAATCCATTACTGATGCCACATGGTGTGAGAAATGCACTCTTGTGTAAGTAATAAAATGTTGTATTAGGAGAGTAACTTGGGTATTCTGGATAAAATGCCCATAGTTTCCCATCTCCAAGGGGCTCGGAGTACTGCAGTGTGGCAACACACACTAGGAAGGAAATGCAACCCTGCAGTTCTTTGTGCAGAGCAGCGTGTCCCCAGATTTCAAAAAAAGCACATTATTTTGTGCTGCACAGAAAACCACCTGCTCTTCCGACAGCAACATCGTCCTCCAGAGCAAACAGCTGGCAGCACTCCAGATCCCAGGGATTTTCTACATAATCTCTGTCTTAATCCCAGCCACGCTCTGTGCCCCAAACCAGGAGATTATGGCCCTGGGGAAGATGAGGGGTCAGTTGAGGTCTCACCTCCACCTCGCAGGGCAGTGCTTCTCCATCCCTGTCCCTGAGCCAGGGCTGGGGGCCCCAGGGACCCTCACCAAGCATTCCCCACGTGCTGCTTCCCATCTAAGAGTCTCCCACACTCACACGATGCCTTTTCCAAAGCCTCACACCAGGAGCAGGCAGCTGTGCCAAGGAAGCATCTCCCTGTCACCCTTAACACACCTGGCAGCAGAGGAGCTGTTGGATGGTGGCCCAAACGTGGGACTGCCACCAAATGACCTCCCCCCTGGTGCCTGAGACCTGCTGGAGTCTTCCTGGAAAAGTCAATTATGTTGAAATGTAAGATGAACGTGTGTTTCGTAAGACAAACATCCCAGCCAGAGGCACTGCTGTGCCTCTTCCCTTCCACTGAGGACCATCAGAGAGCAGGGATAAGTTAAAGTCCCAGCAGGATGGGATTCCTAAGCCTGGCAGAGCAAGGCTGAAGCAGATCCTTCCCAGAGGAAAGATAAATAAAGCAAGAGAGGTGCAAGAATGAACTGAAACCATTTGTACTCCGGGGAACAAAGTTGTCACAGCACTCTCCTCTCTCATCCCCCTCAAAGCTCACCCTCTCTCCCACGGTACAGGCAAGAAAAATCCATGAGGTCAATGTCTCGCATCAATTTTGCTGCTTCTCCCCAGTCAATGAAATAGTTAATTATAGTTTTTCTTCTGGTTTAATTCACAGAGAAGAGTCGGTCACTTCATTTAATAATTTAGTTGAAATATGTCCACACAAGAACACACTGATTTCTCATTCAGGTTTCAGATTGGATCAATGTAAAGGCTGCCAACAATACAGACACAGAAATGTAACACACACACCCCCCCCCCNGCCCTTTATGAATGACTTTTGTCCCAAGGCTTGTGAAAAATAAAAATCAATGTACATCCCTGTCTGGAAACCAGAAACCCACCTGTGCAAGCAGGGAACAACTGAGCACAATTAAGACACACAGAGAATTCATCAAAAAGAACAAAAATTATGGTGTTTCCCTCTGAATACCTGTCCCTTTCCGGGGGCACGATGTTTCCAACCCTCCCCAGCCTTCCTGCTCTTGGGGACACAGGCACGGTGGCTCAGGCTGGATTTCTTGTGTCCCAATAAGCCATGACATGTCCAGGTTAATGCTGACCCACCCCTGCAGCCCCAAACCCACCCAGCCACCTTCCACAGCCACCAGCACCGTGTCCCTGCACTCCTGGCATTCCAGGGTACTCAGCCCCAGGTCACTCCACCTGGACAGACCTCAGCAGGGACGTCGCATCTCACCACCAAATCCTTCAGCTCTGCGTTTCCCAGACTCTGGAAAACATCCAAATCACTTCCTTGAACACCAACCTCACAATGCACCGGGGAATCGGTGCCTTTCCAAGCAGAAATGCTTGTGGTTTGATGTGGGAAGTGATCTTCCCATGGAACCCACAACAATCATTTTAGACTGACTACTCTGCTGCAAACCTGCAGTGTTCTCCTACCTCTTTTTTCTAATAAGATCTTTACCTACAATTCACTGGGTTTAGAAGTCAATTTTGCCTTTCCTTGCAGCTCCAGAGCTCCCTGGCTTTTCTTGGAGCAAAGCCACTGAACTGCAAGGGGAAGCAGGAAGGATAATCCAAGGATTGTTTGCCGAGAGGTGCTCAAGCCACGGCTGTGACAGGATTTCGTGGCTGTGCTCAGCCTGCTCCATTCCATACCATTCCATACCTTGGGTTCAGCGACCACTTGTCACAACACCTCACCCACACACTGCAGATCTAACCCGAGTGCTGACAACGTTTCCCGTTCAGAGGTGGTAGCTGGGAACTTCACTAACTTTGGGTTGCATCCTTCAGAGTCCTACTGTGTCCTTCAACACATTTTTGGATGCAAGCAGGAAAATAGCCAAGTTAAAAGTAAGAATTGATGCTTCCCAGGTTATGTTTCCTTGGGTTTACCTCTCCATCTTCACCTGGAAAAGCTCAAGAATAAAAATGGGCAGAGCAATAAAAGGAACAACTCTCAAAGTTTTCTGTAAATGCCACCCTGTGTCCTCAGGTGGACAAGAGGTGGAAAATCAAGGCACCCTTTACAGCTTCACATCCTCACCTTCCCAAACAACATGCCCGACTCAAACAGGTACAGGGTAAGAGGGAACTGACTACAGGAGCAAAGACAAAGGGCACTTGTGATGCCAGCACTTCTCTTCCCATAAATCTCCTTCCTTTTATATTAAAGGAACCCATTGACAGCAAATGCATTTTTCAATATTTCAGCCAAATATAGAATCGCAGTGAACTCAGTCATAAATTCCCCAGGAGGCAGAGGGCTGGCTGGGGAGGAGAGGGAAGCTGCTGTTACACAACAGCACCACGATGCCCTACTTTCACAGGATCCTTTTGCTGCCAACTTGTTCCTTCCCCTCGCCTGCACCACACCAGCCTCTCTCCCTTAAAACCACCAGAAAAAACTGTCCCAGCAATGGAAACCAACACCCCAGACCTTTGCAGGATGGTTGTACAAAGCTGTCTGGAAGTCACTGCAAAACAAACTCGGGCAGCACAGGCTGCAGAAGAGCCCAGGAGGAGCAGAAAAGCCCGAGCAGAGCTGCTGCTGCTGCTGCTGCTGCTCCCTTTGGAAGGCACACACTTCGCAAGGCAAAGCACGAGACAAGATGCTCCGAGAACAATATGGTTCCTTACAGCCTCTTGTTTTTTAAGCCTATCTCCAGAGGAAAAACCCGTGTTTTTTAAGCCCTGACACATGTGAGAAGCCACGACAAAGTAAATAAAGCTGCAGAGGTTTAAGTTGCAGGCAGGACTTTATGGTTTATGGGTCGCAGAGATCTGTACTTACTCATCTCCTCTTGTATTACTAACTGCAAGAGGAAAATGATCCTTAAGCTCTTAAGAAGCAAGAGGACAGGGGAATTGCTTAAGAGAGAAAGGCAGTGCTGAAATACCCGCTCTACGATCAGTCCAGCCCCTCCTTTTATTCCCTGCAGGAAATCTATGGGATAAACAGCAAGGGGATGCTGTTCCCCTGAGCACTGTCCCGGCACACCATGAGAAATCCCCTCCACAGGGTTTTTGCAGGTAGGTATGTCCACCCCTGCCCCTGTCAGCTGGCCAGCTCCAGACGGGGCTCTCACGCCGTTTTCCAGCTCCCTTTGAGCCATGGGAGGGGTGAGACCTCGAGCCAACACGCTGCACCCTCCCCACAGCAGGTGCCAGAGGTGTGCCAGCACCTGGGACAGGTACACCCCGCACACACACACACACACACACACTCCCACCCCTGGGGGGATCGTCACCACCAGTGGCCCTCTCGGAAGCTTGAGCTGCGCAAAGATCTTATTAGTACTCTACAGGATTGCATTAAAAATTCAACATGAACCATGCAGAGAGCGGCGCTTCTCGACGCGGCTCCGCTGCCTGGAGCACCTGCACATGGAGATGACAACACTGGGGCAGCACCGACTCTCTCCATGAGCTTCTCTGGTTTTATCATCTTGGCTTGATGTTCTGTAGCCGGCCGAGCTCAGGGCTGGTGTCACGGCAGCACCTGCTCCGAGCTCGGCTCCTGAGGATCAGTGGGACTGGGATGCTCCCCCAGCCCTCCCCACCCAAGCCCCAGCAGCACCCGATGAGACCAAGGACCTCCCTTTGGGGGCCTGTCCTTCCTGCTTATTTGACAGAGACCGAGTTCCCGACACCACGTTGTAACTGACAGCCCTGAAAGGATCAAGAAAACATCCATCAAACTCCAAAGCCCCTTTCCATGCCCCTGACATCTGGGATGTATTGCTTCAGGGAGGTGGCCAGAGGAAGGGCAGACAGCCTGGCAGCAGACACCATCATCTTCTGCTGCCTAAAGGTGCTTCCAAATATCCCCTCCCAGGCCCTGAGACAAACAGCTTGTCAAAACCAGACCCCCAGACACCACCATTTTCTTCTGTGAAGGGAGATCCAGACCTGTCTTGGCAACAAGGAGTCCTGATGCAGCTCCCACCTCACAGCAAATGGCCTCTCATCTGCTCCGAGGCACGGGAAGGAGCACCAGCTCTTCCAGGGCAAATCACTCACTTTGGGAAGTGTATTACATCAGTCTGTGGTCAGCACAAACGAGCAGAAAGCACCATAAGCTGCAACACCCACTGATCGATACCCAAGGTGTGCAGAACTTTCTGTCTCATCTCACTGCCACGACGCATTACCTGGCCAGGATCTTCGTGACAGATAATCAAACCACTTCTCTACCTTTCCTTTATTAATCCTCACTTAATCCTCTCATCAAATTTTCACTGCAGCTTTCATCAAGGAAAGTCTGAATTCTGAAAGGCATCAAAAAGCATCACCTTGACACCTGTCACTCCAGACCCTGCGAACACACCTTCACAGAGCAGCAGCACTTCAGCAAACCCCAGGGCTCTGCTGTTCCCTCATCCCCATCTGACACAGGGTAGAGGCCCCAGAAGTCAAAAAGACAAATACCTGACACTATAAAAAGGTTAACTGGGCACCAGCTATCTGAACCATGAGCTGAAGGGAATGGTCTGCTCCTCCTTCACCGTGGATACCTGACACTGCTGGGAGCTGATGGGAAAACAACAAACTTTGAACAGCTCTGGGGCAGAGTCCCTGCACAGCACGATCGAGAGACAGGAGCAGAGTGGTGAGACAGGAGCAATCCCCCATTAGCAGGAGTATGGTGGGACAGGAGCAACCCCCATTATCAGCAGTGTGGTGGGACAGGAGCAACCCCCACTATCAGCAGTATGGTGGGATAGGAGCAATTCCCCATTAGCAGCAGTGTGGTGGGACAGGAGCAATCCCCCATTAACAGTAGTGTGGTGGGACAGGAGCAATCCCCCACTATCAGCAGTGTGGTGGGACAGGAGCAATCCCCCACTATCTGCAGTATGGTGGGACAGGAGCAATCCCCCATTATATGCAGCATGGTGGGAGAGGAGCAATCCCCCATTATCAGCACCGTGGTGGGACAGGAGCAATCCCCCATTAGCAGCAGTGTGGTGGGACAGGAGCAATCCCCCATTATATGCAGCATGGTGGGACAGGAGCAATCCCCCATTATATGCAGCATGGTGGGACAGGAGCAATCCCCCATTAGCAACAGCATGGTGGGACAGGATCAATCCCCCACTATCAGCAGTGTGGTGGGACAGGAGCCATCCCCCATTATCAGCAGCGTGGTGGGACAGGTGCCTGCAGCAGTGACGAGTTAAACGCGCTCCAGACCCAGTTCCTTCTCTCCACTTTGTTTTGTTCCATCTCTCAAAGCTTGGGGCTGTTTTTCCCCCTGCTGCTGATCATTCCTAATATTGTCTTCCAGCCCCCATTCTCCTCCTTTGCCATCCCGTTGTGAGGTCACGATGCATTTGTGACAAAGTTTCCATGGCAACAGACTGATGACATAAACATAAGCTGAGGATTTCTCTGCAAAGCAGGAGGAGCAGGAGATGGGCTGCAAGGGAGCTGCTCCTTAAACAGCTCTCTTCAGTAATAGCTGTGGGAATAGAGAACATTACTGGCAAAGTAAATTGCCTTTTTGTGAAAGCATTCTCTTTTTCTTGAAGTTTGCCCCCATGTGAAAGTCTCTAAGTCAGAACCTGCCCATTATTTTAATGTGCTGCTCAGTATTTAATAATCTTCTGCCTCAGACACCAGTCTGTTGCCATGGGAATGACGGCCGCACAAATACGGGATTAGGGCTATCAGGCAGGAAAAGAGAAATTATGAATAAGCCAGTTACATTCAATAATTAGCAACTCTATAAAAAACCCCAAAATCATGAATTTAGATGGATGTGTTTATCTCAGTGTTTGAATACAACGATGCTGGCGTTGCTGCTTCAAACTGGGATTCACACAACACACACGGGTTTTGGGCTAAGCAAGTCCTCCTTGGAATGCAATTTATCTTCCTTTTATTCCTTATTTTCCCTTCTGCCCCTCCACAGACCTCTCCATACATCCGGATTCTCCCAACACGGGCAGGTGCCCACCATCCCTGTTCCTCTGGGGCACGGCAGCTGGAAGCTGCAGCCTGGCTGCCAGCACTGGGTTCCTGGGCTCAGGAGGGCATTCCTGGAGCAAGGAACATCTCCTGCACATCCAGACCAGTCTGCCCACGCCGTGAGCTGCAGCTCACTGCAGTAAATTAAAGCTAAAAGCTTTCTGCTTTTAACTGGAATTAGTTACAGCATCACCAAATAACTGACCCCAAATGGTACCCTCAGCAAAATCCTGGGTTATTTAACCAGAATTCCAGGCAAACAGACACCAGGAGCATCCATGCCCACCATGAGATGCCTCTGTTTTCCTGCAAGGTATCCAAGACTTTGGAAAAGGAGGATCTTCACCTCTGCATTCAGTTGGCTGGTGGTGGCTGTGCCTCTGGTAAAATGCAGCACCTTCAAACCACAGGCTAAAGCCAGGGAAGTATCCTGCAGGATAATGCCCAAGTTTAAATGTTTCCCCTTAACTAAAAGAGTGGGATACTCGGGAGGGGAGTTCCAGACAAGCTCATTGCCACAGACCCAGCCTGCACAGCCAGGAGCCAGGCTGCTCCAGTGAGGTCTGGGGATGCTGCTCCATCCTGTCTATTCCTGGCCACAACAGACTGTGGGTCCTCACAGTCTGGAAAGCCAAACCCACCTGACTCCTCTCCTCCAGCTTTGCTGGGAAGAGCCAGGTTTGTGTCTGCACCACAAAAAGTCTCATTCTTGGAGCCTGAAATGATCTGCTGCTCACCAACCTGCATTCCTTATCCACCTGAGATACTTCCCTCTTTGCATATCTGTTGCTATTAAAATTCCCCTTCCAGCATGTAATTCCCTCTACAAGCTTTTCTTGCTTATTAGAGAAGACAAAAAGTATTCGGAGAATGTGATCAGAGAGATCTCATTTTCTCCAGGCACTCCTCTGAATTTAATTCTAGATTAAGCATTATTTAAAAAAACAACAAACCACCCCTGCTGCCTCCTACCTCCTCACGCTCCCTTTCAACACGAGGCTGCAGAGAACACTCCCCAAGCCCAGGAATCGAGCTGTATTTAAAAATTACTCCTTGAAGGGTAACACTCTTAAATATACTACAGAATATCAAACAGAAATCACGAAAGGGAAAAGGCTGTTTGCGTTTTCACTATAGGGTTGGGAGAGAAAAAGTTCTGAGTCCTCCTTTCCTCACCCAAATAGGAGAACCTCAGAAAACCTCCAAAAGCTGCTAAGGCTTTTTTGTAGTATTTTTTTCAGGAGCCATCACCCATCACTTCTGGACTTACTAACGAAGCATCTCCCAGCTGACAACTGCCTGATCCGCAGTCCGAGCCTGGTACCTGTCCCGTGCCGAACATCAGCGCCCAAATCCCACCTCTGAACGTGTTCACTTACCTAAACAAAGCCAGAAAAACACAGAATTAGCACAAAGGCAGGAAGCTGGATACAAACCCCTAGACAAAGACAAGTTTCAATCCAAGGAGGTGTTGACAGCTGCTCCTCTGGTCCCACAAATCGAGAAGAAAACACCCAACCACTTAAAGCCTTGGCCAAGCTAAAGCCCCTGAAGAGGAGGAGAGGTTAATAAACACTGAAACAACCTTTGAGGCCTTTTTATTTATACCTACATACATACGAGCACAGGGATTTGACAAATAATACTTCTCAAATCACTCCTACGATGTTAACACTCCCGAGTATTACCTTCCCCGTGCCTGAAGGAAATGGGTCAATTTTAATTCTTCAAACAATTCTTGGCGGCACAATAACTCATTCTTTGGGCTGCAGACAGCGAGTGGGGCCGAGTGCCAGCACAATGCACTGTGATGCTTGCACTGGGATCCCAGTGCTTGCACTGGGGTGCAGCTGGGCAGGGAAGGGGGGGCTGCACCCCCAAAGAGAGGACACCAGAGGAGCCTCGCTGCCTTTTCAGCCAACGGAAAAATCCACTCAAAACCAAACATAAAGGGATTGGAGTTGTAAAAGCAAAGACATCTGAATACCTGCTTTGGCCAACACACCTTTTCACTGCTCACAGTCACCTCTAAAAGCACAGTCCCAGGACTGGTGACATTGAAACCTCCTCCCATCACGGGGACTCCACAATCCCAGGGTGACACTCGGATTTCCCCAGCATCGGAAATGGCTCAATGCCACCTCCATTAGAGAATGAGGATGATTTTGGCAGGTGCACTGAGGTCAGTGTTTCTCCTTTTGAGCTTTTGTTTTAGTTTGGGTGGGGTTTTTTTTTCATATTTCCTCTACAAGCACCGACTGCAAACGCAGAGGGAAACCACCCGCTGCTCCAACGTCACGAGCCACGTGCACAGGGAGATTAACAGGAATTACAACAGATATAAGTAGCTCCCTGGGAAAAAAACCCACTTTCCTTAAATATAACACTTCAAAGGCTCCATGTGTGTAGGTGACAAGAGGAAGAATGCAAGTGGGACAACTGAAAATCATCCAAGTCTTTATACAGGGCAGTACGAGGACGCTGCGAGCGCATTCCCATGGTCTCACGCGCTCTTCCTTTGGGGGTTTTGGATACTGGAGACATCACAGCCTGTGTCCTCACTGGGACATGGACAGCAGGTCGCTGTCACTCTGCTAGATCTTACTGAGCTGCTCCTTTAGCTCAGGAAAACCCCGGCTGAGAAGGTTCCTGGGTCTGCTCATCCCAACTGCTGGGAACGCTGGAAGCTCCACTGGAGCAGAGACCTCCTGCCCATCTCCAGGGGAGCAGCAGAACAGCAGGACCACGGCCCAGACCCCAAACCCAGGCTGCTGCCACCCATTCCTCACGCTGTAATTACACGTAGTAATTACATATTTAATTGTCACACATTAATATCACCTCATCCTACAATTACAGCTTATTCATGTAAACCTAATCAAGGAAAACCGCTGTATTTGCATAAAAGTTGTAATGAAAAGTATAATGATTTCACTAACAAGACGTGGATAAGAACGCATATCTGTGACAAACACTTTGTGTCAAGGAGAACAGAAAACGATTTTCTTTCCTGAAGATTATTTCAGGCCCATTTAACACAATCTGTACCACTCTGGTGATGTGCAGTATCTTACACACATCAAGTCATATCTGGATAATGTTCCCGACGTCAAATAAAATTTCATTACTATATTTAGTTCTAGGATGGCTGGAAATGGTTGCATTGTTAAACTTAATAAAAATTGGAATTTGTGAAGTATTAGGCAATCCTCAATGCCAGTTTTCCTCCTCATGGTTCGAGCATGGCAGCATCTCCATCCTAGCCCCACCGCGCTGCCGTTTACATCCCAGCTTCATTTTCACCCATAAAACAAGCAATTAAGAATAAGTACAACTGTTTTGGAGTTCCCGAGGCCAGAGATAAAAATAAATTGGTTTTTATAAATGCGCCTTTTTTTTTTTTTTTTGGCAATGGTAAAACAAAAAACAGCCCTAATTATCAATAATTTGTTACCTCTAATTTCAGCAGACACACTGATGGGCATGCGCATCTGGATCCTTCCAAGCCCTGAGTCAGATACAGGCAAAGGAAGGCATCTCCTGGGTAATCAAACTGCAGCAGAGGGGACAAGCTTTCAGTGTACTGACCATCCTTTGCTCACAGATGTGGCACCACCCCCTCCATCCTCAGATTCACCTTCTCCAAGGGCTCCGTATGAAGTTTAAGGCCCTGGAGTGAACGCCGTGAATTTCAATTTTCTATGGAAACGTTACGGAGATCAGTCAGACCCATTCAGCATCAGGAAGCATCTTCAATTTCCCACTTCTTAAATGTTATTTCCTCTCCAATTACAACCTCTTGCATCTCATCTCATCTCACCTGGTCATTACAAACGTGGCTCCTTAGAAAACCCATTATCAAGGTAAGCAGAGAATTTCCTAAGAGCACAGATAAGAGACAAGAGAACGACTTTGCTCTCCTTTATGCAATTTTGAAATCTATATTGTAAATGCAGCAGCTGTACATAACATCTGGAAGCCTCCACTGTCTCAGAGTGCTTCTAGAACGAGGAGGAAACGTGCCAGCTCCTCCAATGCAATCTCTGCGAGTTCAACGGGCTTGATTTGTCTCCTTGACAACGCTCAGCATGACTCAGTCATCGGTTCCCTGGTAATTAAGAATTTCATTTTGAACAAGAGGTCAAGACAAGGGAGGCACCACTGCTGCTGCCAGACGGGTGAGCCCGTGGCTGCCACCGTCCCGTCCGGCGGCGCCTCCAGACCAACCCAGCCCTTCACTGCGATGAAGGGAGACACCACCAGGTCCCAGACTGGCCGTGGGGGCGCATCTCGCAGCCAGAGCTGCGGTTGAACGTTATCTATTGCTCCACCTGCCACTCTGCTGAAACACTTGTGGCTCAGCCACCGCCTGAGCACCGCCTCGAACAATTAGCGCGAGCATCGCCGTGGAACGGGCACAGCTTGGGAGCGCTGGGGTATGGGGAAGCTGCGAGCGATAGCACGGAGAGAAAACATCCTTCCAAAAGTCTGCAGGCTTTGGTCAGTGCTCTGCCCATTTCCTCCTTAATCCCCCGGGGAACAAAGGCGTAGGGAAGGGCACAAAGCACCGCTGCCTATCAAAGGAGTTAAACCAGGGACTGTAGTGGTCCGACAAGGACTAACTGAAAGAGGGGAAATTCGGGTTACGTGTATGGAAGAACATCTTTACTATGGGGATGGGCAGGCCCTGGCACAGGTTGCCCAGAGGAGCTGTGGCTGCCCTATCCCTGGAAGTGTCCAAGGCCAGGTTGGATGGGAATTGGAGCAACCTGGGATAGTGGAAGGTGTCCCTGCCCATGGCAGGGGGTGGAACAGGATGGTTGTTAAGGTCCTTTCCAACCCAAACCATTCTGGGATTCTATGATTTTATATGAAACTGGCCACGAGCATCATCAAGCAACAACAAAGCCCAGCAAAATGCCAACGAAAGAAGAGCCCAGCATCAGTGATGATGTTATCAGAGCAGAGGTGACCTGAAGGAACGCCAGTCATGGCAAGGCCAGCATCACCTGTCCCTTTTGTTACACCAACATGCAGCTCCCATGTCCTGGACTAGGACAGATCCCTGCCCTCATCCAAGGCAGGACTGGCCGTGGTGACCCAGAGCCCCCCACACCTCCCTCTCCCGCCGCAGATTAAGCACTTTGCACCATCTGTGCTCCCCTCCTGTGTTTGTGTTTTGCCCGTTACCTATTATGAAACCGCGCATATAATCTCCCCATCAGTTCATCAAGGGAGAATTTAAACATGACACACCAGTAATTGAACTGCAGGAGGACCTGGCTAATTCGTGGCGGTGATTAAGAGCCACTGCAGACTAGCGAATTTTACAAGCGAGTGAACATGCAATAAAAATCTCGCTCATTTGTTTTGACAAGTGTCACTTCACATTAAAGGTACACTCCACCATGAACTCCAGGCTGGGAGCACAACTCTATTCCCAACATGGTCCCTCATTAAGTCCCAGACTCAGCAAAACGTTTTGCCATGTGCTCAAACTGGAACTGGGAAGGCTGGGAAAGCTGCAGGGACAGGGAGGATGTCACCAAGGGGAGCCTGCCAAGGACCACATCCAAACAAGCCACCTTCTTTTCAGATGACACATCCCTGTTGCTCTTTTCTCTTGTCCCTTTGCTGTATTAGGGTCAAAACCAGAGTCAGGACCAGTGCAAAATCCTTCAGCATATGTTACTATTTCCCAGCAAGACCAGGACTGAAACGTGACTCTCACACACGCGGCCCAAGCCCTTCTGGATTTATGAACCATTCCAGGAACGTTCTGCCGTGTTTCTTAGCTCTGAGCTATTTATGCTGAAAAGGTTAATGCTGATGAAGGATGCTGCCTGCTTGCTGACACACTGACATTCCAGTCCCTGCCTCAAGACAACACCAGAGCTGCATCAGAAGAACATGGTCACCAAAGCCGCCCTCAACTCTCCAGAAACACAAGCTCTGCAACCCACAGGAGGTTCCCAGATCACCCCAAGGGACACCCCCTTGGGACACCACGGTTGGTGACCCCTTTTGTTATTTATTTACGTACTTGCCTAAAAGTCTCCAGAGCTCTTCTCCCACCAGTGGAATTCCTGCCGTCGGGATTCTGGGGACTATTTCCAAGTGCTCGTGTAGGAAGTGACAATCGAACTCATTCAGGCATTTGTGACTCAGCTGCAGGCTGGGAGGACGCTGCGTGGCAGGATGCTCCTAACTCAGTCAACACAAGCAGGGAACCAGGAGCTAAGGAACTCGCCCGTCACAATAACAGCAGATGGGGGCACAGACAGAGCACTGGAAACATCTTCAACAAGGCCCACACTCCTCTAGCTTTTGTTTTTCTATTTAAGGAGACTTTACGGCTTCAAGAAACGAGGCTGCTGCCCCAAATTGTACCTGAGAGTGAACACCCCCAGGGTACTTCCACACGGGCTCACTGGGGAGAGGCACAGAGCAGCAGCCAAGCCCTCACACACCAAATCTCTCTTAAACAGCAAGAGGAGCTTCAAAAAGCCAACTTGGTTTCCACTGAAAAGGAACTCATTCTATGCTCCTGCCTGAACAAACTGTACAGCTTTCCATCAGGCACTTTCATACCCGTGTACTCGACAACTTCAGAGATCATTTAAAAAGAAATATGTTACAGGAGCCCTGCCAACCACAAAAAGGTCTTGTGACTCAAAAAGATCAAATCTGAGAGGAAAAAAAATACTTAAACATTTCTACACAAACCATTTGAAGTCAAAAGTTCAAAAATTAGTATTTTTACATGCCTGCTCACAGGCAGATGCCCCGAGGTTATTTTCTCAGCCTCTATCTCCAGCTATCTCCTTGTACCACTCCGCCTTCCGTGCTGCATGCATCCAGGCAATTAACTTCAAAATCCTGCTACAGGCACGAGGGGCTTTGAAAATAAACGTCTTCAGAAACAGCCGCGACTGAGCAGGGTGGGGAGAAGAGGAGTTCCCAAAGACACTCGGAGGGAAATATTGTCACCATCCAACCAGTGGCACCTCTGGGCTCTAGGAGCAGCCCGTGAGGTTTTACACCTGTCCAGAACAACGTGGTTATTATGTCAGACGTCGGAAAAGATGCCTCACCTCGCACGTGGTTTTGGAAGCCCTCCAGGATGAGGTGCAGGGGCTGCAGGAAACGCCAAGAAAACCAGCGTGTCATCCCAGTGGCAGCATGGAGAGAGGGACACACCACCAGCTGGGGACAGCCGAGCTGCCTCAGGACACAGCACGCTTATGGAGACATCCCAAAGCACACCTCTGGGAGATCCATCCCAGTGATTTTCAGAGGAAGTTGGGAAGAGTCCACGGCGAGGTGACTTTAGCACAGTTTTCCCCCAAAGTGATCATGCAACAGGAGGACCCTGGTGCTGGCACCAGCTGTTCTGGCCATACAAAGAGCCACCAATTGGTTCCCACAACCTATTCCTGCAGGACTCTCGTCCACCATAAAGCTCCTGGCAGAAGGTTTAATGCTGTTGTGATTTTTATACTGCAAGTTCACCAGTACCCGGCCAATCCAAAATGGGATTAACCCTAATGGGTACAAAAAGCAGGGCTGTTGGGGAGGTTCTGTCAGTATTCTGAGGCCGTGGCTTTGCAAAGCTGAGCTTCCAAGAATTCCCTGTAGTATAGCTCCAGCTTACTGCCTTCCACCTACTTGGACTTGTCCTACTTCACTCCAGCAGCCAACAAACCCCTCCATTGCTGTTTTCTGATGCATTAAGCTCTGGGACACCACAGGTCCCTTTGATTTTCTCATTTCAAGTTGGACATCCATACCCTGGGGAAGCCCCAGACATGAGGAAAGGTCTGAGGAGCACAACACCATGGAGCACTCAGCCCAACAGGGAAGGCAAGAAGTAGAAACCTGCCACAAGGAGGAGGAATAAGGCTGAAAATCCTGCCTCTTCCTCAGAAAATGAGGCTGGCTAACAAGTTCAAATTCCTTGGTCATACTTCAGAGCCAAAGCTGATAGCCCTTCCTATCCCAAATCCCAGGCTGCCCCATTTTGCACCTTATGTTTATAAGGCACGCAGCAACTCTAACTCTTGCAAAATATCCCAAATTGCTTTCAAAGGGGTGAAATGAAAATAGAGGCAGACACCAGCAGGTTTAAGCCTGAGACCTCCCACAGAAAAATATTTAAAAAAAAGACTAACCTTCGCTGGCAATTTAAGAATATCAGCAATCGAAAAAAACCAAAATCTCATTTTCAGCCTTTAACCCAGGAAGAATAAAAAGAATAAAAATGCTCTGCGCTTCCACAGCACTTTTGTTGCTTTGCCCACCTAAAACAGCCTTTTAGCCCATGGTGAAGATCAGCAGCCGATTCTCCAAGAACCTTTTGGAGCCCTTTGGATTCCTTGGACAGGAGTCCAGGGGCAGGGTGGAAGGTGCCTGTGCCTCGGGTGGGGTTTGCCACGAGTGTCACCCCGGCACGGTCCATCCTGGCAGGCAGGAGGTCACGGGGCCAGCGCTGGCCCTTCCGCAGCAGCCACAGCCCAGGTTGCAAAGTTCTGCCTCCCCTCCGGGCTCCCCGTGAATTACAAATCCTCGGGTTGCCACCAAAACTCTCCGGGTTGCCACGCAGCCATCAGGAAGCATCACGGTCATCTTTTCCATCTTGTTTGCTTTGCATCAGAGCCCTTTAAACTCCCCGTGGCATTGGTGCTCCGCACAACGATTCCCTCCACGCAGCTATTCCTGTGCAGTGTCCAAGCCGCAGTGATTAATCATTCCCGCTCCCTCGGCTGACATATCGAGGTGGGGGAAACGACATCCTAAATGAGCAGAGCTGATTACCTGGGAAAGCAATTCTTCAAGATAGCACAGCTAACTAATAGCTCCATCTGCTACAAAAACACATTCCTGAGCCCCAGAGTGGTGGCAGGGCAGAGCCAACGATTCCCTCGCAGCTGCCGGATTCGGAATTGTTTGTCACAAGTCGACATAGAAATGTGGGGAGCACTTTTGTCCTTCCCGTCCCTGTCGCCTCGGAGGGTGGGGAGTCTCCATCAGAAGGGCTACAGAGACTTGTGACAGGGATGCTGAAGGTGAGATCCGGACTGAAAGAACACCCTGATATTAAATGCTTTGTCAGGACCACCCTTGTTTTTATCTCCCCGATTCCAAGCACACTCAGCAAATGCCCATCCCTGTGGATGCAGAGGGGCTTCAGGGAGGGTACTGAGGTTCTCTAGTCCTTACCATTTACAAGCCACCCTAAATTTTAACAGGAAAACAAACCAAAGCCCAGGCAATGTCTTTGCCCACGGCAGCCCCTCCACTCACTGCCAGCCAACAGGCCTGGCTGGGACCTCAACTGGAGCTACACCTGCCCTGGCACCAAACACCAGCATTTTACCAGAGCCACAAGCTCATCCTTGACCTGCTTCCTTCTTGTTTCGTAAAATAAGAAATGAAATCTGATATTCAGGAAGTCCAATTCCATACACTCATCATCAGACAGTCTCCTGGAGTAACTGGTCCTCCTAGGGAGGACCAACACAAATGTCAAGCTGCAGCGAGTCATTTAAAAACAAGTTCTTGCAGATCCTACCCAAGACATGCTCTCTTCATTACAGACACAACCAAATTTGCATAGGTATCAGAGAAGCAAATTAGCCAACAGAGAGAGCCCTGCCCCACTGCAGCCCCTTGAGCTGCCAATGGGCCCCAGGGACACTCCACATGTCAATTTTATTTATTTTAGTTGATACTTTATTTTGCAACTCTGTCCCTTCAAAGCCACTTGAGCTGCCACAGCCTACACATCAATTTAATTTATTTTTTTTAAGGATGTGGACACTTCCTTTTGCAACTTTGCTACAAATAAGGCAATCTCAAGACAGACTAAGAACTTTTGGCATCACTTTCACTGTCACTGACAAACAAGGTGCTGTTGGTCAAACATTCCTGAAGAATTTTCCCTAGGATCATAATATAGGGGTTTCCTCCTCTTCCTATTCCCCTCAGCCCCCCCTGAAATCACACCTTTGGGTATATTCTAATGACTTCAGAAGCTTTAAGAACGAGAGTCACTGGGAAGCTCCAGTCACCTGTGATGTACATTCATCCATCTTCCTTCCTAATTCAAGGCTCTTGGGAAGAGCTTTGCCACAAATTAAGCCACGGTTGGAGGTTTCCTGATCGAGGCAGGCACAGACCAAACATCCCCAGGAGATGCAGCTACCCCTGTTGTAACAGCGAGGGGTTTCTTAGGAGTTTTTTTTTTGGTTTATTTTTAAGACTATCAAGAGATTTCGGGGCAGGGGGGAGCCATTAAAGAATGGCATCAGATTTAAAGGCAACAAGCTGGTCTTGGAAAAGCCAGGTTTAGCAGCTCCGTTTGGATAACACACTCAATTCTACCCTGAGACAACCTCGGGTAAAACAGGCAAGTCATATTTAATGTTAAGGCTGCAGCAAAGCTGTTTGTACTGGCAGACTGTCTCCCCAGCTCACCCCCCTGAAAACCCTCAAACATTCCCATATTTTACCAGCCCAGACCTTCTTGGCTCCACGGGCACATCCTCAGCTCCTCAGCACATCCATTTCCCTGATAGCCCTGCCATGCTCCCATCATGTGTCAGCAAAAGCCAGGAGCTCTAAATTAGGACTGTTGGAGTGATTTTCTGGCTGTGGTTGATTTATCCCATTTGTGAAATAAGTAAATTACCGTGGTATCCAGAAGAATGATACAAGTGCAATCACTTAAGAAATTAGCCCATCAAACACAACCACACGGACCCAATCTTGGATTTGCAACCTGACTTAATAACCTTGTTGTGCTGGTTGCTCACATTCAAACCAGAACTGAAGGGTTATACACTTGTGTTAATTAATACAAGAAAACAGTACAGGCAAAAGCATTTTCCTAAAAATTGCTTTTACCTAAACAAATCTGTCGTGTTTCCCTCTGCCTTGGAAGGAGGGAGAAAAATGCCTCCGGAGCAGAGATTTCATAATTTCATTCAAAAGTCACCACTCATGTGTTGTGCTGTTGACAGCTAATTAAGTTCTCCCAAGGCAAAATAAATGTAATGTTTTAAAGTTGCTTCCTTGCCTTAAAAAAAGTCTTGACTGATATTTCACTCACTTATTATTAATCAAGGAAAAAACAATGAAACAGGGAATTCAAATTGGTTTCAGCCAGAATCCCAGCACCTTCTCCATCCTGTAAGTAGGTCACTAATCAGGTCTGGGTTTAATTTTGCTCAATTCTGTTTCTTGGCTCTGACAACTATCACCCTGGACACAAGTCCTGACTCGGCAGCTTCAGCGATTAGACAATAAACTCCATTTTGCTTTGTAAGGGCAAAAGATGTGGGAAGCTGAGCAATCGAGACAGCCACACTGAGATGCTGCACCCACACCTCCAATGGTTTTTGAACCTTATTTTAAAGTGGCTTCGAGAAAAAGCCTTGGATTTGTGCTGTTCCAAAGGATAATGAAACCTTGCTTGCAAAGTCCCTGCACACACAGGGTGTTCCAAATACTGTGGCTTTGGTCAGACAGTCACTTAAGAGCCACCTCCAGCAGATTGCAACGCTCCCCCCAAAGCCACGGCAAAGCAAAATCTGCTCCCACAAATGAACTTGGGAGTCCTCTCCACTTGGAGAGGATCCCTTATCCCTCTGACCGACACAATTCCACTATTGCCTCGCACATGGGGCAGTGCTGGGAGCAGCTGACACGTGTCACTGCCCAGGTCCGAGCACATTAAACCGAACTCACGATTCAAGCAAAATAAACTACTCAAAAGCCAAAATCACCGGACACCCGAAGGCAGCTTCCAAAGCATCATTTATCAGCCGTATCTGCCAGGTTGTTTTTAAAAACAGCCAGGAGGGAATCTATGGAGCCACATCCCGCTGTGAAGAGCGCCAGGGTGTTATCACGACGCCAGCAAAGTGCCTTTCCTTCATCTCCTGAAAGCCCCTGCAGATAATATTTCAGCAGTAACGGCGCATCCCTCCCCGCGGCACCGACACAGCCGAGATGCGCCGGGAGCGGTGCCAGCAGCCCCAGAGCTGCTCTGTGCAGGTGAGCAGCACCTCCCAGCCCAGCCCAGCCCCAGCAGCACCTCCAGATCGATCCAGCTCCGTGGCCATCGCCCGACCTGCTAAATCACCCCAAGGGCAAGCCCTGCTGAGTTATGGGACCATTTCTCCTCCTGCCTCGCTGCGAGCAGCTCGCCATAAACCACCCTGAGCCAAGGCAACCCAAGGCTGGGAGTGGAATGGGGCATGTGACAGGGACAAAGAGAGACAGGTGCATGGTGGGGCTTCTGCTCTACAGAAAACAAACCATGTGGCACCTCATGGTCAGGAGGGTTCAGGTGACAGCGGCCCCCAACACAGCTCACCCCCCTCCTCTCTTCCCAAGCAACCTCATGGGTCAAAAACCCGCTGGGCGCACGGATAAATCCAAGCAAGGAAAAGATACAGGACAGCTCTGCCAGGGTGTGCACTGCAAAACCTTCTGCAAACAAAAATAAACGTGTTTATTTTGCCAAACCAAGCGAACTTTGTGTCCTCTTTGGGGTGAGTTATTCCAGGATGGTTTTCGCACGAGGCTGCCAAGGAGAATATGTGAGGTTTGTGGGCTGCGTGGCAGGAGGCGTTTTTGGGTGGCTGGTGGAAGCGATTGGGCTGGAGGTTGTTTTTGAAGTTCTCTGATTTGCTCAGATTTCCCCTGAAGTGACCTACAAAAGCAAAGGGGACGGGAAGAACTTGTGCTTATTTTCTCTAGTTTACTGCTGTCAAAGACACCTTAAAAGCTGTCAAGAGATATTTTTCCTCTCGTTTTCTTCCTCCGTGTTGTAAATTCAGGTCAGGCCTGCATTTGAAGTTTATCAAAAGGCAAACGGGAGAAACTGCTTCTCTGAAAAAGCAAAAGGGCTGGTTTTGATGTCCCGGGGGCTGCTCCAGCAGCATCACCACCAGGAGGGTCCTTTGTCCCAGCTCAGCTGAAACAACAGGATCCAGAGATCTGACCCGGCTCTTATACGGGGACAAACCACAGGCAGCGGGAATGCAACCACCTATTCCAAATTAAAACTGCCTGTGAGGATCAGACAGACACCAGCTGAGGGCTCAGCAGTTTCCCATTTGCACTGGATGCACTGGGAATGCCGCAGGACACTCTGGGCAAAGGCTTGGCATTCCTTGCATTCCAAGTACAAATCCCAGGGGATAACACCAGTCTCCTACCAAAACCAAAGTGCAACCAGTCCAAATCAAACACAAAGTAAGGACAAACCCACTCATTTCTACAAGAAAAGGCACAAAACTGGAACACGGACCACTGGGGTATGAGTGTTCCACCTCTCCAAGTCCTGGCTCCACAACCAGGAATCTCAGCTGGGCTGGCTCAATGATGTGCAGAGGACACTCCAGGCTGCCTTTCATGTTTTCTCCTGTGTGTTGGGGACAGAGGATGAGGGAGTTCTATACTCTGAAAATACTCAATTATTTTAATAAGATTACGTTGGAGATTGACAATATTTAGAACAGTCCCTGGAATTTATTAGCCTGCCAGCACTCCAGATAAGTAATTTGAATGCACAGATCTCTTAAACTTAAGTAACTAACTGGCAAAGAGCCAATTCCCACCCTCCATGGTTTTAGGCCCAACGCTAAGTTTTGGAAATAAACTCCAGAACCCAGCAGTAAAATGTCTCAGATAATCTCACACCCCAAACCTTTCCCAGAGATCTCTTCTAATGATGTTTTTGCACACAAACGTAGAGGAGCCGAAACCCACAGACTAATCCTCCCTCTTTAAACAACTCACATTATGAGCAAACCAAGTCACACATGAATGGAATGTGGAGTCCAAAATGACATGGACTAATGTAGCTCTTCTGCACAAGGAACATGGTGCAGCATAAAACAGCAGGGCATTTAAACCTGGAACTGGCATTTTGGAGGGACACCATCACTTCTGTGAAGTCCTAAAAGAATTCTTGACTGTGGCATGCCCTGGGAGGGGGCTGATTTAAATGTCCCCTGCTGCATTGCCACCAACAGGACTGGGTCACACCCCTGGGGTGGACGGGAGCAGAGCAGCAGTGGGTGTGCAAACCAGCACCACTGCCCAGCTGGGCTCCCATCCCAGCACTGGGAAGGGGCTGCAGAGGTGTGTGGTACCAAAGTGGCCCCAGGAGGGGACACGGGGCTGCACCAACCCCAGTGCCAGCCTCGCTGCCTTCCCCGAAACCTGGCAGGCTCTCGGGAAGAGCCCGACACACACGGAGCAGGTTATTTACTTGGAGGGGAGGGAATTAATAAGAGAGTCATAACCGGTATTTACATAAAGCTTGACATACTCAAAGCCCTGTGCAAACATTAATCCTTAACAGCCCTCAGAGGAAGGTCAGAGTTATCTTCTCTCTGCATTGAGGAAATCTCTGCCAACTGTGCTGGCGGCTCTGGTGGCTCCAGCTCACCAGCCCCAGGATGCCACCACACCTGCCCAGCTCCACTTGGACACCCCCGTGTCAGAGACACCCCAGTAAGTGGGGAAACCATCCCATTAGGCACGAATGACTCCCTGAAAGCAGCCACCAGCCCTGCCAGAACCGCTTGGCTCTGGCTCTGCGGGGAAGGAAGGAGTGGGGTTTTTCCTCCCAAGGCAGGAAGGCTTCAGAGGAACTGGATCCGTGCACATGGAAGAGAACAGCACAACTCCAGCAAACTCAAGTTACCTTCCCTTTGGAGCCAGACCAAGCAGACATCACATCCTTTGCCATCAGCTCCAGCCTCGACACCCAGAGCAACTGCACTGGACAAAACAGGTGGGGAGAAAGGAGGGCCACAGTGGAAAGTTTGTCACTTCTGTCACAGCCATTTACCTCCAGCTTTTGGGATGAGACAGGTCAGGTCTGACCTGAGGGATCCACTGCAGAACTGGCAATTAAAGCAGGTAAAGGCTCCACAACAGTGCCCAGCCCCACTCAACCCTTCACAGCTCCCACTGCAGGACGGGTCCCCACAACCTCTGTGGACATCACATCACTCTCCCTCCCTAAAGTGGACCCAGAAGGACAAGCACAAGGAGCTGCTGCTGCTGCTGCCGACAACCTCCAGGGGCAAAGGAAGGGTTATGCAAGCCAGCAGACACCAAGAAATCAACTGAGGAGGAAAGGAAGGTGCCTGGGGTAAAAGCACTGAAAAACCTAAAGCAGAGTTCAGCCAGAGCTCCCAGAGCCTGTGCAGAGCACAGAGTCCTCTGCTGCTGTCAGGAGGGATCTGTAAAGCCCCTGAGCAGCGTGTCAGCCCTCGCTGGGCAGCACCACTCACCCACCCAGACAGGGCTCTGCACGGGATGCTGCGGGCTGATGATCCACTCGGCAATAAATACACCTCAGGACTCCACAGTTCCCAGATTTTCAATCAGGAGACTGTCCAAACATGCCAGCAGGCATTGCTGTTCCTTCCTTCCCCCAGTCCTGGCTGGTGCTCAGACAGCACCTTTCCCAAGCCCCACTCCAGCAGGAAAACATCTGACCGATGCAGCAGCATCCCGGCTCACAGCCACTCCTGAAGCCTTTGCTGAGCTTTTTCCCCTTGAAATTCAACTTCCTGGCACCCCAGGGTGGGAGATACAACTCAGATAGGGGAAAGCAGACGCCCCTTCCAAAGGCTGCCACACTTCTGAAAAGGCAATTTAATGCTCGCTTTGTGTTCAAGTTGGGGGAACCAAACAGAGGAGAAGGAACATGTACAGGCATTATCCCGCTGGCCTCCCACCAAAAAGGTAATTAAAAACCTCCCCCTGAACAGGTGGGTCAACAAAACCAGCGTTAATGCCTCGGATTGCCAAGGAAATGTCTCCAAGCACACAAGCTGTCCCAGCAAGCCCCTGGGATCTGAAAGCACATTTCTGTTCTCTGACACCTGGCCCGCGATGAAATGGTTATCGATCCACGGGGAGCCTCCAGTGGGGCTGGACAGGGTGGGAGAAGAGCAGTCCAGGTGTGCTGGTGATGGGGACAGTGCACTGCAGAGCTCACCTTGCTGGCCCCAGGAGCTCCAGGCCAACACACACCCCGTTATTTGGGCAGCAGAGAATCCACAGAGCCTCTCTAGGTCTTATTTAGCCAGTACAGGATCCACACAGTCTCTCTAGGTCTTGTTTAGACAGTAGAGAACCCATACAGGCTCTCTAGGTCTTGTTTAGCTAGTACAGGATCCATACAGCCTCCCCAGGTCTTGTTTAACCAGTACAGGATCCATACAGGCTCTCTAGGTCTTGTTTAGGCACTACAGGACCCACACAGCCTCACCAGGTCTTGTTTAACCAGTACAGGATCCATACAGGCTCTCTAGGTCTTGTTTACAGCCACTACAGGATCCATAACAGCCTCCCCAGGTCTTATTTAGACAGTAGAGAACCCATACAGGCTCTCTAGGTCTTGTTTACAGCCACTACAGGATCCATAACAGCCTCCCCAGGTCTGGCAGTGCTGACCCAGAGCAAGAGTGTAAGGCTTGGGATACTCCTGGAGCCCTAAAGTGGAGCTGGAAGGATTCTTTTCAACAGACCACAGGCTGCACTCTTGGAAAATATCAGAACAAAGCGGGTGGGCAGTGCCAGAACTGCTCACCCAGAGAACAGAAACATCCGCCCCGAGCCCGACTTTGCGGCCCCAGTGCAATGAGCACCTTGATTTACGGCGCTGCCAGTGCCATTACAACGCCGAGCTCGGGAGGAAAAGGTCCATTAAAAGATTGCTTTTAGTATGAAATTTCACCGGAGATACATTTTCTCTTGTCAAGGGCACCAAATTGTCCACGTAATTTCAGACCTCTGTAGTAAACATCCTAAAAATACAGACTTTTGCAGCAAATCGTATTATCTTGAACAGGGTTTTGCTGAATTCCTTTCCTCCCCTGGCTCAGGCTGGAGCTGGAAAATCACTCCACAGCCAGCAAGCTCTGCCCTGGCCCCAGCAATCTGCACACACCTGCTGAAATCCCATTGAGCAATTTTACAGCACACCCCTCTCCAGAAAGGAAGGTTTAAACCTAATAGTGGGAAAACTCAGAAATACAAAAACTGCCAGTGCAGACAAGCACGTGCAAAGGCTGCCAAGGAATGGCACCGGATCCCCTGCAAATGGAGGATTTTCAAAACTAAATTAGAAGTTATCTCATAGCTCTGATCCTATCTCAGAAATAAAAATCTCCTTCAGCTCCCTTTCCATGATCTTGGGTGCTCACACCGGGAAGAACCTGATTTCTTCAGATGGGCTTTTTAAAAGGCAGAGGTGTATTTTGTTCCCAAAATGCTGCCTTGAAAGCCCATTCAGTTTTGAAAGCAGCAAGTTTATAGCTGACATTAACCTTGCAAGTCTTTGGATATTCTTTTTCTTCCATTTTTCGAGGGGTCAAATCTGACGAGTTTCTCACAAAGTCCCTTCTGGAAACAAAACACATCCCAATCTCCTGTTTCCTCTGGAGGAACTGCCTTCACCAAGCGGAGCATCTTCACCATGCCAAGAGCAGCAAGAAAGGACACACACACTCTGCCAGCCCATCAAGCAGCAATAAGCACCGTTCAGGTGTATTTACATGCATCTTCTCCTATTAATCTGCTGTAGAAACAGGGGAAACTTGGAGGCTGTTCCCCCGAATTAGGAAGATGATAAAGAAATAAAGCACAAGGAGATATTCTCACCAAAACCTTCAATTATCACCCAAAGTGAAGCCAGGAACAGACTCTGTTGACTCTCCCAAGGTAACCCAGCTCCCCTCAAACGACCTTTACAAATGTCAAATCATCCACGACTCGCTGCACCTGCTTTTCACCAGAAACGAAGCCAACAGCTTGGAAATCCCACATCTTCATGTGAATGCAGGAATTCTGTCCCCTGTGACAGGGGGAAGAACACTCTGGACTCACCACTCAGTTAAATATTACAGCGACCCCAAGACTTTGATCCTCATCGCTTTTGAAGGAAAACACCAGGAGCAACTGGCAAAGCTTGATAATGCCTAAGCCTCTGGATGGTGCATTAATGCTCCTGATGAGTTGGGAGGCTCCTGCACTGCCAACCAGGAACAGCACAACCAGCCCAGCAAGCTCTAATCCAATAAGCAAAACAAGAAGAGCAACACAATGTCACTTCCCCTTCAACGCTTACGGTTCAGGGAAGAGTTTGCCTTACTTGAGGCTACAAATACTGTGGCTGAAAGCACCAAACACATCCACTGCCAACTCAGCTGTGAACTCGCAGAGAGCCGTCGACTGCTCCGCACGCCGGGCCCGAGATCTGCTTAACACTTGGATCTGCCATGAGTGAAGTCAACAAACAGTCCAAGGCAGGGGCCTTATGAAAAATACCTGCACAGAAATGCACATACATTAAGGCTACAGACTGCTGGGTAGCTGCCAAGGATGATGGAATACAGTATGGTTTACTTATTTCTTTTTAATGGCTCCAACATTCCACCTGAAAAATGGGTCCTGGAGCTACATAATTGGGGATAAAAATTAAGCGACAGTTGCCATTTGTCAGCAGGGAATGTGATCACACACATCGCTCACACCATCACACCCGATCCCGAGGTCCCTCCCGGCAGAGAGCGAAGGGGCACTGCAGCACCAACACCCCGACTGCAATTCCAACACAGCACTAAAGGATTATACACTGCTACAAATGTGTTTATTAAACAAAGTGAGACTGATCTCTCTGGTTTGCTTTCTGCTCCTAACATCACCTGAATGTTTCAGTCACAGGCTCCATGATCCTTCTCAGAAGGCACCACAATAGTGTCTCAAATTTAATGTCATTCCATGGTTTTACTGCATCACAGAATGAGGAATGGTTTGGGTTGGAAGAAACCTTAAAGCTCATCTTGTTCCAACCCTCTGCCATGGGTAAGAACACCTTCCCCTAGACAAGGTTGCTCTAAGCCCCATCCAACCTGGCCTTGAGCACTTCCAGGATGTCCGTCCTCTCATCCCTCTTTTCTTGTGGTCAATGGGGGGAAATTACATTCTCAAACCAGGACAGGGTCCTCCATGCACCACTGTCACACCAACATCAGCAACAACCTTAAAACCTCATGTCCAGGAGCACAGGCAAGAAGGTGGCAGTGCAAAGGTACCCTGTCTAATGGTTGTCTCCCCTACACCACGGGGGGTGTAGGAAGTTCCTCCTGTACCTTCCATCCTTCCCTGACCTCATGGCAATGCCAGAAAATAGAAGCCAAATCAATTCCCAGAGACTGACACAAGGCCAGCCCTGTAATCCAGAGCAGTGATGGGATCCTTTCACTCCCAGCACTTCAGCCCAGCTCTAAGAAAGACCTGCCACAAAGGAAGGCAGCTTAACACCGTTTAATATGTAAACCAGTTTTCAGGAAACTGGAGCAACCAGAGAGGAAGAAAAACAGGTTTTATTTACAGAGTTCCTGATGCTATGAAGGCACATTTTCATTTCATTCCCACACAAGCAGCTCTCCACTGGGAAGTTCCGCCTTCATCTCCTCATTCACTTCTGTCGGTGCTCTCAAAGGAGCCAAGGCAGTGTGCTCCATCCTTACGCTTCCTTCCAGTCACAAAGCAGCCCAAAATAAACACGACAAGACTCTGAACCACTAAATATTTTTAAGTACTTGACACCCAGTTCCCTCAGAGAACTGCACAGATTGCACATTCACAGAATGCTAGGATTCTTCGCACATTTTCCAGGCCATGTTTCCCAGAATTTACACAGTTTCTTCCAAAATATTGTGCAATATATTATACCACCAAAATACTCAACTGCTTGGCTGGACACATGAAAAGATTTGCTCATTTTCTCCTTTCGGTTTGTTTCAGGTGATGTTTCTATATATCATTTTTTCAGCCAAACCAACAATACAGTAAAATAATTCCCTAAATCCCCAGAAGAGTTGGAACTATCATTTGTTTCGCACCGAGCATCCGCTCTAGAAAACTTCTTCCAGGAAGACAATTGGAAGCAAGTCCAGTAAGTTGAAAGTCAACTTAATTCTTCCAAATTCAACTACCAGAGATCTCCGGCCTCACTGGGGAGAGGGAAAATCATAGATATGTATATATGTATATAAATATATATAGACAGATGTATCTCCCTGCCCTGGCTGCTCCTGTTTCCAAAGGACTCCACTCTAACCCTGACGACCCCAGGTAAGGTGGGCAGCGCCACCAGCCACGCAGCATCAGCACAGTTATGACCGCAGAGCTATTTTGGTTTCATGTACAGAGTTTACTACCACCTTATAAAAAGAAGGATTTCCAGAAGGCAAATGGACCGACGTCTCAAAATAGAGTGTTTACATTAACGCTTGGCAAGCGGAGCCTGCAAACAGAGATGAATAGAGATAAGCTATAAAAAAACACCGTGGACATTTACTTGCTGGAATAGGAGCTTGTAATCCAATTTCAAGTCCTTCTGCCAAGTGTTACACACAGCATCTTTGTGTGTGTGTGTGTGTGTGTGTGTGTGTGTGTGATGATTCCAGCCCGCATCCCCCACCGCCCCTCGGCGAGGAGCAGCCAACGAGAAGAACCGGCAATTCCGGCGGAACGCTCCATTAAAGAGCCGTTTGGATGGGAAGTTACGGCCTGGGTATATCCAAACTCACTGTCCCTCCATTTGCGGAAGCATTAAAAGACCGGGAAAGGATAATAAATGCTGCCTGAGAGGCACGAGGGAGGCCGGAACGAGGGCGGAAAAACAAACCTTTCCGCACCTTTCTGTTGTTAATGGAGAACAAACAGGCTCTGCCGGCGTTTGGAGGCTCACGAGAGCCCTGTGGATGGAATTACTGCTTTGTAATTAAACGAGTCTGTTCGTTCCGCACACAACACACAAAAAGTCACATAAAACAAGCCAATCTGAGCCAGCTCTCCCTGGATGAAGCAGAGCAGGATCATTTTGGACACAAGCCCACACCCCTCTGCCATCAGACCAGTGCAAGGGCAACCCAGCACCATCCTCCAGACTTTCACACTCCTGAAAACTCTTTTAACAGCCTGATTACACTGGGTTTCGGTGCTTTTACGGCATGAAGTTATATTTTTAAAGCTTCTAGTATCACCTGATATCCGGGAAGAATTCCTCTTCCATTGGATTCTAGTCTGACACAACACAGCAAAGATCCTTAATTCAGTTAATCGCTCATCACATAAACAAAGAAACCTCTTGAGAACCAGAGAGCAACACGCACATGTATTTGCAATGCATAAGAGGATATTTTCTTTTTTTTTTTTTTTTTTAATGGCAACAATGCAATCTATTCAGTGTGAAGAGTCTGGGAGGCCAATTAAATACTTTGGGTTCCATAATTATAATTGCAGTAATGAATAGGAAGGAGCATTACCGTTCGCACAATGCAGTTCCTCCTCAAGTCAATGATTCACTCCTTGTCTGCTTTCAACTAACCTTTTGTGTCTCCTCATATCAGATCTTGCAGATTAATTTGACTAGAATAAAAATATCCCCAAATATCCCAGGTAATGTAATACATTTGGCATCCCCCGACTATGCCTACACACAGCCTACAGAAGGGACTGTGCACTGAATGGAAAACGTTAATTTTGATTAATTAATGACAATGCAGCAAAACTCAGGCCACAGGCAAGCCCATGACAACAGGGAAAAGCTGAAACCTGATTGCCTGGAGGGGTCTGAGGTTTTTCTTCCCCTCTAAAATAGCTCTTCCTGATCGCCCCTCACCTGGAAAGCAGCTTTGGGGAAGGATTCCTCTCCCTCATTTTCTTCCTGCAGCAGCTTTTATCCACTGTGTGCCTGCAGAGATCAGCCTCAGGAAATTGAGGACTTTCTCCCGGGGAAGTTAACCCCAAACTGCTCCCTTTCCACTTAGAAAAGTAAGTATATTTGGGTGGGTTGGGTATTTTGCCAAATATTCTCAGGGCTCCCCCAAACTTGATGCCCACTGTACTTTGCTGCATTTTGAGAATGAATCACCTGACAGGAATCCTCCAAATACACCAGAGCTGAGGTAGATTTTCCTCCAAACAATCATCCCCTTTGGTAAACCTTCAGCACGGTCTCTCATGGAAAACAAAGCTCTTTCTCCCCAAAGGAGAAAGGGTTAATGCTGGGCCAGAGCTGCACAGGCACCAATTGCCCCCCTTGCCTTGAGGAAATGAAAAGGAGAGATTTAAGTAAATCCAGCTGTGTGGATTCAAAACTTCGGCTTGCGAGACAGCAAAACAACATCCTTCAGAGATGCAGAGAAAGGGAAAAGTTAATTTTGTTGATGGAAGACCCAAAAAAACAGCAGATACTAATCCGGGCGAGGGAAAAATCTCCTGCAACGTACAACAAACAGGACCTGGAGTGCCAGGCACTGCAGGGATTTATTACAAACCTGAGGAGACAATGAAACACACCCCTGACTTTGGGGTTAGAGCAAGGTGCTTTTGGACTGTCACTGCTCATCAAGGATCTGATCACCTTCGCCAACGAAGGCCATGAGCGTCGCTGCAGACTCTGCTCAGGTAACACCGTGAGAAACAGGCCTTTGGAGAACCTTCTGAACACACTGCCCGTGTCCAGAAACTCACCTGGGCACCCTGCCCACCTGGAACACGCCCTCAGTCACCCACGGCTGCACTTGCTTTACTCCTCTTTGGCATTGTTCAGAAAACGACTCATTCAAAAAGTCAACCCTCGCCTGGTCGAGGACACCTCAGAAGCCAAAAGGGGCTCTGCAAGATCACTTAATTACATACTTACTGATTTCTAATGAAGGCAACTCACAGGATCTGTCATCAAGACTGTTACGAGACTTATCACGAGCCACAAGCAGCCCCAATGTCTGCCTGTAATTAACACAGACCTGTAAAACCCAGCACTGCCGCAATCGGGTCCGAGCGCGTGCGGCCACGTTAGTTGACATCTCCTGTTGACTGAATTAGAGCATCTTCTAATGAAGCTCGCTTCAAAATCATTTTACATCCATTTGCTCATGTCAGCATCAATGTATTCAGCATTATCTACCAATTAGTAAAACGGAAAACATTCTTTAGATAATCTAAAATCTCGCTAAAATATTCAACGTGTCATTCATTTACTACAAACTGCCCTATAAAAACAAATTACTGGAGCCAGCTGTCACAAAGCAACAAGTGTCTCAGGACAGAGTGGTTTTTAAACCGAGGGTTTTCCAGGACACGTGTGAGGTGCTGGTGGTTCCATCTTCACCTCCAGCAGAATCAGTTACTTCCAAAGCTGCCTGTGTCCCCATGGAGTGGGTGACGCCACTACAGGCAGGAGGACACAGACCACTCCATTCTGGAGGTCAGAAGGACACCACAGGGGTCAGGGGTAAGGGCTGGGGAGGGGTTCACCTTCTAGAAGGACCCAATGTTTGTCTGGGATTCCACCTTCTGGCTCCTCAGACCTGCCCAGCGCCGAGGATGCAGCACCACGAAGGAGGCGCGACCCAAAGCAGGCACCTTCTCAGACTGCATTTAGGGAGGAGCCCCTTGGCCTCTCCAGCCTTGTGCAGGACTTACAGACTCAGCAATGGGAAGGTGTTTTCCACTGGATCAGGCTGGCAGGGATCTCCCAACAGCTCTCCACGTGCGAGCCAAGCCCGGCGAACAGTGCCAGGGCTGCAGCTCAGGTAGGGCACGTCGCCAGCGCCAGCCCAGCCAGGGACTGCTCCAGAAGGATTCCCAATCCAGGCAACACCCGGCAGAAACCTCCAGGCAAGCTCACCCAGCACTGGGATGGTCACAGCCTCATCAGGGTGAGGTTCACTCCCTGCCACACCACCGCACTCCTCCACTGCCAAAGCCACCCCCAAACTGTCCCACCCCACCAGCTCCCAGTGGGGACGTGTTAGGAAGAGGACTCTGCGTGCCTTGGCAAAAACAGGGCAAAAGCTTTTTGTCTGGTGTTTTTTTTCGACTCCAAAGAAGCAACCCCCCTTGTTTTTCCCTAAGTTTTGCAGGCAGGGTTATTGGAAGAGTGGCTGGTTGGGTTTTTTTAATCTCCGGAGCATGGCAGAGCAGTAAATCTTGCATTATGCTCTGAAGAGTGTCAGGTTTGGGCTTCATTTTGGTCTCAGATTAGACTCCTGAAGCAATGAATCTTCCATCACGGAGGCCATTACCAACTGAGGCCTCCTTCATTTTGGACTGCTTTATCCCTGATTGGGTTATAAAACTTATCTCTAACCCCCTCGGCTGCGAGGGGCTCAGCAGACCTACAGATTCCCTGTGCCAGGGGCGGTTTAGGTTGGATTTTGGGAGAATTCCTTCCCTGGAAGGGCTGTCCAGCCCTGGCACAGCTGCCCAGGGCACTGGTGGAGTCCCCATCCCTGGAGGGATTTAAAAGCCACATAGATGTGGCACGTGGGGACATGGTTAGTGTGGTGGCCTTGGCAGTGCTGGGTTAATGGTTTCACTCAATGATCTTAGAGGGCTTTTCCAACCTAAACGATTCTCTGATTCTAAATTACCATATGCAAATTGCGATCATTTAAAGGCATTTATAAAAATCAAGTAAAACAGCCCATGAATATTGAAAAATGCTTAAGTGCGAAGTTAAACGACAATTTTCAAAACACACGAAGGAAATCTGACCGTAACCAACCAGTCCCATGAAATACCGTATCTATCATCAACTTTTTAATTACCAATTGATCAACATGTAGACAGTGTAATAGCTTTCAGCTTTTAATTACTGAACTATCAAAATTCCAACCAAAAAAAGGAACCTCCAGAGATGAAACTGTAATGCTTGATTATTCACTGCTACATAATGAATGATTTGTTTTTAAACAAGATGTCAAGTTCCTCATGTAATCCATCTGGATGTGTGACTCCGCAAAGCTCACACTGCCCATACTAAGTACTTGGGGCTCCTTGTCTCCCTTCTCTCCTGACCCCACCAGCAAAGGCTTTTTGGGGATTTTTCCCCCCTTAAGGCAAAACAGTCCTGAATCAAGGGGCTGACAAGGCACACAAGCTGCCAAGCCACGCTGCCAATCCAGACACGCCGTTCCAGCTCCCTCCAAAGGGACAGGTTTTGCCTGGGAGGGAACAGACACTCCTTCCAACTCGCTTGCAGTCCCAAGGAAGCGGCTCCAAACCAACACAACTCTACGGAGCGATAGGCATGGAAGTGGTGCCTCTCTCTTCGCACGTACGGCACCGACAGAGGCACCGACGCCGCGGGATCCGGGATGCAGCTCCCGGGTTTTCTTCCCACAGCCTGAGCCGAGCGAGGATTTAAGTGCTGGCATCACACAGAGAAAGTACATCGAGGTTTTTTTATCTCTGCCCTAAATTCAGCGTCGCATCCGCACGTCCCTTCCACGCACTGACACTAACCAGCCTCTCCTCCTGTGTGTTTTTATCCTAATAACCATCCCCACCTCAAAACCCCAAAGCAGCCCCCTGCAAATTCCTGTTTCCGTGGAAAATGCACAAGGATCCAGAGGTTTCCAGCAACGTGACGATGCGTTTCGAGGTCACAGAGAGGATTCTGCCAAATCCAGGCTTTTTGCCTTCAGAGGGACGTTTCCCAGAAACACTTGTTTGCAAATTCAGGGATCTGAGTAGGGATGTAAAACATTCTGGAAGTAAGAGTGTTAAACGAGGGTGCTTCCAAGCGGAGCCCATTAGTCAATTAAAAATGAAAATACCAGCAAATAATATATTTGTTCCTTCAGCCCTGTGGCAGCAATGAACGTCCCTCAGCCCAAGCCCCTGATGTAGAGCCCTTCTCTGCGCATACCACCCCTGAATAGTTATTCCACAGAACGGCATCCTACAAAAAACAAGGAACAGAAGCCTTTTATTTTCCCTCGGTCACAGCCTCGGAACCCCAGTTGTTGCCAGCCAAACCCGACAAGACTTCCCCCATAAAATCACCCACTCCAGCCACATCTGGGCTTTGATTTCCACACGGAAACCACAAGCTCCTTCCTCACACTTCCCTTGGGAAGCTGCTCGCATGCCGAGCGTGTACGGATTTCCACATAAGAAATTCAGTAATCAGTCCAGGAGCTGTAAGCACTTATGACAACAATATCTATCAACACTTACCATATTTACAACTAAATCATGTAAATACCAGCCAGCTCTCCTCTGCATGCTGATAATCTGGACAAATGAAGGCTGAAAAAAAACCACTCCAAGAGGAGCCCAGACAAACACAACCACGTTGGGTGGGAAACAAGCACTGATGGCACTAACAGGACAGAGGAGCTGATGGCAGAGCAAGGGGGACACCCAGGGCCACCCTCTCCCTGGTACAACCACATGAGCCCTCGGTCATGCACAACAACAGCTCCCTGTGCTTGGCTTTGTATATTTGCTGTACACATTAGTGTATTTCGCAAATATTTCACATATAGGATCCCTAATATTTCCCAGAAAAATAGAAACAAGCTGCTTCAATACCTACTCAGAGCTCTCCCCTCTCCATCTGCCTCTGAATCCCTTACAAATCCTGGGAACCAATTTAAAATGAAAAGATCCCAATTTCAGAGAGGCTTCCCCCCACCCCTGCCAAGATGGACCCTTTTTATTACACTTATTAAACCAACAAAAATGACTCTTCAGCTGCTTCACTCAAACGCAGCTTCCACAGCAGTTTAGGCAAATGCTTTCCCAGACCTTTATAAGAGAAAAGTGATTCCATATGTAATTGGATTTTTTGGCACAACAAAGATACCAAGTTATTAAAACTCTCACACGGCTCTGGATTGTCTCTTTAATGGACACCAGAGTCCTCGACCACTATAAACACATTTTATGTAAAGCAACAAGGAGCTGCATTTCCAAAGGTTTCCCAGAGGATTCAGGAACATTTTGCAGTGCAAGGTTTGCTCTTTGGGCAGTGAAATACAGAATGAGGGAACGATCCCACTTTTCCTCCAACATCCTCCTGTCTGTGCACACTCATCAACATCCCCATTAATTCCAGCACAAAATCCCTTCATCCCTGAGAATCCTTTCACCCACTGGATTGGCCACTCTGCTGGGCTCTCCTTGGGAAGAGGCAGATGACCAGACTGAAAATAGCTTACTAATCCTAATTTATTTACTGCGGAATCATTTCATCCACTCCCTACTTTCAGACAGGATTTATACACCCCCGCAGACCCCCATTGCCCATGGAGAACTATTTCTGTTCCCTTATCCTGCCTTGCCCAAAAACCCAAAGAAGTCAGATTTTGGGGGGGGTGCAGTGCATGGGGGGGGGGGAAGGAGAGGAGGAAACAGTGACTTGTAAACACAACAGTTTATCCGTAAGATACTTATTCTTATAAGACCTGTAAAAGAGTCATTCTGTAGGAAACACTGAAATCACATTTAATGAGACTCTTGCTAAATACAACCTCCCCCTTCCCAAACAGCAACAAGACTGACAGACCCATCCAATCTCACACAAAATAGAAAGAGTATCCCAAACCAGACAGCTGGATCTGGCATACCACACATGCCTTCCCAAGCTGCATTCCACACACATCATCTTTTGTTAACATACTTGAAAATTTTGGATCCAATTTACCAAGGAGAGCCTGGAGGAGGGAGCCATCCTCTAACTGTGCATCTGAAATTCTCCCAGAGTGATTTAAAAGCTACATCACTGCGTTTGCTATAAACCCTCTGTTTACAAGGCTCCCTGGATTCCTACAGAGCAATGAACGATTTGCCTCCGAGTGTTTTTCTTATTTCTCATCTCCGAGTTTCTCCCCCTTTCTCTGGCGAAGTCCAAAGGGAACGGTGTTAATCTCCTGTCTATCCCGCTTTAATCTTCACTCTTACTGAGGAGAGACACGACGGTGCTCCTCGTGCTGAGGAAGCAATACCTGGCACTTATGGATTCGGGGAGTTGATTAAACGTGCGAGTCCTGTGAAAGATTCTATGGAACAATTAAAATACAAGACCTTTAAATCGAAAGAGAAGCTGTTTGCGTGGACGGAGCTCAGGAACCTCAGTGTGGGAGTCGCTTTCACTGGTTCTGCCTACCCAGGGATGAGTAACATCTCCTTTGGAGCCACCCACAGATCAGGAGCTGAGGAAAACCAGTCCCTAACAGTGACATGGCAGGAAAGGCCATTGTGTGTCACGACACTGCAGACACAGACTCTTAATGACACAAGTCTTCATTCCAAGCAGTCCATAAAACCATAGTGAATGAAGGTCAGAAGTGAAAAGTGCCAAAGGAGGAATCCCACTCAATTTTTATGCATCAAGCAGAAACTTCCCTGCATCCACACTCCAACGGTGACAACAGACAAGCAGGAGGAGGTGACATGGGTCCTGCCTCATCCCTAGAATGAGTCACCACAAGCATCTACACAGGACAGGGGTGGCATGATACCTGAGAGTCCATCCTGTTCTGGACAGGCATCTGCACTGCCCCTCGCCCTCCAGGACGGGAACAATCCTGGCACATGCCAGGGAACTGCACATAATTTCTCCGGACTCTGATCAGCACAGAAACAAACCAGGGCGGCAAAGAAATTAATCTGCCTGGACACCCGGAGCTGCTGTCAAGCCAACACCGTGACAACTCTCCCCATGGCAAGCAGGGGGGTTTCACTTTGCTCGTTCCATCCTGGAAAAGCTGGCTCGCTCCGAGGAGCCCAAACAAACCAACCGTCCCCCAGAAGCTCCACTTGACGAAGCTGACGCCCGACGATGACAAGCAGTCACAGCTTTGATGGTTGTCAACCAGCTTCCCCCAACGCCACGGAGCCCAGTCAGGCTGTCATCGGGAAACGATAATGGAGACGGCATCGCTCGGGATCGCAGCGCCGAGCACGCTACACCCCGTCATCCAGCAGCATCCCCTGAGCAAGGCTCCGAGAGAGCTCGGCGTGAAGGCTTTTAAAGAGCTGCTGACACCCAACGCAACGCAGCGTGCTTTCTGCTTCACGGAGCCTGTCCTCGGAACAGCGCCTAATTCCACACAGACTGGGAAAAGCAGGAGGGATAACCCTAAGGAGCTACCCTGCTCTCAACCGAGTTTTTACGATCATGACCTATGCCTATGTTAGCTAATGCAAATGAAAATATCAAAGGGACAACAGGAGCACAAATGGTTCAAACCGTATTTTCAGGCAAAAGAGCTTATAATGAGAGTCCAAAACAAACTAAGCCACTGCAACAGCTCCCTAAATGTGGATGTTTCACATCCTCATTACAATAACACCAGTCAGAATAAGCTGAACAATCTCACAACTGAACTCCACGGCACGATACGGGGTTTCTGTGTTTGTCCCCCATGCTCAAGCAATTTGGGTTTGTCCAACATCAACCTCATTGTGTCAAAGGATGATCTGAGGCATTAAGGAACGATCTGTGGTGTAACAAGCCCCCTCACTTGACACTGTGCTGTACAAGACCCAGCCAGCACCTTCAGGAGCAGTGCTCTTGAAAGTGACCCATCTGATCTGCCATATCCAGCCAGAACAGCAGCAGCCCTTTCTGCTCCAGGAAAGCAGAGAAAACACCCCTGTTCTTCCACAAACCTCAGCCAAAAGAGCTGATCCGCGATGAATGAATGCCTGTGCAAACACCACTGTGCAACCACAGGCACTGCAGCCCCACAGTGGTGCGGGAGACCATCCGGATGGTATGGAGCACTGCCAGCACGAAGGACCAAGGTGGACGGATGGACAGATGGATGGATGTCCACACGGCTCCAGCCAGCGAGGAGAACTGTGAGGAGTGAGAGAAGCCTTTGCAGCTGAGCCAGCAGCAATCCCCTCCAGTCTGACCCAGCTCCACCATTTCAACACCTCTCAACAAACAAAGGGCAGCTGTTGCCCAGAGTTATCCCACACCACACCAGGGCAGTAGGGTGGGAATGGCTCTGGAGAAAGTCACTGCGTTCCCAAGGTCAAGGATATACCGGAGTCACAGAGCACATCCCAGAGCAGCATCACTGTGCTAAAGGCACAAAGTGAGAGCTCTCCCTGCAGAATTAGGGATGGATGTGCCTCTGCACGGCTACAAAATCAGGGCTGTGGGGGCATGAGGTGCCTTTATTTCTGTGTGTTAACCCAGAGCCTACACAGGAAGTTTCATTTCCAGCCCAATTCTCACAGAGCCCTACTTTTCTGCAACCCCAGCTCCAAAGCTGAACATGAGTAACGTTGCAAGTGCTCTGCCAGGCAGCCTCATTTAAAAACAGGGAAGCGGCAACAAGCAGTTCCTCATGCTTGATCCGATTACTCTGATCTCTCTTTTGACGCTGCAGACTCAGCCTCGTATTTCTATTGCTCTGCCGGGGGGAGCAGGGGAGGGAGGGAATGTCACTTTGCTGCTTCATATTTCTTTCTTCCTGTCACACTTTGGAGAAGGGATATACACTACCAAGCGGTGGGAAGGAAGGGATGAGGGGTTTGGGATGCACCCACTTTGCAGATGAGATGCCACACGGGCCGGGGTACTCCCAGGACTCCCATGAGGCCACCACCCACAGTATCAGCACTCCTACACCTCCCTTACTGGGGCTTGTCAAGCCCCAGTACAGTCCCACGCTGCCCATGAAAAGTTCATGCCTATAAACTGTTCCAACAGAAAGGCCTGTTCCTGTTGAATGTTGAGATATCTCAGGTCCAAGAGTCTTTGTGTTTGGGATTAGCACCCAACTGCATCTCTTTGCAGGGAAGACCCCCATGGACAGAGTCCAGCCAAGAGCCACCAACTCAAGGGCCCTGCTGACAGCTTGGGGCATGCAATGACATTCACATTCTGGAAGCAAACCTTACAGGAGACCATAAATCAGACACCGGCACTCACTAACTGCTAAAAAAGGACACCACGAGACCACGGAGGCACATTCCAGACGTAACATGAACCCAGGGTTTTTATACACCCAGTGCTCATCAACTCTAAGCACACCTTCAGGAGGCAACATCGGCCCCGTGGGCAGCCTTGGCTCCAACAGCTCACTGGCATGTCCCTGCTCTGCAGGTCGAGACCACCATCCCTCCTGCCTTCCACTGCTTGGCTCCAGAAAACGGATCACAGGCGCCACAGCCTCGCCATCCTGCGGAAGGATCAAGCCAGGAATGCAACTGCTCAGGGCAAACTTCACAGCTGGGACTGGAAGAGGAGGAATGTTTCCAACACAACTATTTCCCCACTGCCAAAAACACACCTGGACTCGAAAAAAAAATGCTGGCTCTGATGTACGGCTAAGAGAGTGCTCCCCCTTCAATGGAGCAGCCACCAAGAGGGGAGAGAGCACTGAGGCTGTGCCGTTCAGGCAGGACCTACAGACACAGGCAGTTCTCCTTCAGAAGGAAAAACCAAGGCGAACCCATCAAGGACCTGTCAGAATGCAGCACCTGCATGTGAGACTGTCAGCAAACACCGAGAAGCTGCCAGGCCTTCCACAGACAAAAGAACACCCACAAAAAGCAAAACTAAAGACATTTTCCAGTTAAGCTACTGCCCACAAAAGTTCTGTATCTCTGAGCAAAAAGCTGTGCCTAAGTATCGCTTTGATCCTTCAGACTGGAACTTAACGGGGCATCAAGTCTTCTACTGATTCACCTTGAGAATTCGGTAAGGTCAGGGTGTTTTCAGTGCTCAAGTTTTTAAACCACAGAAGAACACAGTCAATTAAAACCAAACCGCAGGGTTAAAAATAGCTGGCCCAACCCTACAGATGGACGCTGTTGGTCTAAAATAACCACGGCAGCAGAAGTCCCTGGTATGACCCAGTCGAGTGTTTTAAATACAAGTAGCCACCAACCACACGCGTGGTGCAGGCTCAGCACTAATTCTGAGAACCACCACTGCTCCACAGGGATCTGCATTCCTCGCTACAATTTGGAGTGGGTGAAACAGACTAGCCTGAAAGTCAGGGTTTCAGAGCCCTATCCAGCACCATAGAGTGGTTTGTGGGGCTCCTCAATACTGCATAAAGGTACAAGGTGAGTGCCTGACGTGCAACATAGCAGGAAAACCCAAAGGTTCAACAGGTAACGAGGACACTGAGAAGGAGAAAAACTGTTGTTATGGCAAAAAAAGACTGAAAGAAAGCGGGTGGCTGGTGGTCACACATGGGCAGGGCCGTCAGAGATGCGCCTGCACCCGCAGCACTGCAGCTGGGGTTCCTCCTGCCCTTACAAATTAAAAACTGGAATATCTAAATCCAGCTCGTGGCTGAACCACAAACGCCAGCTCATCTCGGGCCAGCCACCAGGCGCCCCAGCCCACGGCTCCTGGCGCTTCCCGACGCTGACCCTGAAGCCTCGTGGTGTCCCCCCCTTCCAACCTGCCTGCCACACACCCGAGCCCACCCTCTCCCCCGGCCACGCTGCCCCGAAGCGCCCGAGCCCACGCCGGGCGACCTTCAAAGCGTCTGCGGCGGAGCTCCCCGGGCAGCGGCGCGGCAGCTGCTCGCCGCAGCGTGCAATTACAGCGCGGGAAAGGGGCTGATTTATGGCGCTTAAACGAGTACGTACCGCTCCTAATTACAACATTCCACCTAGGGTCTCTCCGTCGTGGCAGGTTTCCACACAGAGTCCCTTTATTTAGCGCCGGCGGGTTTGCACCATGCAACGTTCCCCCCGAGGAACAAGCACAACTTATTTTTTTTTTAACACGTAGCATCCAATTTCTCAGCAGAGACACCGTCTGCGTGTCCAGGCTCTTAAGCCTCAGAGTAAGTATTCCCTTCCTGGCCCAGCTCCAGGGAAAGCTGCAGCCTTGCACCCGTGCTCCGCTCTCAGCCTCTGGAGCCTGCTGCTCAAATCCTGAGCCACAGATGGGAGCCAAAATGCTTGGAGACAGGAGGGAGCCCCTGCTTTCCCAACAGAAGCATCACCAGGTGCTACCGAAAACCAGAAGAGGGAACAGGTTGTCAAAACCCCTTTACAAAGTGTGACAATAATCCCTAGAAAAACAGGCATTAAGCAGAATCATCCAGAAGACTCTGCCTTACATGCCAGGACCAGGAAGGTGGCTTTGCTTTTTGTGAGCAAACGCATTCTGAGAGGTGTTTGGATGGTCCATTTAAACACAGGGCATATCCAGGCTGGAACACGGGTTTTATTCCAGGTGGCCTCAGGCAGAAGCAGGGTTAATGAGCTGACCCATTTTCCATCCAGCAATAGGGCAGAGAGCACGCCCAATGGGCACAGCCATGGCCCCACGAACGCCTCTGGTCCTGGCAGGGCAGGGGGAAGGCTCGCCAAGCACCGGGGTGACCGAGCCAGGGCTGTTTGCTTACAAAGCCTTCTTTATTTACACACCAGAAAGGACAGCGCAAGGCAAACAAAGGCGACAGCAGCGCAGCATCGGCAGAGCGGCCGCTGATACGGCCAGGGGGTCCCTGGGGAGTCCGACTCTTCTCAGGCCTCCTATCCCCACAGCCATCTCCGTGCACGAACAGTGTCTGCCCGTGCCAAGGGGATCCCAGCTGTGTCCATCCCGATGGCATCCATCCCAACAGCATCCATCCCGGCGATGTCCATCCTACCGACGGTGCCGACAGCTGCCCCCTCTTCAGAGCCGAACACGCACGGAGCAGAGCCATCTCCTCACGCCTTCCCGTCCTCAGGAGCCTCCTTGGCAGTGGTTTCAAACCAGATTGTCGTGCTTATAAACCTGGGCTCAACAGCCTACACGCAAGACAAATGAACCCAAGCTGCAACCCAGATGGATTGCTTGATTCCCCAGCCCCTTCCCCGCCGGCGCTCGCGTCGCATGCAGAACGCAACGCGTGTTGCTGAAGGCCAGGGATGAGAAGACTCGTCTTGCTTGCATACAAAGGCTCCTTGGAAACTCACTCCGTGTTTACAAAGGAGCTGGCTCAGCGCAGCCGCCGTGGGAGCACTCGCTGCCTTCACGGGGGGCTTCTGCGGGGCTGCTTTGCTGTCAGCCAACGCGGAGGCTGCAGAGCCACGACCACCCTTCGGCCGCCCCATCGCTGCTCCATGCCATGGCCAGGGGACAGCTCCACGCAGACTCTGCCTCCAAATGCCTCCCATGGCTTTGGCTGGAAAGTTGCTCTTCCTGAAGTGCCGCGCGACACCGCTCTGCACCGCGTTCCACCCCAGCACTGCCCCACAGCCTCCCTGCGAGACCCTCCCTCAGCCCTCACCCTGCTGCACAGGGGCACTGCACAGCTTAATTAACCATAAAACATCGAGAGCAGATGGAGAGGAGCCACGGAAACACACAGAACTATCCAAAGGCACAGGTTCATCGCCGAGTTACCGGCTCAGCTCAAACCAACTCCCAGTGGTACCTATTGATGTTCCAAAACCCACCATGAGCGGAGGCAGCAGAGCCCCCAGCTTCGCTCCGCATCACTGGCTGCCACCACGGCAGTGCCACCACGGCAGTGCCACCACGGCAGTGCCACCACGGCAGTGCCTCGGGTGGCACCCGCACGGGAGACACAGCGGCAGCACTCCGCGATCGGCGCCGATGCTGCTGCCACGCGATAATTCTCTTCCCAGAATACTGATGCCAACAAACAGACAGCCTGGAAAAGGGAGAAAACAGGGAAGGGAAAGGGGTCTTCAACTGTAAGGAAATTTTGCCTAAAAGTGGGAGAGTCTGGGGTTTTATCCCGTGGTTCACAACGCGGCACTGCAAGCACAAAACAGCCACCTTCCACTCCCAGCAGCAGCAGCAGCAGCAGCAGCAGCAGCAGCTCGGCTCCCGCTCCTCACCCAGATGCGCGGGGTCAGGCACAGCCGCCGCGCTCCAGCATCCTGATTTTGCCTCCCTTCAGCGATCCCGCATCGCGCCATTCCACCTTTTCAGCCGGGCAGCGGTGACAGCCCGAGCCTGCCGGGGCATCCCTCCGCCTAAAAACTGCTCTCAAACAGAGGATTCGGGCTGAGGTTTTGCGAGCGAGGCAGCAAAACAAAGGATGGAGGCAGAGCCGTCCTGCAGGAGGGCTCCGATTTCCCACCCAGGCGCCTCTCGGTGCCAGGGTCTCCAGGTCACACCGGCAGCGAGCAACAACCATAAGGCGATCCCACAAAACAGCACAACTCGCAAGGAAACATCTGGGAGGCTCCAACACACCGACCGCGGGCACACCTGGGCGCGGAGGGGCCGCACCGGAGCCTTTCCCCGACTCGCTCCCGGTGTTCCCTCCGTGGGCGCTCCGGGATGCGGAGTGCGGGACTCGGGGCACGGCCGTGGGGAATTGGGGTCCCAGTCGGAGCCGGCCGGGATGGGAGGCAGAGCAAGCCGAAAATGACACCGGCTTTCTCACCCCCTCACCCCACCACCAACCCACCAAAAAGGCCGCCCGGGAAAGAGCGGGGAAGGCATGGACATGCACGCGGGCTGTGAATAAAGCTCTTTGTTCGCAGGGCTGCCGGCCCCTCCGTCCCCCCTTTTCCAACGAGCGGGATTCAACAGAGCGCTTCAATGGCCTCTTGTTCTTCCCAAACATCCCGGGCAGAGCATCCACGCTCCTGCGGCCACGCTGCCGCCCGGTGCCGCCCCGCGGGCACGCTGCAAACGCGAGCTGGGGGAACTGGGAGCACTGGGAATGTCTGAACGGGAGCCACCGGACGGACACCAGCGCAGGTCGCTGCTGCGGCTCCGGGGCTCGGAGGGCACCGATGCCAGGCTGGGGAGGGAGGCTCGTCCCGAGGGAACCCCACCGGCCCTGCTCGGCGGGGGGAACCTCATTAGCATCGCTTAATTAGCGCCCGCTCCAGCCGCAGCGCCCAAGCCGGGGGGTGGGAGGGGGAAAAGGCTGCGGCGGAGCTACCGGGGGAGGGGAGGGAGGGAGGGAAGGGACGAGACAGAGACAGAGACAGAGGGGAGGAAAAGGGAGAGGGAAGCGCCGCTCAAGTTCCACTCCGATTCCAACAGGTTTCCCCGCTCCCGCGGGGGTGCAGCATCCCCCCGCCGCCGCCGCCAACACCGGGGG
>VWZG01006978.1:430432-479094 GCA_013396735.1 Grallaria varia
CGCCCCCGCTCGGGGCTCGGTAAGCGCATCCCGACAACAAATCCACCTTTATCTGGGGATTTTTTTCACCCGCGCAACGGGTTTGGCGGGGGTTAAAACGGCGCAAATTAACAAATAAACACTCAGAGTTGCCCCCTCCCCTCCCACGCCCCCACCCCGGGGGCTCAGCCTCGGCAAAGGGAGGGATCCGGTGTCGCCGGGAGGTTCATCCCACCCGGGAAGGGTCCACAAACTCCCCTCCCACTCGTGGCACCGGGAACAGAGACGTGGAATCGCTGACAATGGGCCCACGCAAGCGTTAATGGAGCAAACACAGAGGATGTCAAACACTCCCGACCTTATTAATTAGGTTATTCCAAGTTAACCCAAGGCAGGTGAGTTGTCAGTTCAGCTTTCTCGTCCCGGATTCTGCCAAGCCTAAGGTTAAAACCGCCCAGGGCAAGTGTTGAGTCACTCACATGCGGAGCTGGGAAAAGCTTTCACCCATTGGAATGCGAAACTAGGCGGGTTTCACACCCCAGAAAATGCAAAACGCTGCCACTTCAGACTTGGTTTGGGGCATCTTCTCTCCCTGTATCCCTGCTCCTCCTGCCATGCTGTCTCCCATGATGACAAGCCTTTGTGCACCATAGCCATGCCAAACATCTCTCCTTCCAGCTCAACAAGCAGAGTTTTGGACCACCATAACCACCATGATTCCATAACTAAGGCAGATTCATCCCCCAATTTGTGAGAGAGCACTTGTCTTCTCCTGGGACCTCAAATTCCCCCCATCTAGGAGGACCCCAGCCCCACCAGACACAGCAGAGAAGCTCCATTGGCTGCTGGGCCATCCCAAATCCAGGTAATCCTCTGTGTGTGTCCATAATTACACAGTGAGCCCCTCCTTCACGATATCACACATTACGACCCGCTGTGGCTCAGACATCAATTGAGAGACAACCCCTATTAACTAAACAGGTTTATAATAATTCAAGTATTCCGAGGGTGAGAACAATAAGTAGTAAGAAATACAATTAGCATAATAAATATCAATATCACAACAGCTAAAACAAACCATGACAAATTATCTGCTGCTAAATGGCCGGGAGATTATAGAATGCAAATTGCAAATCCTGAACTCTAGGAAATGACTTCCCTAACCTCCCGCGTCTCGTTCAGCAGACGGAGAGGGACTCGGGTTGGACTCAAACTGGCAATGTTCCTGCTGGAGACGTCTTAGTGCCTTCCATTATGCATCAACTTTAATTTCAAGAGGAAAGCGATTTCCTCTGTCCTGGAAGCTTAGCCTCAGATTATTTGTCACAGAGTGTTTAGCAGTGACGATACTGCGGCGCGAGGCCCGCTGGCAGTGATTGAAAGCTGTATTAAATCAAGTCACCAGCAGCCAGGGACAGCTGTGGAACCGGGACCGGCTTGGGCAGCACAGGCACAGGGTGGGAAGGGCTGTGAAGGCTGACCTGACCCACGAGCACGGTGGGTGTCATCGCAGGTGTTATGTGATGGGGTCACTCCCTGAGTGACACGTCCTGCTGGCAAGTGGCCACTCACTTCTGAGACTTCCTCTCACCATGGAAGCTGATGGGAAATGCGGATGCGGGAAGACCATCCGGTGCCCGCTCTGGAGGAAAGGGTATAGCCCTGGAAAAACCCAAGGGCCACCATCACCTGTGGATGCCACTCCAGAACTTGGCATTGGGCTGGGGAGAGGAGCCAGTGGCAGAGGAGCACTCGCTCCCAGGGCTCTGCTCTGTGCAGCCAACACTAAGGCTGAAGGGCTAAAATGCCACAGCCCCCAAAGTCGAGGCCATCCTCTGCAGCTGTAGAGGGGCCCACACCACAGATCAGGTTTCCTTGCCTTGACATAGGTCAAAAGCGGCAGGAATTCCTCCTGGGAGCCTCACCCGTGCCACTTGGAGACCCTTCCCATGTGTTGTTCCTGCTCCCCCCCACTGTGGTTTAGTGCATCTCAGAGACCAGATGGTGTTTTTGCATTTTAAACCCAATAAGCCATTGTTTGTTAATTCAACTTTTAAATCAGAGCAGAAATTAACTTAAAAATGAGAATTCCAATCTGTGATAAAATTCCAGAGACGGAGCCAAGCCCTATGGTTTCCAACACACAGAGAAAGGCAGGAGATAAAGGCGATTTGTGCTCCACTTCCCTGTGACACAGCACAGGGGACAGTGGTGTGGACATGCCTTGAGTGGCATTTGGCAGTGGGATGGAGCTGCAGCCCCATGGATGAGCAGCAGCTGCTGCCAAAGGGCCAGGGACTGGGACAGTCCTGGGGCAAACTGGCACTAGTCCTGCCACTGCCACCATTGGAAACGGTGTTAGGGGACACAGTATCCCCCAACAGGGGGCTAATTTCAAATAACCATTGCAGAAGAAGCTGTGGTAGAAGCTGCTTTTGGTTGGGTTTACAAGACCAATGACTAATTAATTCCCTTTCCTTAGTTTCAAAGACAGGCAAAGGGAGTCAGGGCGGCTCACTATTACCAGCAGCTGTCACCACGTGCCCTGGCCTTACCATTTGTTCCCTACATCCACCTAAAAAGTGAAAACGAACCCGAAGCTGCCCAAGTTTTCCTCTCAGCGATCCCATAGAACATCTCCAGGTACAGCAGGAGTTGCCATTCCTACACGGCTCTTTGAGCCTCACATTAAAGGTGTTGCAGGGACCGCAACCAAACCGCTCCCCCACCCCGTGCCTGGCAGTGTTTGTTCTCTCACCGGTTTCTGTCAAGAGAAATAAAACAGTTGTCGATCTTGGGGAAAGCACCGGCTCTGAAATTTTCAAAGGAGCTGCACGGAACTTTAGCCACACAATTCACATGAAAGCGGCGCGGGGCTAAATCCTGTGTAACTCTTTGAAAAATGGAGGAGTTTGTCAAAAGGAGTCTGGAGAAGGAATAATCAAGTTACAGCATTTCAGATTTAATGGCTTGCCTGAAAGACACCTTGGTGCTTGCTGGGTGGGCTGTGTTGCCTCTGCTGGCAGGACCCCCCAGTGGGACCACAGGGTGTCTGCTTGTACCTGTCCCCAGCCTGGGGAGCCCAGAGATGCCTCTTTAAGGATCAGGTAAAACTGCAAAGCCTCATTTCAAGTCTTTCATGTGCTGTGAAAAAGTTGTCATTGGCCACACTCTCCCCTCTATAAATTCAGGGTTTAGTTACAGCACAAATCACTCCCTATATGTTTTATTTATCTGCCTTCCACTGCGATGAACAACAAATTTGTTCAAAGTTTCCAGAGGTAAAATGGAGGCTGACGCACCGTGCAAGGCTTTGCCAAGGACAGAGGGAACGTGGGATTGTCCAGCTCCATCAGGGCTGGGAGCTCTGTGGGGTCAATCCCCACATCCCCCCTGCACCAAAGCCCAGGCTGGGATCCCCGTGCCCACCCCACGGGCTGAGCCGGCAGTGGGAGCATCCCATGGGATTCCCTGCAGCCCATGGGCAGGTCCGAGGGTTGGGCATTTGCACTGAAAAGATGGCACGTTTCAAAAGGATGCCAAAAACCACCGGTGCCAGATCAGTAACTGAAAGCAACACACACAGAAGGGTGTCATCTGGTGGCTTCACCTCTCTTGGGCCAGGAGCTGCGGGTGCACAAAGGGACCAGTCACATCGCCTGGAGCAACGGTGTCACCTTTGTACCACACATATGCCGGGCACCCACTGCAAACACCACATTTTCACATATAATTTACACTATTTTCTCCAACACCCACTGGATATTCCCATTTGTCACTTCCCTGCAGGTGTGTGGGGCGGGGGCTGATTTTAAATTCTCATTTTTGTTTCCAGAGCCAAAAAGATTCCATTTAATTATTTTTGAGCCACGAGTGTGACAATAAAACGCAAAAGTCTTTTGATTTTGGAGCAATCCTATTGAGGATCTGAGGGGCTGTCATCAGTGCAGCATCAGTCTTCATTATCTGATTCTTTTTTCAATTGGCTGAGCTTTACAGAGCACACGGCTCTTTCAACAGGATGATAAAGGGGTATTTGAAATAAACAGAGAGAGTCCCCAGCCGGTGAGTACCTCGGATTGCTGCGGACTGTGACTTAATGCTAACTCCTGTGAACTCTAGCTTTTTATCTTTTAACAAAAAAGCCATACAGATGGGATTCTTTGCTCAACTAAAACCTTTGTTTAAAAAAAAAAAAAAAAAAAAACCCTAAGGAAAAACAGACACTAAAAGTATAAAAGTTCTCTGCGAGCAAAATATCTTGCATGTATTTATTCAAGACCATCCAAAAAAAAAAAAAAAAAACAAAAACCCAAGAGCATTTCCACATGGCACTGACAACTGATGGGTCACTATCCTGGCTCCAACCCAGGGTGAGAGATGCCCCCTGATGCTGGACAGGGGTGTTTCTACCCCTGGGAGTCCTGATTTTACCCAAACGTCTCATTTTTGCCCCAAATCCAGCCTTCCGAGTCAGCACAAACACCTGCTGCAAGTGTATCATACACCTGATAAGGTGTAGGCACCAAGCACTCGCTTTTCTCAAGTCTCCAGCAAGCACAACCAGAAAGGTTAAGCTCCCCAGTCTGCTGAAACAAGATGAAATATTTTCAGATGGTTCTAAAGAAACCAGATTATTCCCCAGGGTAAGGATAAAGCAAGGCCAATCCAGCCAGCCTGGCTCCCCTGCCAGCCTAACCTTTTTACTGCTGGGGAACAAGGAGTAAGCTATAATTCAGATTTTTAAAACTTATTTATTTATTTTTTTAAACACAGATCTAATTGAGAAAGGAGAGGGACAAATCATTTTACGGTCTTGCATCATCCTGCCTGCAGATGAGTCTCTAATGCACCCGCGCCATAAAATGCAGGAACTGTGCCCTCTGCGTGTTGTTGTGACAAATTTCAAATCAAGAGGGTGCTTGAATGGGATTTATTACAATTGGAAGACAAGAAATGGTAATCTTTATGAGCCAATGACACAGAGCCTTATAATAGGAGAATGAAGTATCATTTTAAACGTAAAGCAAATTAGATTACCAGGGTCAAACCCTTCTACAGAGACATCATGTCTTCAGAGCGCCTCGCGCATTTGACATCCTCTTTTCAGGTTTCGCATTAGCATTTAAGTGTTTTTTAAGTGTGTTTAATATTCTTATAGGAGAAAAGTGCCTGGAAAAGTCAAGACATGGAGATCATGGGGAGGGGAGGAAGGAAGACATCAAAATAAGCGCTGGGGAAGGCACAGCCCTGTATAAGGAGACGGCTCCAGTGCTACTGGTACATGTTTAGCACAGTCCAGTTGCAATGCTCATCATCTGAGTCCGGCAGTAGAGCCGGGTTTGGTTCAACTCATCCTCCCACCACACAGGTTTCAGTGTCAATGTCTTTCGGGAGCAGCCAGGGACACTCCAGCACTGCCAGCCCGTTCCAGTGCTCCAGACAGGCACCGCAGCAAACTGTTGGGGGTTTTATGTTTGTTTGTTTTGTAAAAGCTGCAGGGAAACAAAACACTTTTGATCCCATCAAAGGCCATATCTTCCCCACCACATGATGCCTCTTGGGTGTTGTCTGCCCCACCTGAATTCCCAAAAACCCAGCTCCATCCCAGCGAAGCTGTTTGACCCTGGATTTTTAGAAACATCCAAAAGGTGCAGAGGCAGAAATTGCTGGTTCCCTAAATTACCATACAGGGTTTGCCTGGGGGGAACAAGGTCTGGTAGAGCATTCTGATCCTCATCTGCACAAAGTCCAGCTCATTAAGTGACTTTTAAGAACACCAGCAAACCCACTAATATCATCCACTGTAAGTACACTGCTACCAGTAAAGGGCTGGTTTTCCCTCTGGCATCTCGCTCCTACAACCAGTTTGTCATTCCCTACAGCATCTGCTTTGCCGGGCACACCTCGAGCTGCAAGAGGCAGCAAGTCCCCAACCTCAAAGACTTAAAGGACTACACTGATGTGAGTAAACACCTGAGCACACAATGCAAAACTTGGGCCCTACCTCTGATTTCAGAGACTTCATGTCTTAATCATCTGTCAACAACGCACGTATCCGAGCGCGGTACAGAGGAAAGGTCTCCCAGAAGGGATCCAAACGCCACACATGAAAGGAAGAGCCTTACTTAGCCTAGAGGGAATTTCAAATGAGGTTCAGCATTACTGCAGCTCTCCCTGTCAGGAGCAGTTAGGTTCTCATTGACTCCTTTTGTACCAGCAAGGCTCCCTTTGAAGAATTCACAAACATCTTCACCTTCAGCTCCCGGTTGCGCTCTCCGACGACGAGAGCTCTCCAAAGCCATGGCCGGGCTGGGCCAGCACCCAACTGCAGCAGGTGCTGTGCAGCAAACAGCAGTTTACTCCTTGCTGCCCCCAGAAGAGCTTCCCATCACTCTGGTCCCCGGGAGCAGGCAGGGCACTGCAGGTAAGGTGCCAAGACAAGGTGCTGCCAGCAGGTCCAAGGGAGAGGCAGCCTGGCATACCCACATCTGACAGCCCGGGGCTGGTGCAGCCAGCAGCATTCCCGGGGCTGCTCCAGGGACACACACCAGTTTCCCCAGCCCTCCCAAACCAGAACGCTCCACCGAGACTCCCAACAGTTACCTGTCCTCCTCTTTTTTCCACCTACCCTACTCCTCACTAGGCATCCTTATTTATCACCCAGGACAGGCTATGGGCACTAGCACAGGCTTGGGAAGCAGATGCTGTGGGCACAGGACAAGCAGGAAAAATCCAGGCATGCACCTTCACTGGGGTGAAGTGTAAAGAGCTTGGGGGAGCATTTAAACCAAAGGACCCCAAATTTGCCTTCTAAAGCAAAAGGTGTTGCCTGGGGTGGAGGAAGAAACAGCACAGCTGTGAATTTGGGAGGGCAAACTGGGGCAGGCTGATCCTCAAATGGACTTTAGAAATCACAAAAGGAGAGACGTCCTTTCTGATGGGATTGCTGGGCTTTCTCACCACCAGCAGTATTTGCAAGTTGCCATCTCGAAGCTCCTGCCCTTCCCTGAGTGCTGGCTGGACAGATGAGACCCCAAAGTCCCTGAGCACAGACACCCACTGCTCCTCCGTGTCCTTCCTCACCTGCTCGGCTCCTGGCAGCACGCACAGGCTCCGTGCGTGGAGTCATTATGCATAAATACATACACACATACACACACAGGGTTTTAAATGTGCATCTTAGCCTAGTAATTGTGGGGCTTTTATAAGCTTGTCTCAACTTGCCGACAGCTACAGAGGAAAACATAATTCGTTAAGTCTACGTGAGTATTAAAGAACAAAGCTGGAACTCCCATACAATTATATTTTATCTCAGAGCAAGGTGAAATCATTAGATATTAGTGAAGTGCAGTGGCACAAAAATGATCTGTTAGCGGGGGTTCATTACATTGTATTTTCAGAGCCAGGAAGATCAATGTGTTCATGCATCATGAATTAGTCTCATGCCTTCGTCTTCTCTGCTCTCCGGAAACCCAACATGATCTATCGCCAGCCATACATCATTGTTTCAGCGTCGTGCAGCAATGACAAAGCTCCAGTTTCCACTTGTCACACTGACCAGCTGCATTTTTCCGCACAAGAAGGAAAAAACACTGAGGAGGAGGAAGAGGGTCATTTCTGGGACAGGGTTCGCAGTAAATTTCAGCCCTTCAAACCTCTCCTGTTTCTGTAGATCCATCACTTTTACAATCTGTGCCTAAACTTGCTTTCCTTGCTTATATCCAAAGCTTGGAGAGCTGAGGGAAATTGAAGGAATAAATCCATTAAGGGATTCTGTCGAGCTCCTTCCTGCTGGCACAGAGCTCTGCCTCTCTATGTGCATCCTCCAGGCTTGTGCTGGGAGCAGAGGGGTTCCCATCCCTCGATCCCTTTTGTCCTCTCCCCCTCTGAGTCAATAGGAAAACACCATTTTCTCAAACACCTGGCAGCATGAGGCCTCTGGAAGAGCCTTCTCTGCTCTTTCATCATCCTCCCCACAGGCACACAGGCCAGGAGATGCCTCTGCCTTTCCTCACCGCTGGCCAGGGCAAAATCCTCTTTTTCCCTGCTGTGTAACCCAGTTATGGGTTTGAGTGTTCCCTTTTCCCTCCTGGCCACCGAAACATCCACAGCTGCATGCTGCAATTACTGATGGAAAGGCAGGCAGAAGACAGCAGTTGTTTGGCTTCTGCCCCCTCCAGCACTCCCCCCCCGCCCAGCCCATGGCTCTGATGTCCTTCCCCACCCCTGGAACATCCCTGAGATGCCTCTGCCACTATTTCACGAACAGGACACTGAGCTGGGGACTCCTTTGTTCAATCCCACATGAACTAGAGACAACACAACACATTGCACCTTGGACTCCATCACTGGCACCTTCTTCCCTGCTCGTGAGCACCCAGGCAGGAGTAGGGGCTCTGTGCCCTGCTCTGCTGGTGGGTGGGTGGGCACTGCCAGCCCCCACCACCCACCCAGCGCTGCTCCTGGGCACGCACGGGCCAGGCTGCAGCATTTTTGGTCTTTTTTTAAAACATTGATCAGCACTGTTTGAAACATGACAGTGTGCCAATACTTCCCTTGTTACGTGACAGATGACTGTGCGGACGCAGGGCTAATGCTGCTCTCGCTCCTTATTATTCACTAATGCTCACAAAGCAGCTGACAGTGGGCTGAGCTCTTTAGGGCAAATCATTTCTTTCCCGGCCTCGGATGCTTTCAAGGCAATGATTCAGTCGTGGCTGGGGGGGTGAGGCCCCTCTGACTCCATCTGGGAGTGCAGGAGCTCTGCTGGGTCCCCATCATGCCATAGCTCTGCCGACAGAGCAGGCAGCACCCGCTGAGCAATCAGGCCCTGCTGGGCTCTGGGCACACCAGGACAGACTAGATGGGTGCAACATTTTTGATTTACGTGCTGGTGTCACTCCTGGCTCATCAGAGAGCCCCAGGTCTCATGGAGGAAGAGGTCTGGGGTCACGAGGGAGCTGCCAGTCCTTCCATGCCCTCTCTATAGCATCACAGAACCACCTAGGTTGGAAAAGACCTCTGAGATCATCAATTCTAACCTTTGATCACCACCTTGTCAACTAGACCAGAGCACTGAGTGCCACATCCAGTTGTTCCCTGAACACCTGCAGGGATGGAGACTCCACCATCTCCCTGGGCAGCCCCTTCCAATGCCTGACCACCCTTTCTGTGAAGAAGTCCTTCCTGATGTTCAACCTGAACCTCTCCTGGCACAACTTGGTGCCATTTCCTCTCATCCTTTCACTTGTTCCCCGTGAGAAGAGCCTGACCCCTGCCTGGCTTAACTCTCCTCTCAGTGGGTTACAGAAAGCTCTAAGCTGCCCCTCAGCCTCATTTTCTCTGAGCTGAACAACCCCAGCTCCCTGAGCTGCTCCTCATATGCTCTCCTAATCCTCCCCGAGCCCCCATCTGCTCATCCTGCCCCCAACGCAGCCCAGCCCTTGCCGTGCCTATTGACAGCGTTGAGCGGGGAGCCTTTCAGTGCCTCTTTGTTGGCTTTAAACAATGACTGTTGCCAGAGCTATTTTAGCTCCCTCTCCGCTGCTTTCCCCCTTCCATACAGCACTGGGGCTCTTTATTTTTATTTTTTTTTAAAAAATCAATGGGCTCAGATAGCAGTCGTAGTCAAAGTGACCTTTCGAATCCCAGCCGGAGCCAGGTCAGCTCAAATTGTGCTCTCCCGCCCCCGCAGAACATGAAAGCCTTTTCATTTCTGGCTGAAGGGCCGGTGAAGAGCGTGGCTGTTTTGAGGACATCCACTGTGAGCCCAGGCCTGGCACGAACAATAACCGGTGGCTTCCTGCCCTCGGCAGCAGCATCGCTCCGCCGTGCCTTATCTGCTGCATCCCCATTTTTTGGCCACCCCGTTTCTGCACTTTGAACAGCAAACTGATCTCCAGCTGAAATGCCTGAAAAAAGCACGTGGAAATCCAGACAAACCTGAATGTTGTCTCCACAAGGGGTTGGCAAACATCCCACCAAACATGCCTGGCAGGTAAGGCAGAGCTCTGAAGGCCTTTGCAGGACTTACCATCAGGCAGGTATTTTCTCTGCCAGGGAAACCAGAAACCTCACTTTCGTGCCCTCCAGTCCATAATTCTCATGCACACCACTAAATTACGGCGCGTGTTTCAGCTGCAGCATCACACCATGAATTACACAAGCCCAATGGCATCCCGTTCCCTCCACCCCCAGCTTCCAGGTTAGATGTTTTCCTCCAGCAAAGAGGAGGAACAGAGCAAGACATCCCATGCTCCACACAGGCAGAAGCATCTCCTCTCACAGACAAGTGGTAACAAATGACTTCTATTTCTTGAAACCTCTTCCCAGGTGTACTTTGCCCTTTGCAAATGGAAAGGGGAGTCAGCACGACTCTAATGGGCCCTTTAAAGTCCCCTCTGTTATGGCACCACAGACAGCCCCCGTATTAAACACATTCAACTACAAACACGTTCCTGAATGGAAACGGCCAAACGTGCTTTTCCCAGGATGCTCTCCTTAGGGAGCAATGTCTCAGAGCTCTGTTTACCCCAGACCATTGGCTCCCACGGCACCAGCACCAGAGGGTCAAACACACACTGGATGTGTAACTGCTCCCAGCAATCACACCTCAGTCTTTCCCTGTTCTCTGAATGCTCTGTCAGGCCAGCTCGTTAGCGCTCCGGCATTAATCCATGGACCAGAAATGCAGGGAGCACAAGGGAAAATGTGTAGTGCTATATTGATGCAGTTTGGAAAAAGCTGTTTGTTCTCCACAGTAAGCATCCTGCTCTTCCAGCAGAAGAAATCCATCTTCTGCTGCTCAGAATGATTTCCCCCCCCCCATTTTACTCCAAGTAGAAGCTCGCTGTAGCATGTTTCCTTGAAAGTAAGGACCTTATTGCTCTTTCATACTCACAGCTTAAATGAGTAGCTTGCTAATTATTTATTTGACCATTTAGGCTTCTAATATCTGCAAACAGGTTTCAATTTTCTCTTTATCGGGAATTATTCAAAAAGACACTGTGTCACTACTGAAAAATCGATGGCTTTGATCATATTTCCTTTGCCACTGTTGGATGTTTACAATTTAAGCTGTATTAAATTACAATTGGCATCAAAGGTCTGGGTCTTATCTGGGCTGATTTGCTTGTCAAATTCAGGGGTCGCACAGTCAAACTCAAGTCTTGTTGGGCTTGATCCCAGCTGGCTACTGATAAAGAAAACTGCTTTAAAGACAGGCAAGGAGTGGAAAAAAGGTTTTCCTTGGCAGGATGGGGGAGTTGTAGGAGTATCCCCAAAACCCAGCACAGCTCTGGTGAAGAGCTGGTGAATGATGCCCCTCATGGAGATGCTCCAGGGCTGCTCCCTGCAGGACCACCTTTCTCTGGGAGTGTGGGGGTGGCTCCATCAGGAATACAATTGCTGGGTCCCTGTCCCCCAACAGCCATCCCTCTGGGCTGAGTGGGGTCCCACTGGTCACTCCCCTCCCTGTCCAGCATCCCGAAGGATCTGGAGGGACCTGCCACAGAGATGAGACCCATTGGTCTGGGTTTCAAAGCAGGCAGGGGAAAAAACCCTCAGAAGCTGGGCTGTGAAATGGCATTGCAGGGATGCAAGCTCTGCCCTGGACATTTTATCCAATTCTAAAGCCTCGGGGAACACAGGCTGTAGCACAAGGTGCTACAGAGCTCCGTAAATATTTAAAAGAATAAAAACCAGGCTCGCTTTGGCAGGGCCCTGCTCGCTGTGACTCAGTCCTCATCCTCCCCTCTGCCTGCGCTGGGATCCTGGCCACCCCGCATGTTTTAAATTAATATCCATGACTCTCCTGCCTCCTTGGCAGCACCCCTGGCTTCTCAGTGAGTCACAGCAGGCCACCGAGCCAGGGCAAAACCCTGCCTTGTGTGTCTCATTCCACCTCTCCAGCCTTTGTACGTGGCTTTTTTTTTTCTTTTTCTCCGCGATGCTTTCACAGAGAGACCTGCACGGGCTTTGCTTTCCTCCCGAGCCCCTTCACAGGCTGATTTGGACTGAAGGCTGGAGGAAACAAACTCCTTTTTCTCAAGCATTGTGTTAAAAATACCTCCACCTCTGCAAGAAGCAGCTGCTGTTCTTCGCTGGCATCTTTCTCTCTCAGACCTGGCTGTCCGTGGTTAAAGGGACAAAAGCCCAAGGATAAATCGAAGGGACAGAGCTGCAAGTGAGCTAAATATAAGTGCCCCAAGAGCAGCATTTCCCAATTTGAGAGTTGTTTGCTGCTGGATTTCTGCTCCCTTGACAAAGGGTCCCTTTCACAAGCCTCCAAAAAAGCGCCAGCAAGCCCTGGGAGCACATGGCCCCAGGGGACAAGACGAGGACCGCGACACACAATGACTCTTCTGCCAAGTGCCAAAAACCAGACACATCTCACTGCCCACGTCTGGGAACGCGGCTGCACAGCCCTAATGAGGCTCGATGTGGGCTGGGTGGCCCCGAAAGTGCCCCGAGCCAGCGAGAGAGACACGATCAGCTCACCCAAAACTTGAGGGATTTTAAGCATTTTTGACTGGGCATTTTATTCCTGCACAAGATGCATCCGGGAGATCTATTATGGCTGTCAGGCGAGGCTGGGGCTGCAGAGCACGAGTTAAGTGATGCCCAGTGACACTTGCTGTAATCAGATTTTCACATTGTTTGAGGAGATACAGTTCCTGAGCTCCCCAGCTGTCTGGCCTCATCACCAAACACATCTCCCAACGCGGGCAGGACGCAGCTGTAACTGAATTCCCAAGGAGGCTACGGAGCCCAGCATTAGCCCGAGTGGACCCACGAGCACCTCGGGACAAGGTTAATGCTGTGATGGAAAACGAGGTCGCCAGATCTGCTCCCCTTGCCCTGTGCGTCATCCATCATTGATTCCCGGAGGGATGGCAGGACGAGCTCCACAGGGACGCTGGGGATGTTCTCCCTCAGCACAGCCACCACCTTGCACCCCCCCAGCAGACCATGAGCCACCACCTTGCACTACCACTAGCAGACCATGAGCCCATCTGTAGCCCCACAGACAGCACATCTCAGCGGGCTCTGCTGCCCAGTCACTTTCTGAAGCCAACAGCTTAGAAAAAAAGCCCCAAATGCCCAAGTCACACACAGGTTAGTGGGTTGTTTCCTGCCTCTCTACTGGACTAAGAGCTCACTGGAAACCAGGAGTTACCACGCACGCACTGACCACAGAGGGAAGCCCACCACCAAGCTGGTGCCTGTGGTCTGCTGAAGCCACAGAATCTGGGAGCACTGGACACCCTGGACACACGACCCTGCAGGGATGGCTGGCAGTCACCAAACCCCAGGCACGAGGCACTGCACCAACACCAGGGCGAGTGCAGCCCGGAAAAGGACAGGGGCATACACAAGGATGCACAAGTCACTGGCAATATATCCCTGCTGGTGGTGCAATAAAGTACATAAACCCCTTATTTTTCTTAATTATTCCTGATATTTCACCTGTCATGTTGTCAGCTTCCTCTGAGAGCAACGATAAATAGTGCTTCTCATCTCACACCCTCAGGGAAAGCTTGCTATTTATTCCTGTGATGGGCAAGACATCATGACTAATTAGGAAAAATGGGATCCCGCTTGCACCCCAGCAGGAGAGGTGGCAGCAGCAGCTGCTCTGGGGGAGATGAGCGGGTTGGTGCTGTGGACCTTCAGCAGCCACCCCAGAGGTGTTTGGTCACTGCAGTTTGGGAGAGGGAAAGGATGGAGAAGGGGTTCTTCCAACCCCCAAGGCTTATGTAAAGGGGTTTGAAATTGCAGAATGACTTGATTTTTCCATCAGGTAAGCAGCCCTGAGTGGGCAGATGCATTGTTAGATAGACTGCCCAAGAGATAAATTATTAAATTCTGAAATTCAGGTGTCCCTCCATCTCCATTCACCTCCTCACAGACCCAGGGAAGTTCAGCCTCTGCACTCCCGTTGTAAATCCAGCCTGCAGCACAGTTCCAGCAGTGGGAGGATTTACTCCTCCTCTTCCCCAGCCACCACACACACTCTGATCATAACAAGGTAATGGAGATCAGCGCTGGAGAGGACAACTGATGTGGGAACTGCAAATGTGTAGATTAAAAGTAAAGAAAATGAATGTAGAAGTTGCTGTGACCACAGACAAGAACAACACATGCCATAACTCTTAAATCTACACTAAGCAGCAAAGGAAAAGCAGCTTCATCCGTTCTCCTTTCTTCCAAACCAGAGGTGGATTCATCCTAATGAATGTCCTAAACCTTCCTCCTGTAGATGTAGAGACAAGGCTGGCGTTCGCCAGCACAGCTCCCCAGGGAGCAGGGAAGGAGGGTGGATGCCTCCCCCACGTTCCCAGCCAGTCACAGTGGCTGCACAGCAGCCCGGAGCTGGAGGAGTCTGTTCCTGGTGACATGTGGCGAGGGCCGGGCAGAGCTGGAGTCTTTATGTTGGGAAAACTAATGAGCACAAAACTCCCCTTGTCACTGTCACATCAGTGAGCGCCGCCGTGGATTGTCGCAGCCTGTTCCGCACTGTCATGTTGGGTGAAAGTTATTTGTTTGCAAATTCTACACCTCTGGGCACCAGCCCCCTCTAAATAAGCTGTCAGAGCCACCGGTGGAAGGGAGAGGTGTGTGCGTGGGAACCTCCTCACAAATCGATGCAAAATAAGAGATCGTGCTTGGCAAATCTTTTAACTGGAAGCCAAAAAAGCAGACGCAGGCAGACATGGGGAACAGCCACCCCTGACCCTGGTGGAGCAGCAAAACTGGAGCGATGCTCCAGCCCTGCCGTGGGCTGGGGAGCACAGGCAGCACTGGATTAACTGGGAGAGTGCCAGCCCTGGCTATGGGGGTGAAATGGGGCACGGCAAACTCCTGCGTCTGTGACTCATTTATCCAGGATTTATCTTGGCTAATGTGCCAAGGCTGCCAGCTCTGCTGCCTTCCCACCCATCCTGCTCCAGGCTCCTGGCCACGGAGCGCTCTGATGTTTCAGTGCTCCACAGGGATGAGCAGCTTCTCCTGCAGCCCCACAGCTGGCAGAGGGATGGGGCAGAGAGCCAGTGTGGTCTCATCATCAGCCCCATCTTCCCAAAAGCTTCAGCCCCAAAGAGCTCCCCCTCTCAGCAGCCATCCGGGCACCCATCCAGGTGGAAAAGCAACGCAGGAACCTCGCTCCTTCCAGCCATCCCCGAACACCAGCTCGCACCTTCTCCCTCTTTTCTCACGTTCCTTTCAGGCTCAGCCCTGCTTCCCATATGCCACCAACGTTCCCCATTCATAAAACGCCGCACATCTCTCACATCTTTGTAGAGACGCTGTTTATAGAAAGAGCCCTGCCTGCCAAGCACATTCCAGAAGCTGGAAAGCCTCTAAGAGTCATGGGAAAAGATGGGAATGACATCTCCTGGAGCACAGGTTGGTGAAAGGCAGGAGATGCCCTCTCAGGCTCTGTTACCTCAAGGCAAACTGGACCGACAGCCTCATCCAGGACCAGGTCACTGCCCTCCCTCCTCAGGGGCCAGGAGGGAATTTGTCCCCTTCAGGACCAAGTATCTGACCTGCACCCAGAGCATCCTGCAAGCAAAGCTCCCGAGGCTACACTAGAAGGGTGAAGAAACAGCTTCTTCCTTAGAAATGGGGGCAAAAAGGAAAATATCAGAGCACCCAGCAACCCAGATGTTTCTCTGCTCAGCAGGGCTGATGGAACTCCTGTTTGCAGATACAGCTTCTTACAGCAGCCCAGTAAATTAAATTAAAGCTATTTACTCTGTATTTACAGGCTTACAAATAAATCTCAGAAAGCATTTTACTGAGAGAGGGGAGAGAGGAAGAGGGGGAGGGAAAGCATTTTCTGGGCTGAATATAAACAAGGCCACAAACCTCCTCACAATTCCTTATTAGCTCAGGGGAGAGGGGAGCTGGGGGTCGGCATGGTTGGAATAACACAGAGCCAGGGAGAGCAGTGCTCCCTTCTCATTTATAGGTAACCAGAAAGAAAAAGCAAAGTGCTGTTCTGTAAGGGAAGAGCTTTCCTGTCTTTGTGTTATCCAAGCGCTCGGGTCAGTGGGAGCTCCTTTCAGGCTGTCACCGTGTTGGGTGCCCAGCCTGGAATGGGAAGCTGGTGGGTTTGGTTTGATTTTGTTTTTAAATGGTTGATTGAGTTCTCCTTGTCCCAGTTTGGTGTGTGGTACATTAGTCAGGAGAATCAATAGCTGCCTTGCAGGGGGAATGTAGAGGGGAGTGCAGAGACTGGGCTCGGGGGCACAGGAGGGATTGGGGAGGGAGGGTGGGCACCCTGGGGAGAGCAGAGGGGGAATCATGTGGCAGTGACAAGATGGCATTGATGGCAATGACACCAGGCCTGCAGCACCAAAACACACCAACCACCACATAAGGCACCACAAGGGCAAACAGACCCATTCCCAGAGCCGGTCCCAAGGGTTGGGAGCACATTTTGCATTTTCAAACAATGCAATTGGCCAGCGTGATCCATTTTAGGTTATTTTAAGTTGCATTTAAGGCTTCTCCTGGGTCAGCCCCAAAAGCTCCAAGCCAAAGGCTGAGGTTCCTGTGCAGAAGCCAAAGGACAGATGCTGCAAACAGCTGGAGCACCCTGAGCTCACCACACTTTCCAGAGTCTGGCACTGATGGTTACCAGGCAAGAGGGACTGAGCTCGGCTCTGGCATGAACTGCATCACCAATCTCTTCTGTCAGGGCAGACAAAGACCCAACCAGCAACTCTGCCCCGCAGCCAGGAAATCGATGCACATACTTGGGGCATGAGGTAATGAGCTTTAAGCCACACATCTATAGAGCCTGTAAATGATTAGCCCCGTGTAAGGAAGTTCCCCTTTGCTGGTGATGCATTAACCAGCAAGTGTATGGCCTTTCTGGCTCCAAACTGCTCCTTTCCTCCTGCATTCTCGGGTTTCCCAGGAAATTCAAGATGAATAGCCCCATTTCAAAGATGCCGCCATTCCCGGATTTCACCTGGAGCACAGGCAGGTGACCTCATGGCCACAACGAACCTCAGGTGACAACACATCCCCCTCTTCCAGAATTCATTTCAGCACTGGAGCTGGATGGGGCCGTATCAGAGCCAGCCCTGTCTGAAGCCACACACCATTCAGTCCAGAACTCAGCCCCTGGCCCCCAACTCTGAACACACCTTTCTGCTGTGATTCAAACCAGGGCAGCCAATTCCCCTCTCCTCCTACACCCAACGGTGCCTAACGCCACGTCCAACACCTGCCCAGGTGTCCTGTACAGGACACAGGAGCAGTGGTCATCCCATCTCCAGCTTCACCAGTACTGGCAAGAAACCCCTGCGCTGACCCTGCTGCAAGCTGTGCCCCAAAAACCTCAGCCCCATCTCTCCGCTTGAGGTTTTTTTTGTTGTACGAGTACAAACTCTGAGTTAAATCAATCCCTTCCCAGCATTGTGCACCGGGCCGCTCCCCATGCCCTGCTTTCCTTTGAACATCACCTGCTCTGAAATAAAGAGCTTGGACTAATCTATAAAAATATTTTGGATGCTGTGTTCGGCAGCCCCGGGTTTCTGCTTTCTTCTTGTCCTCCCCGATTGACACAGGTGTCTAAGAATAGTTTACATTTGATACCGGTATCATTAATGATGATCTGGCAGGCAACTGCAGGCGCTCCTCGGCGTGCCCGGGGAGCCGGCGCCGCTTTCAACCTCCAGCTCCTTTGTTGCCGGCGCTCCGTGCGGGTCCCGCGGAGCCGCGGCTGGAGGGGGATGTTTGCTAATCAGCCTGCTGGCTGCCCTGAGAGGGGTTGCTGATAATTAGGCTCCGGTAGCTCAGTCATCAGGCTATCGTGGTGCTGCTGGATCTGCATCCCTGCCGCCAGCCGAGGTCTGAGCTGCAGACCTGGCACAAAGTGGGGCACACACTGGGACATGCCAAGGATGGAGCTGGGTCTCCCCTAATGCCTGGAGCAGGTCTGGAATTCCTGCAAGCATGGGGAAGGGAGATGGGGAGCAAAGGGATGCCACTAACCCTAAGCTGAGCTTTTCCCCAAAGGAAGATAGGAAGCAGAGGGACCAGACTGATGGCTCCCATCCCATGGTATTAAGTCTGTCAGTACAAATCAGTAGAGAATCAGTCTCAAGGAGAAAAGACAACGCAAAGAACCGTGGTCTCACCAATACCACCTATGGAGACTTTCTGCTGCACCTTTTGCAACCGGACTTGCCCATCTCGCATCGGCCTTTTTAACCATCAGCACACTTGCAGCAATCATGGGTAGAGCCCTTCCCAAATCTTTGTTCATGAAGCTGAGCCATGGTGATGACAACAGACTTGGCTCCCAGGGCTTGCCTGGATGAGCTCAGCACATCCAGGAGCACTAAAGAGCTTGTTAAGCAATCCCTCGATTATTTTTGCTGACTTCTCTAGCTCTTCTAGATGGAGGCAGAGCTGGCACCCATCCTAAAGGTCCGGTGCCACTCTTGGCTCCGTGGTCCCTGGAGCACCATCAGCTCCCTGTGCAGGCAGACACCCCAATGAGCCGGTGTGTGGGGAACAAAAGGCCCTCTCAGCTCCCTAAGCCTGGGAGGGACAGAAGGGACACTGCTGACACCACATGTGGGTCAGGGCTTATGCTCATTGCTCGCCCTCAGTGACCTCAAACCCTGAACTTCAGGCTCTTCCAGCAAGGACATCCCAAGGTGGAGCACACAAGGGGAAGAAATACACATTTCTGCAGGAGACAGAGTGACAAGCTCAGCATCTCCCTGGATTTCCCTCTTCCCAGCAGCGGTGAGTGCAGAAAGAGGTGTGCAAGGAGCAAGGGCCCCGCATAAAGCAGGCTGCTAGAGAGGCTGTAATCCAAGTTTAAGGACAAACAGCTGCTGATTAAACAACAGATGGGAAGGAGGGGAAAGGGGACAGATTTCTTCCCCCTCCCCTGATATTTTTTTTTTTAATTTTTAATCTGTTCCCCACCCAGACAGAACACAGAGGAGAGGGAACCCCCCAAACACACACACACTCCAAAGCAAGGGAAGGGTTTAACTTGCACAGATGTTCGGAAACAGATAATTTCCCCCGAAGTGTTACAGCCTTTGGAGAAAGCACACACCTAAAATAAAACCCTTCCTACCTCTTCCCCAAATCTCTGAGAAAGGCCAGAGATCCTCAAAGCTGTAAATTCTCCCAAGAATCTGGGCTGGCAAATATGTTTTGCCCCAAGGAGCCTGGCTATTCCAGCCCTGGTGCCTCATCCTTCCAGGGACTTTTAACTTCCAAGAGAGTGCAGAAACTCCTTCCTCAGCTTCCCAGCTACTGATCCAGGGGACATACCAGCACTTTGGTAAGATAAAAGGCTCAAACAGTGGTAGAAGCAGGGTGCCAAGAAATGAGAGCTGTGTGCTGCTCCTATCCCCACAGCCCTTCAGGATACCCAAAAACAGCAGGGAACAAAGCCAGGGATGGTTTTAGCTCGGGTTTTCTCCCTTTTTCTGCAAGAAGAGGCATCCAGTGCAAATGAGCACCATGATAAAGTATGCAAGACAGGCTTCCCTTTGGAAATGGGAGATTACAGCCAAGGGATCACAGGAACACACACAGAAAGCAAGGCTGCCACTTCTTCCCCAATTATTGTGCACTCTCAGCTCTATTTTGTTGACCTCGCACATTTCAATCAGGCTCCAGCACATTCTGCCTTCACCTGCTCTGAATCAAAACCTGGAGGGCTCAGATCTCCCTGCAAAGGAACCCTTTGATAAGCTTGTTAGGGATGCCAGGCAGCTCTGGTTCCGAGGGAGCTTTTGTAGAACACCATTGCAAATTTATGTCGTCACCCGAGAAAGTTGCGGGATTTACTTGGCAGTGTGTGGGAAGGCGAGGGAGCTGAGGTGCTCTTGATTTGCTTCAGCAACAAAGGGCTGGAGAGGAGCAGAGCACTCCCAAGCAGCCGCAGCCAAGAGGAGAGTTGCTGAAGCCTGAGCTTAAAAAAAAAAAAAAATTAAATAAATAAAATCAAAATATGGAAAAATTGGGGCACTCCGTGGAGGGTTAGAGGCAGAAACATATGGCACTGCTACCACATTTGGGTTGTCAGGCAGCCAAGGATCACTGCTGTGGCTTTAAAGAAACACTCATCCATATGCAGGGTTTGAGCAGGGAGGCTGCAGGAGTGCAGGGTCGGCACTGAGAGGGCACCCAGAGCCCCCGATGTGGCATCACCCTGAGTGCAGTTCCCAGCCAAAAAACGTCCCCAGAAAAGCATCACTGGAGGAAAACAAGCATCCCACAGGTTTGTGGGGCTGATTTTCCAGATTCCTGAAGTCAGTAGCAACTTATTTCTCCTAATAAGTAAGTTTCAACTGCCCACTCCTCTGAGTAGCAAAGCAAGGCAAACAGAGTTGGTTGTCTGACACCCTCCCAAAGCTTCTCCACCCCACAGAGGCTCCTTTAGCCCCCTTTCTCCATCCATCCGTCATTTTCCTTTCTCTGCCCATAGGCTGCTTTCCTCTGGACCCTCCAGCTCCTGACTGCACAGACTGTGATAGGGAGCACTGTGGAAATCAGACACAAGTCATTCAGGCGGGTGAATCCTGCCACCATGTCAACATCATACATGTTTTCCAAGCATCCCACCCCTCTTGGACTATCTTGATGTCCTCTGGGCTCCCAGCTCAGCAGGTCAGACCTGCAGGCACAACACAACCTGCTGCACCCACAGGTACTTCACAGTGAGCTTTGCCTCTCCAAAGGCAATGTGTGCTCTCCACTGCTCACCCTGCACTTGGACACTTGAAACATGAGAGGAGCAGCCAGGGTTGGTTATAACTACCCAAGTGCAGCCTAATTGTAGCTGTGGGCTGCTGCAGAGGATTTAGACAAGCCACATCCCAAGGGCTGGACCACTCAGTCTCTCCCACCTCTACCATGTCCCGAGAAAAGCAGTTTTATTTTTCACACGCACAACACTGCTGCAGCTGGGTCACTCAGTCTTGTCCATCTGCACAACTCCACAGGCACCAGCCACTTCCTCCTGCTGCTTTTCCATCTCTCTGCTAAAGCTTCCCTGATATTTCAAGCTGTTCTCCACACCTTTCCTCGAGGTCTCTCCAAACACCACCCATGCCCAGCAGAGGCAGATTTAAGTGATGGAAACCTGCCACTCATCTTTCCCTGCTTTATCCTCTCAAGGAAGACAGCGTGGCACAGAGCTGGGTTTGAGAAACCCTTACAACCATTCCATCCTATTTTTCTCTCGAGGGCAGCGAGTCCCACAAGGTGTTTTGTACTCGTGGAACAGCCTCCTGCCCCATCCCTGGCCGCACAGTGCTGTGTCCATCTCATGGGAGAGGGGCTGGTGTCCCCAGCGTGCCCCCATCCCCTGCCCTCCACATCCCTTGCTTTCCCTCTGCAGGGTAGAGTTTATTTTTATGATGAAAGCCCAAGCTGGATTTTGTGTTTTTCTGTGGCTGTTGGGAATCCAGCCCCTGCAGCACTGGGCAGAATAACCCAGAGCATGCAAACTCTGCAGGGTAATTGGAAACATTTGCTGCTGCCGCTCCACGGAGGCACAAGGGGCACCAGGAATGTTTTTCTTCTCCCCCAGGTTTATTTCATGGAGCTCCAGCATCAGAGGCTGAAGAATTTAACAGAGTTCATGACCTCTGCAGCCCCCAAACCCAGCAGTTCAGGCATTTTTGTGTTCTGAGTTGCTTCTTACCTGACAGCACTCATGTCTTTCAACCCCGTGTTCAAAGAACTGCCAAATTCCTTATGGAGCTGAAACCAGGCCCCCTGCTCTGAGCAGCAACTAATCCCTGGACTTCTTTGGAGCAGGTAATGATAATAAATCTGAGCCTTGGATGCATACCTGGATGTCTGGATAGAGCCAGCACCCAACACCCTGCAGATGATTTCAGTGGCCTTGCCCTCATGCTGAATTCAACCCCCAGCCATCACCACGCTGGCTCCTTTCTGTGCTCCCAAATCCAGGGGACAATCCCTAATTTCCCACGGCCCTGGATGAGATGACAAGGTAGGAGCAGACAGGCCAGAGATTACAGACAACAGGCAGAATGGGGTTGTTTTCTGCAGCAGGAGTGAAGGCACACACACACATTCTGAAGCAGGGGAGGATGCTCAGACCCCACTGTGCCCAAGAGGTGACAGCGCCCTGCCTGCTCTCCTCAATACAGAGCCCACACTCAAACACCAATATTGAGCTGAATGGGGCTGTTTTCCAAGGGCTGCATTTCCTTCTCCAGCCTCACAGCAGCAGGCACAGAGCAGGGTGGGAGCAGCAGAGCATCCACCCATCCCACAGCATCCCCAAAGTGCCCTTGGTGAGAGCACCAAGCTAAAGGGGGCTCTGCCTCAGCCTCGGGGAGCAGATGGAGCCAAGGCAGGGCTGTGTTATTGCCACTGTACTGCAGCAGAACTGAACCAAAAGCTGTGATAAACCTCTCACAGAACGTCCCTCAGCACAGAGCGGGGGAAAAGCACCTCAGCACAAGGCAGCTCAAGGAAGCTGCACTCGGGAAGGCGAGCCAAGCTCTGCACAGCCAGGGCTCTGGGCTCCAGGTCATTCACACTTCCACAAGACTCCCTGTGATTTCCTGCTGGAAGCTACTGCAAAGTATAGGAGAATATGGATAATTCAGCAATGGCTTCGCTCAGCCCTGCTGAACAGGCACTATCAGGCTGCAGATGCAATTAAAATCCTTAAGCACACAAAGTCAGAAACAATTAATTCTTACTTCAAAATAACTTTGCCTCAGCCACAAATGAACACGCCAAGGCACCAGAATAAGCCTTAAACTTGCAGATGCCACCATATGAAATTTCAACTCAGCTTTCCCTGTTCTCTCCACCAAAAAAAAAAATCCCACTATGATCACAAGAGAAGGCATCACCAAAGCCAGGGATGCTTCAGTAAATGGGATGCAGGAGCCAGCGGATGGTTCCAAGTCCTCCCCCGAGAAAGCAAGCTGCTTGCAAACAGATTTGCAAGTAGTGAGTGGGATAGAAAAAGTAAAAATCTGCCAAGTTAGTCATTCAGGAGACATTCAAAGCAGCCAAAGGACAAATCTCTCTACGCTGTGCAACATGGTACAAAAATCCCTGAGCGTTTCATCCGAGGCAGATGTGGCAGAGACATCAAGAAGGTGCACAAACCCATCACTGCCAGGATCAGTCACAGGGAACAGAAGGAAGCTGCTGTGCACCTGCGGTGACCTCCAGAGTGGGTGCAGGCATGGAGCCAGGAGCACTCAACCCACTAAGATTCAGTGCAAGCCCAGCATCCAGAGGAGCTGGTTGCTCCAAAAACACAGTCCAAGCTCCAACCCTGCCTGCACACACACCACTGCTCCTGCAGGAAGAGGACGCTGCTCCTGTGGCTCCCCAGATGGAATCTGCTCAAGCAGGAAGCCAACACAAGCTGATACATCCTCAGAGACCCCTGTGCAGCACCACAAGGGGTCTGGGACAAAGCAGAGCTGGGAAGGTGAGAAAGACCCCTCTCCTCTGTGCCCCTGCTGCTGATTAGCCACCAGCAGCTTTGCCCTTGGGAAACCTGCTCCAGCCCATCTCAGTGATCACCCTCAGGTTTGTGGTGGTGCCTCCAAAGTCCTTGTTCAACCTCAGGAACACCTGAGCAAAGCAATCACTCCAGATGCAATCTGGATCGCCCTCATGGCCCAAGGATGGGAGTTTATTAGGCTGCGGCCCACATCAGAGTTATTGTGCTGTGTTAAATTTATTGGTACTATCTCACCTCATTAAATGCTTAAATAGACCTGACAAGACAGAAAAATGGGACTTAAAAAAAAAAGGGGGAAGGAAGCTGATGGTTCACATGCTCTGAGTCACCTCTAACGCAACAGAGAGGACAGGGAAGGGATGTTCTACAGCACAGCTGATGTGCTCCTTCCCAGAAAACCCCGTCCCCAGAGGAGGAAGCTCTTCCATCACCCCAAACCCCATTGCCAGAGGGGCACACATCATTCTGGCCAGCCAGAGTGGAAGGTCATGATGAGGAAGGAGAGAAGAGAGGAGGAACCAGGATCCATCCTCTCCATGCTGTTAGACTGAGCTCAGCCAAACCAAGCTCTCAGGCAGGGCAGCAGCAGGACTGGGCTCTGCTCTCCTCACACCACACTCTATTCTGATTTAGGGGGACAGCCAGAGCATAATGGCTATGGGAGCCCATTACCTTGTGCCAATGTTCTGCTCCACTGTTATTACTTCATTAATTAAGCACCAATTGGCTATTAATTGCAGTAGATATTTATTATGGAAGAGAATCAGCTACCAAGCAGTTAAAGGTCAGCGAGCGGCTCAGCTCCTCGGCTGGGATTTATACACCCTCCACCCCTGCAGTCCGTGCCCAGGGAATCACCATCCTGAATCCCTGTGTGCACACGGAGGTGACAGCCCCTCACTGTGCCCACTGTTTCCATGTGCTGCCCTGGCTTCCAGAGCAAACCATGGGCAAAGGGCATGGGTATCGAGTAGCTCTTATTTCCCCATTTCAGGGTTATTACGACTACAGCAGGAGCACAGCGCCCACAGGAGCTGTAGCAACAAACCTCCGCGCCCCCCCCGTTGGGACCTGATCCCAAACAAGGAGTCAGGACAGGAATTCCTGCACCCTGTGGGACTGCAGATGGCTCCAGGCATCACCAACCAGATGAAGTGCCCTGTCCTCACCGCAGGCAGTTTGTGGCTGGAGGCAGCCGCGAATTCAGAGTTGTGTGTCCCCAGACAGTGCTCAGCCCACCAGAGTCTCTTAAGGAAAAGATGCGCCTGAAATCTTAGGAGGGAGTTGTCACACAAGTGTTTTATCTGCCCTGGGAGAGCCATCGCTCACTCGAGCAGCCTCTGCAGTGCCCGTCCCTGTGCCAGGCACAGGGAAATGCCACCCCAAACGTCAGCCAGGCACTTCCAATGAGGCATCATCCCCACCTCCAAAATCCAATGCAAATCCCAGCCAGTTGCTATCAGGTGGCCTTTGGCGCTCCTCAGGTCACTCCCTGCCTTTCCAAGGCACTTGAAAGTGACTCCAGGCTAATGTGTTTGGCTCCCAAAAGGAGCTTCAGTGGGGAACAGGCTGCTTTTCCCACAGAAGAGCTCCACTCTCACAATGACAGGGAGATTATCTGAAGAGACCTTAGCTCTCATTTAACAAATTAAATGACTGGATTTTTTATGAGTTCAGCATCTGAAGTACTACGCTGTTTTTGAAAATTCTGGCTGTAAATGTCATCATGCTGGGCCCTTTAGAAAAACCTGACTGCAGGAATGGCTGGGAACCTTTGAAACCCAAATCCTGCGCTGCTGAAGCGCTGACCCTAAATCGATCCTATTCAGGAGCAGACACCCATCTTTGGATGTGAAATTTACTCTCTATCTTCATTTCTATTTAAAGTGAAAGCATTATATGAAAGGAGGAAAATAATGAAAGGGCTGAGCATCCCTTTCTCTTTCATTTCTGATCCAACAGCACCAAAGGAACTGCATGGAACCAGCTCCCACACCCCACACATCCTCCTTTTCCTTCTTGGAGCACCCATGGACAGGCTCTCACCTCCAGGAACTCCCACCTTCCCCAGGACAGTGAGCCAAGACTGTTACACTCTGCATTAAGACAACCACGGGTCCTGTGTAAAATCAGAGCATGGGAAACAGGAGACGCCCTTCCCTTTAGTGATGCCAACCATTCCCTGACCCCCAAGAACAGGCTAAAGAACTTACACACAACTTGTTCCTCCCTTTTCCAAGGTGGAGGGTAAGCCTAGAGGGGAAAAGGCACCTTGATGCAGCTCCCCTCTGACTGTCTGTGCCCCAGGAGTCCCAGCTGCTCAGGGGAATGACAAGGACAAGCCTTTAGGGCCCATCAGCACCACAGAGGCAACAGCCACGGCAGGAGAGCAGGACCTCACTAAATCACAGAGAGCACACGGATCACAGGGGAACATCACCATGACAGGGCTCATCCCCCGCTCAGGAACTGGTGTTGGGGGCAGCAGAGAGGCCAGAAGCAAAATGTTAAATAAAAATACAAATAAACGCCTGGATAAAAGCCAAAGAGACCAGCCCGACTCAGATTTTGGCCTGAATTTTGTAGCCTTGCTTGCAGCTTTGCATCTGCTGCACAGGTTTTAAGGGCTTTGGGGCAGGGACCATCTTTGAGTGCACACACACACACACAGAGTGACCAGCAAGTCTCGGCAGCAATCCCCAAACCCTCGTGCTCAGCAGGAATTCCTCTTGGTTTGGATCCGGCTGCTGAACTTCCCCTTCCAACCCCAGGCTCAGATTGCAACCCTGGGCTGGGATTGCTCAACTTCTGCCTTCTCAAAGTGTTCTTGTCTCTGTTGTCTCCATGCCTTCAGCCTGACCCAGGCAGCTAAGGAGGGGGGCACAAAGCAAACCCAGCCACGCAGGAGAGCAGAGCCCTCACACCTGCCCATGGTTTGGCCAGTGACCTGTTGCAGCACCTCTGGCACCTCCCCCTGACTTGCTTGTAAAGCTGACAGAGCACCATGCTACAAAAGAACACACAAAAAAAATCAAAAATCAGCATCACTCCAGCTCCAAAGGCACCCTGAGTGCAGGGGAGGAGGATGCCAAGAGCTTCTTCTCCAGTGTTTCCTCCAGCAAGGCTCTCCCATGCCTTCCCCTGTTTCCACCCTCCACTGGAGCACAGCACCAAAATTACACCCGAGCTCACAGACTCTCCTGGAAAACCACAAATTTAATATGCAGAGAGCAAATTCTTTTTAAAAAGTGCCCTAAAAAGCAGCCACATGCTGCAGGAAAAGGGGGAGTCTGGCATATCGAACAATAATAGCAAGATATTATCAATGTAGGGCTGTGATTGTGCCATATAAAAAATAAAATACACACTGGTTAATCAAAGAACTACAGACACTTTTAAGTAATCCCAACTCTGGCTTTGCATAACTCCATATACTGCCAGCAGCGCTCCTGTCGACCACAAGAGACCATCATATACATCAAAAATTCTCCTTTAAATTTATTTTCTGTAAAGATTGGTCTTTTGAACTGCAGTGGTGGAAGCTTAAGGGTACAAAAATCTGCCTTTTTTGTCTCTCCCTCTCGTGGAGGATGCTGATCTGTGGGGAAAGTGCTGCCACAAGCCTCTGTGCCTTGTCAAGATACCCGTCCTTTTCATGGATCACTTCTTTTATCAGCCACTTGATTAAGACATTAAAAGAAGGAAGGTGAAGGAAGGTTGTGCAGCAGGAAAAAGGCAGCAAGAAGCTTCCTCCCCCTTGAAGGCTACATAACAACTGCCTGCTCTCCTGCCAGGAGCTGGGCTTACTGGGGAGCCAAAGGAACATCCACCTCCAGAGCCCCTGCTTGGGGCAAAGAGCTGCCATGTCCAGGCAGGGGCACTTCCAGAGGGAGCAGCCCTGGATGCTCTGGGACAGGTCCCAGCACCAGGTGTGGGATGTGGGACCCTTGGGAAGGGAGGTGGGACTCTGCTCCCTTCCAGCCCCGAGCACGGGGCTGCAGCACCTGCAGCACAAGGGGCTCAGGCAATAAAGCTGTCGGTCCTGCTGCATTAGAATGTGAAAAGGGGGTTTACGGTTTTATTGGCTGAAATTGTCAAAAATAGTTATGGCCTTAAGGCACGAGCGTGGCTGGCTGGAAGCCCTGGGGGTTGGAGAGCTTTGAGCTCAGATGTAGGAGCTCTCTTGGAGATAAAAGTGGGACATCACTGCCTCAACTTCCCTGAAACTCAGCTTTATATGCAGAGCTCTCACATTGTCAAAGAAGTCCATAAAAGTTAAATTAAATACTTACACTTCCCCTGTGAGACATCAAAGCCCTCCTCATTGTACCGGTGGGGACACCGGAGGTGGAGGCAGAGCCGAGCCCGGCATTCAGAGGTGTGTTTGAGAACATGCACCAACACATGCCCATTATAAACATCCCGTGTAGCAGAGGCTTTAAAGTGCTGTACAAAGCCTGAGGCACACAAATCCCTGCTCAGTCCGGGGCGTGGTACCAAAGGCTTTCTTAAAAAATAAAAATGTTTCAACTGTTGTGTGCAGAACATGTTTAGTCTGGACAAAGAGATGAAGTGATTTTCTTTTACAATGACTGGGAGGCAAAGGAAGGGTTGCAGGAACATCAAGCTTCCCGCTGGCTCTGAGCTGCCTGAGCACCCACCAGGAAAACAAACCAGCCTGGGAAGTGGTAGTGGGAAGTCCTGCCTGGAAAACAAGCACCCAGCCAAAGCCAGGGCTGTGACGAGGCTGTTCCCAGCACAAACATCCACATCCAGCCCTAAGTCAGAGCAAGGGATATTCTTCACTGTGAGGGTAGTGTGGCCCTGGCACGGGTTGCCCAGTGAAGCTGTGGCTGCCCCTGGATCCCTGGAAGTGTCCAAGGCCAGGTTGAATGGGGCTTGGAGTAACCTGGGATAGTGGAACAAGATCTTTAAGGTCCTTTCCAACCCAAACCATTCTATGATAGCACCAGCAGCACTCCCTGATCCCCAGCTCCCGCGGGGAGACCCGGGAGAAGATGAGGAGGTGGGTTCATTTATGGAAATCTGAGCTCCAACTCCCAGTAGAGGATCCAGACTCCCCAGCGTAACAAGTGCATTAACAGGGGGAGGAAGCACATCCCGCCAAATGTATTTACTGCCTTTAATAATTCATCCTGGCAGACGCAGCCCGGCTCGAGTGCGGTCCCTGGGAAAGCAAAAGCCTTTCCGACTGCACGGATTCGGCTAATGTCTTCATAAAAGGTTCTCAGCCAGACCTCCTCTCCACATCAGCAGCACCAAAGGAAAACTAATAGCTCCAGCTGGCACTCGTTGAAAAGTCACTTAATATTTCACAATGCAGGGAGCTTTGTTTAATGGGACACGTTGTTTTTCCCCAAGCAGTTGGAAAACCCCTTGACATCATATTAATAATGTCAAGTTTTATTGGTGCTCTGATTTGAAATGATATTAAACTTTTCAGACTGTCTCGACTGAAGGAGGAACCTGTTACGATGCAGACAGTTTGGATAACTGGAAAAATAATAGGTCTTGTCAGCCATGGCTTCCAGACTGCAGGGGGATGATGTGGAAAAACCAAGGAATGGGCATTTATCCTCTACCCTAGCTAGGAGATGTGGTTTCTGACTGTGATGCTGACCAGGGATGGAAGATGCCGTGGCTAACCCTCAGCCAAGGGAACAGGAATTGGTGCTGCAACAGCTGGAGTGCAGCACAGCTGGGTATCCAGAACACCCCCCATTCCCAAGCTCTGCCACTGAAACAGAATGCACTGAGGAGCTGGTTATGCCCAGAAGTAGCAGGGCAAACCTGGCAGTGCCCAGGCCACAGGCATTCCTTCAACACACGCCTACAGCTTCCTCAGGCACCTCCTTCCCTAAGGCACAGCTTTGCTGAACTACCTGTGGTGGTAAGTAGCTGCACAGGGAAAAAATAAGTCACCTAAATGCACGGTAAACTAGAAACTCTTGTATTATTTTCATAGACATGTTTCCAGCTTGCCTGCTGTCAAATGACTCTTCATTACCAGTTTATTCTGGGCCACTGCCTTAAAGAAATGCAGTTTTGACAACCAAAGGCTGCTCGCTGCACCTGAAGGATGGGATTTTAAATTGCACCTTTTCTCTTGCATGACATGAAGTAGCGATATTGTGACTGGGTTTCTCAGGAGGCTGGAGCAGCCCCTCCCCAGGTCCAGTCTGCAGCCTCTGGAGCTGATGGGATTTACTTGGCTCCATTAAGAGGGTGCATAACACGCTCTGGCTGTTGCATGTCAAACAGCCGCTGTGAGCAGGGGCTGAGCGTGTGCCCAGTGAGCTCACTCAGGGTATAAATTGTCCTTAGACCACATAAAATAGGCCAATCTGCTCCTCTGAACCTTCAAATGGCTTCACCAAAGCTCAGATTGACTTCCAGACCAGCTACTCCACAAAGGACAAACAGATACGTGGCCCTGCCCCTGAAGGAAGGAACATCCCTTTGACCTAATGCTTATTTACAAGCACATTTTTATAAGACCTCCATGAGTAATACTGCAATTGCAGGTACATTACAGATGCAGCTTGGTGGATGTCAGTCCCCCGGGAACTGCCCAAGGGAAGCCCCCACCACCTGATCCCTGCATCCCCCTGACATCCCAGCCCTCCCACTGCTCCAGACCTGCACCACTGGTGTCTCCCCAGATGTCCCACACACGGCAGCCACCACTCCAGCCACAGCAGCCTCTTGGCTGTCTCTCTGCTGGCAGTGGGTGGTTTGAAAAGGTGGCCTCTCACTTTGATTATTTCCCACAACTGTGCTGTAAATCTCATTTCAATCATGGTTTTCCACTTTGCCAGGTGAATAGCCCCATTCTTGCTGACAGAATAGCCAAGGCAGAAGCTGGAGCTCTGTCTGAGTAATTTACAGGACAAGCTCAGCTTCACTCATGCAGATTCTGGCCTTTACTCTGTGTCAGATTTTATCAATTAACAATTAACAGTATAATGGACATCTCATAAAAACCCTCATTCCACTGACATCTATTCCAAAGCCTGGAGCAGTTTACCTGCTGACATGCTGGAAGTGCTGCCCTTCCCACTGCAATGTCATCTGCTCTTCCCTGCATCCCTCCCCTCTCCTCTGGGAACCACGAGCCACCAGCCCCATCGAGGGCCTGCAAAAGCCAACACTGACATCCCACACCCTTATTATTGCAACTAGTCACAAGGTGCAAGAATGAATCAGGTGCAAGGTGTGTGGCCAAAGACCCAGGGCACCTCCAGTGGGTGGGTCTGAACGCACCAGGGATCACAAAAATCACAACAGCAGAGAACAAACTGGGCACTCCCCAAGCATTTTCTATGGCTCTATAGAGGAGGGAGGCAGTGATTGCTCCCAGGGAGAGTTTGGGGACTGATAAGAGCATCAGCAAGGTAAGGTCCCAGCTTACCTCTGGCATGCCATAGATCATGCATCATCCTGTTAATTGGAATGCACTGCGGACTGCAGTGTCTCCAGGTTTATATATAGGCTCAGACACTATTGTTAGCAAATTTATACAGCCACGCTCACCGGCACTGAGCTGCTCCAGAAATTAAACAAACTCACTCTCAGTGGGAGAGTTATAAATAAGTGACTCGCCCACTCACAAGGCTGATCCTGCTCCTCTTCCAGGCAGCAGACAGAACTCCGCCAGCTCTTCCATGTAGGATTCAGCAGGAGGGTTACACAGAGACCTCACCTTGCTCTCAGCAGGGCTCAAGGGTGGGTTTAACAGGCTGGGAGCAGGAGCCAGCACATCCCTACACACCCCTTGGTTCTCCAGCTGGGCCAGAGTGAGGTGTTAGCGGGTTATTTGACGACGCTGGCTTGAAGTCAGCCCCGTGCCATCCCCAAATCCATCCCCCCAGCTCCTCCAGGGGTGACAAGGTGGGCAGACCCACCAGCAGGACCCCATAAAAACCCTATGGATGAGCTGAGAGGAGGCTGCTCAAGAGCAGCAAAACCAAATCCATTACCAGTGAAGTTCAGTGTATCAGAGCGATACAAGAGAGAATTGTTATTAAGAGTCTGAGGTTAAGAGAAATTACTGTTATTTGGTTTATTTAAAGCCTATTAGATGTTGTTTATCAGAGTAAAAGTTAAAAGTTCGGATCAGGTTGCCAGAGGAACAACAGGGATTTTCCCAAGTGGTTCATAAGGTTCAGTACCCAAACCACAGCACTTCCAAGAGCATTTTTGGAATGTCATTAACATGCAGCCTACGAAGGTCAAGCTGTGCTTAAATAGCTCAGTTTCAGACATTAAACTTGATGTCACTGGTCTGTTCAAAAATCTTCACTTATCATTGCAAATTATTCAGCACCCCCTCCAAAGCTCCACATCTGAAATGAGCCGCACACTCAAACCTGCCTATTTGGACATTAAACCAACATTTGGAGTCACATAGGTGAGGTTCTACTCTATAACCACAGGTACAAGGCTGTGCGTGCAAAGCAGGGGCACTGAGTGATGAAAACATCATCTGAAATTAAACTAAGTGCAAATGAAAAGAATTTTGCAAGCGCTCTTTAAGTGCATGAAAATGTAACAGGGCCAAGGGCTGTTTGGCTTAAGAATGTAATAAAAATGCTTGACTTGCTGAATTTCATTCTACTTATGTGCAAGGGGGATGAAAACACGCCTTGAGGAAGTTCTTACTGGGGCTGGGTGTTTTTTTCCACCCCCACAGCGATATTAGAAAGTGTTCCTAATTATTATTATCCTACACAGCAGCATCTTTGTTGGGGAGCTGTATGCCACAAGCCAGGAGGGTACTGAGAGAGGCAACAGCCCTGCACATGTTGTTCTTGCCATAATTCAGCCCAGGGTGACTGGGGCAGCCTGTTGCCCCACCAGCACTCAGCACCCCCTTCAGTCATACACCAGATTTGGCCTCCGGGGTGGGAGCACCCCAAGACATCCCTTTCCTGCCCCATGACAGCCCCAGGATGCCCTGGCTGCCCCGGCACCAGCCCAGCCACAGCATCTGTTTCAAGAGCCCCCAACCTTTAATAATGGTTTCTGCTGCTATCTGAACACTTCCTAATTCATCCCCTTCTGTCTCTGAAAATCTAAATCCTATTTAAGTTAATGCCCTTCATTTTCATTTATAAAGACAGATACAAAATAATTATTTCCTATCTCTGCTGTTTCCTTATCTTCTGTCCTAATAATTCCTCACTGTCTCCCTTTCATCATCTGTCTGCAGAACAAGAAACTTTTCTGTTAAAATATTCTGCGTGTTCGTTTTCCTCTTCTTTCATATCTCACCACTTCTCTCCCCACCTGCTCTGGCTCCCCCACCCCAGCCTGCCCCTGCTTTCCATGCTCACCCTCCACCCTGATTTTCACATCTCTGCTGGTTGTATTTTAGCTGGCAATCGTGTATGCAAATGGCAGCATCCCACCTCTCCGGGCTCTGCTTTGATACCCCCCGGCCCTGCTGGCTGAGGTGTTTTCCATCTGCATCCACAAGCTCCAAAGGACAGCCCCATCCTCACCCTGACCAAAGCGGTGAGGTGAGGGGGAACAGATGTGTCTCCTGGTGACAATTTGATTAAAATGAAATAAAAAGATGTTTTGTGCTGGAGACCAGCCCTGCCAACACCAGAAGAAAGAGCCCCCCCGTCCTCCAAGCAGCCAAGGGCACAGGGTTTGTTACGGAGATCGCTGGCACCAGACACTGGGGACAAGAGGTAGCAGAGCTTCAAAGAGGTGAGCTTGGCCAGGGACCAGCAGAGCAGCCTCAGCACCTTCCAAAACCCACCACGTTGGCCTCGGCACCCCCAGGGCTCCTCTTTGGGCTCAGTCCAGCACCACCATAAGGGATTTACAGTGACTGAGCATCCCCTTCATCCTCTCCTGCCTGTTTCCCAGGCAAGCCCATGGCACTCAGAACCCCATTCCCTGCACACAGTCCATAAGCAGAGCCTGTTGCACTTGGTGAGGCAAACACCCTCCAGACCCACTGTAATTACACATATCAGCCCTGCTGAAGCCAAATCACAAATCCAACAGCTCTGGGTCTTCTCCAGCCTCTAAATCAGCACAGCAATCCCTCAGAGCTGGGCTTTAGGGGGCTCCTGGCAAGCCACCTTCCTTAAAGTGTTTATAGTTGCTGCATCCCGCTCCATGTAGACACTACAAAAAGCTTGTTAGGGGTGTGCACGGCCATATACACTTATTAAATTCCTTTTCTCACCATCAGCCCTCAGTGTAGCCTGCCTGTTCTTTTCTCTGCATGGTGAGTTACTCTCGCTCTGGCTGGAGAGTGTTTGTGTTTGCAATCAAAAGAAATGAGAGTGTAAGTGTTCAAAAATTGACAGCAGAGCTCGGAGCAGCCGAGATGCCCAAATGCATTTCTAACAGCATTCCCTGGGAATGGCTTTAGCTTGGCGTCTACCCTCAGACTCAGGAAAATACAGCATCCTCAGCACCTTACAAGCCCTTCTCCAGAACTGCCCCAGCTTCCCAAAGATGTTAAAGTTGACTCAAAATCATTTAATGGTGGGCAGAGCTGTGGGGCCCCGGTAATTGCTCACGGTAACCATGTAGCTCTGGCCAGAGAACAAAGAGCTCTGTCTAACGCTGTCTAGCACAGAGCCATCGCTTCTGATAAATAATTTTGACTAGTGACTCATCAGCAGCCTATGCAGGAAGTATATATTTAAACCTGTGCAGCTTAAACAATTGTTAAAGATGTCAGTTTATCACGCAGACAGTTTTTATTGAAAGAAGAAGGAAAAATACCATTTTTTAAATTAACGAGAGCAGACCTTATCTCAGCTGCTTTTACTACACTATATTTTGGAAAATATTCTTTCATTGTTCACAATTGCTTCTCTTTGTTGGACCCACACACCAGCAGCCACATTTCAAAAGCCTTTACAAACATTAACCAACAAAACCTCAACACTGGGAGCTGCAAAAGTAACAAGTGCAGAAAGATTAATTCTCCTGCCTGAAGTGATATTAAATCAAACCAAACTCAGGAGCAGCACCAGGGTTTTGGCTGCCCTGCAGTAGCCAGAGCTGTTTGTGTGCTGCCACTCCAGTTTTCCTGCTCCCAGTGCCCTGCTGGGAGCACAGCCCACAGCCAGGACACAGCCCTGGACCTTGGCACTGCAGCTGCTCTGCTCAGAATGGACCATCTCCATGCGTGTTTTACCCAGTAACTGGATTATTTATTTTTTCAGCTGCTGTGTCACATCAAGGGCCAAAGACAGGCACTTCCCCCTTCCTTCAAGTTCCCTAAATCACTCCAACCACTCCATGGAGGACCTTGAAAACCCATATGGCTCCGAGTATCCAGTTACTGCCTTTGATGTGTTTTATTGCCCTGAGAGAGGCGAGAGTGGCACCAGCACCTGGGCAGGGCAGCTGCAGCCCTTGGATGCTCCAGGGACCTCAGAGGTCAGCAGAGATGAGAGTCAGGTGGCAGCAAGACACCAAATGCAGTTCCCTCTCCACACAGGGGAGCAATCTGGGAGGGAAAAGCCAACCCTTACACCATATGGGATTTTAAATTAATCCTGTCAGTTCAGCTAAAGGGGCTGCCAACATTACAGACAGCTCACTGAAAGCTCCGCTCAATGCTGAAGGGCAGGGAGACTTCTCCAGCTGCTGGGATGGATCCCACATCCCACACCCATGGGCTCTCCCCAGCACAGGACAGAACCCAAAGAGACAGGGGTGATCAGAAGGAAGTGTCTTTATCACAGAGTTGTCCAGGACCATGATAGATCTAAAAAATGAGACTCTGGCTTTGGAATGGCAACCGGTAAGAGGAGGCAATAAAAAGGCAATGGATGATCTGTAAGAGGTAGAGTGGGACTCCTCTGCTATCTCATAAGACATGAAAACTGGAGCTTTCAATAAAATCAGACAGGAAGAACATCCAGATAAAAAGAAATACTTCTCCAGCACAGTAATGAAGTTGCTGAAGTTTTTGCCAGAGGAAATGAGGACAGGAACAGAGCTCCAGAGGGGCCACATGCTCACACAGCCACAGGAGCACCCAGGCTCCTTGAAACACAAGGTGAAACGATTCTGAGAAGCATTTTAAACCTCCTATTTCATGCTGAAGAGCTCCTTGGACTATTGAGAGGCTGGGATGAAGCCTCATACAATTCATTTGGCCTCGAGTTTCATAGCAGAAGCACAACAGTAAGTATGAAGGCAACAGGAACTCCATGGGAAGCTGCTTGCACAATGGACACCGGACAGGTGGAAGGGACCAGCAGAGCTCTTGGACCCCTGGACAAGACCCACCCCGTGGAAGGGGGAGCTCCTGCTCTCTCCTCCTCCTCCTCCCCACCCCGAGAGCAGCTCAATCAAGCCCTAATGGACCAGCGTGACGCTGGCGCTGATGAAATCCGTGCAGCCGTGCGTGCTCGAAGGGCTGAGAGAACTCTTCAGCCAAGTCCCTGCTGTGCTCTTTTCACGAGAGGTCCTTTTAACTCGATGCTATTCCCAGGCCATCGCACTGATTTAAATGTTAACACGCTCTCCAGGATCCAGGCACCTCCCGCGCGTCAGAGGCGCAGGGCATGACGCTGGTGGTGGCAGGAGCTGTGCTCCAAAGGTCCCCAGGATGCTCTGCCCCACCGAGGGCCAGGCAGAGCATCCCGTGGGAAGCACTCGCTCCCAAAGAGAAACACAGGCAATGATTTTCAGTAAATAATGTTGATATTTACTAAATACCTATTACAAATTGCACCAGCAATAGGAAACAAAGGCAACGGGGAGAAAAAGCCACTCAGGAAACAGCCAGGACGTCGTCTGGGGAATATACTTGGAGATTTGAGAAAGCTTAAGCCTGGGACACAAATCCCTGTGCTTTGTCCGTGACAATAGGGGATAAAGCCTGGTGTAGTTCACCGGGCTGTGATGGGGGGATCTGGCTGCTTAGGGCCAGCTGCAGAGATAGGATCTGGCTGCCGATTACCGGGGTTCACATCCCTGACAGCGCCTGCGGGATCAGTGGCCACGGATTTTCTGCAGCAGCCAAGGGAAGAGCCCCGGTACAATGTAAGGCAGGCATTACCCAGAGGGATAAGGCTGTAAACTCTGCTTTTGCTAAGAGAACAGGGTTGGAAATAGGCTAGAAAGGGGCAAATCCCAAACGTAGACACGCAAGAGGTCAGGAGCTGTCCATTCTCCACAGAGCTGGGATGAGCTCACATGAGCTGTTTGGAGAGGAACAGAGGGCAGGGAGGAGCAGGGCTCTGCAGGACAGGCAGGGATTTCCTTGCACAGACCTTGCCATGGAAAAAGCCTCTCCCTGAGGTCTTACACACAGTAAAAACCTTTTAAACAATCCCTGCCTCCCACAGCCACACTTTTGCCCTGGGGATCCACTGTGCTGCCTTCTGACAGCCTGTAAGGCAGCTGCTGCAGTCCTGCCTGCATGGAGTGTGCTCCCAGGGTGGGGAGGACAAGACAAGAGATGTCACTGTCTGGAGCTCTGCAGCCTCCCCTCAGTGCGAGATTGCCTTGCTGGTCTCCACAGCAGCACAGAAAACCTCTGAACAAGGCTCTCTATAATCCATCAGAGGTGCTGCTGCCCATTCATGCTCCACAGGAGCTCTGCCTCTCCACTAAATCCCTCAAGCCATCTCCAAATCACCTAATCTCCATCTCCGCCACCTCCCTCTCTTCAGTGACCTTCCTCCTCACATACAGTATCTGCAGGCTTCCAGATAACTCCCTCACATCCTTATCTGCAAGAGTATTTTAGCTGCTGGCCTGGCACCGTGCAAGGAAATCACCAGGAGGCTCCAGGATGGGATGGAGAGAGCAGCAGTGCTCCAGCTGCTCACCCCAGTTCTCACCACCAGCAGCTTCAGTGTCACACTAAGAACAACCTGCATCACATCCAAGGCCCACGTGCCAAAGCCTCCCAAAGCAGAGGAGGTTTTGCCAACATCTGCACCAACCAGTCAAACCAGTTGCAGAGAACAGGGGTGTAAGAGTTGGGTTCTCCCCTTATCGTCCTGGAGTGTGGGTCATCCCTGGGTCCCTAACAGGGCTGAGCAGCAGGGAGTCTATCCCAAAAGATCCCAGTGCTCCCCACATAACATGTCCACTTACACTGATGGCCATTCCAGTGGCTGTGGTGCCTCCAAGGCTGCAAGCAGCCGATCTATTAAGCTTGAAAGATGTGATCTCAAATAATACAGAATTCCCAAGTCTCTTATAACCCTGCTTTTATTTCTTAACAATACAGAGCTTCCCTCAGAAGTTTCCCACTGTAAACAGCCACGGTAAAGGAGACAGATGTTGATTCTGCTGCGCTAACGAGGAATGCTGGTATTACACAGGGCAGCTGGGGCACAGAGGTGAGGGTTTGTTGCTCTGTGGAGAGGAGCCGGCGGGGTGCAGGGCAGGGGCTTCAGCAGCAGGGTTACTCCGAGGTTGTGCACAGCCTCTGTGCAGTGCTCCAGCCTGGCATCTCTGCAGCTAATGAATGTTACAGGAGGAGAGGCTGGAGGGAAATGGAGCAGAAATGCAAGGCTGCCATCTCTGATATCCTCTGCTTCTCTCCAGATGGGCTCACACAGAGGCACAGCAGCACCCGCAGGAGCAGAGGGGGAAGGAGGACCCGTCCAGAGCAGGCACAGGACACATCCCAGACTCAAAGCTGTGCCCGCATCCACCACTGTGTATGGAGAAATCCACCTCCACTCACATTTGTAACTGAAAACCAACTTTTTGGTCAGCCTCTAAAGCAAAACCCCAGCTCTCACACTGACCCAGCCATCAGTGTGTCCCTTGAGTCCTGCCCTTGTGCCCTCCCCGCTGGAGCAGTTTTCCCATCACCCTGGGGCTGCACAGGGGTGCAGCAAAGGCTCTCCCTACCCTCAGCACTCTCCAGCATGGAGCAAATTGCCACAGCCAGAGGAGGTTAAACGATGGGCTCGGGATCACAGAGGGAATCCCAACACTCTCCCCCCTGCCTTCCCCACCTCCTGCCCTCCCTGGGGGCAATGCCTCACCAGCATCACTCCCAGTGTCCCTGCAGCTCCCAGCCCTGGGCATGGCTTTCCAACAGGCAATCACATCATAGAGGCTCTGGCATTTTCTTAGAACACCTCAAATTGCTTTTTTTACACCTCACTGCTCGGTGCCAACCCCAATTCGTGTTATTTGTGCATTTGCTTAGAGAACATTATCTGATCAGTCACCCTGTGAGAGGCTGGGGAAGAGGCTGAGGCTTCTCCCAGTCGCCAAAGCAGGTCAGGAACAAGGAAACCTGTGAAGATATTGTGCAACAGCCTCTCTCTGTGCATGGGGAAGCCCTTGCCAGGGTCCTGGGCACAGGATGGTATGGCCTGGGACAAGGGACAGCACCAGGGTGCTGCATGTCTGCTGCTCCCAGCTGAGCAGGGGCCTCTTCGTGGGAGAAAACAAAATTGGCACATTTCTGTGCATTCCCTCTGCTGGCAGAAGCTGGAAAAGGCAACACCCAAAAGCCTCGGGAAGATATTGGGACTTGTGAAATACACCTAAATATACACATTGCCAAACCTCTCAGTGTCACATCAGCTGCTCAGTGGGAGCTGCCCTGGAGGACAAAACAGCCTGGTCCTTTCCCTCCAAGGGGCATGAGGAAGGCCAAGCACACATCCTGGCAGTTTCCATCCATGAAATCACATGGAATAGCCAGTGTGGCTCACCAACACCAAGTTCGGGTCCCCCCAACCCTTCACACTGTCCACATCAAACCACCACCCGTTGCAACAGGCGCCTTCTTTGAGAAGAGTTGCAAAAGCCACTACAATTAATAATTCTGTATTAGCCCATCCCTCCAAGCTGTTCCTGTCTCACCATCTGCATGTCCTGAAATGCGAGGTTTTAGTCATAAATGCCAGGCCTCATTTTGGAAATTTATAAGCTGTTTTGCTTCCATTACCTGAACAGCTTCCAGCTACTGTATCCAGGCATTTTAATTCTCTCAACTCCACCATGAAATGGCACAACAAACTCCATGATACGGAGCTCCCACACCACAGACCTGAAGATTTCACCAATCCAAGGAATTGCCTCCTTCCTCTGACAAAAGCCAGGTATCCAGTGGCTCAAACCTGGGCTGAAGCACACCAAGGCACAGGGACTTCCACAGAAACATTTTGGGATCCGTGCTCAAGAAAATCGACTCAATTCCAACTCCCATATTGCAGCCACAACCCCTGATGCACCATCAATTAAGAGCAGCAATAATTACAAATGGAAAACTGCAGACCTCGGAGCAGATAATGTGTTTCCATTAGATTAAGTAGTCATAGAAATCAAAAATAAAACCTATACTTGGGCTAATTAAGCCCACTCACCATCTGATTAAGACGTGTTGTGATATCATGGAAAAGCACCAAAGAGCTATTGTAAGCAAACCAACACAACTGGGTGTTAATGTCCCATTCCCTGGCAGAGGGATAATTGATGCGTCCAGTGATTAACCAAAATGTTGCTGCAAGTCATCATGGCCATCAGTGCTGAGGCTCCTGCTCTGTGCAGCAGCATTTGGGAGGAAAAATACAAAAATAGTCTGAGCCCTTGCCCCAGACAGCCCCAACACTCCTGACCTTGCTTGGCAGAATTGAAACAACCTCCATGTTCATCTGAATAAATAAACAATCCCATTGGTGTTTGCTTCTCCCCCATTCCCAAACCTTCATTTCTATCCCAAGTTTTGTTCAGGAAGATCCAATTTGGGGTCCTCTAAAAACAAATCCCTGCAATTCCACTGTGCTAGGAATGGCAGAACATCAGCAGGCAAGAGCAGGATGGATAAGGGTCCTGCAACTGGAAACGTGGCCCAGGGGACCTGAGGAACTCAAGGTATTGCCAGAAAAACCAGACTGCTGGAGGAGCCTTGGGGTTATTGAGGGTCACTGGCTGACCATGAGTCAACAGCATCCCAGCAGGATGAACCTGTGGCACACACTTCACAGGACACAGAGGAGCTGTGCTGTCCCCACGATGCTGTCACAGCCCCAAGGCCACCGAGGGTTTTGTGGCTGTCCCAGGGCAAGTCCCCTGAAGGCTGTCCTCTGCTATCTCCTTTAAAGTCCATGTGTCCATGAAATCTGTTTATGGAAGATCCACAGAGCATAAAGATAAAAGGGGCATGACAGTGAATTTAATTAAATATTCGAGGATTGGGTTTGGTGTTATTTACTCAGAAAGGACTCCAAGCTCCGGGTTCGGTTGTTACTGTGGAAACCAGCTGAACGTGGATGTATAAAAAGAAAGGGCTCATCAATTAAATCATTTAAAAAGTGAAATGAAGCCTCGGGAAACACAACATGACAGGTTGTTCTGTATTGAGGATTCCTCTGTCCCCATGCTTTGCTCCAGGAGGCAGGAGAACTCCAGGAGCTGGAGCAGCAGCTCCTGGTGACTGCTTAAAGGGAAATCAGCAGGCAATGTGTTTCCCAAAAACCCAGTGCCAATGGAGCAGGAGGTGGTGACCAGGCACAGGCTGGGCTGCACAACCCTTACCACTTGCACAGCCTTGGATTCGCTCTGGCACAGCTCTGGGTTTGTGTCTACCTGTTAAACACTACCTGAGCCCTTCCTTAACATCCCCAAAGGGCTTGGAAACCTTCTGGAGCAAAAAAGGTGTAAAACAGTGAAAAACATTATTCAGCTCCCACTCCCAGCTTTCGGGGCAGGGAGGGGGGGGTGGAATTGAGAGCTAAACCACTGCTCAGAATGGCATATCTGAGGAAATGCAGGTGGAGTTGAGGTCAGACCAGGATTTACACCTCATTGGCATTCAGAAAGGAAGGAAAATCAGGGGGTGAAGGTTGTTGCCAGCTGGGAAGGACCTGTACCCACAGGAAGAAGGGTCATTATCCCTACAGCACAGCCCCTGCTCATCTGTCCCTCTCAGGGTGGCTCTGCCAAGGGCCACCATCCTCTATTTTTAGACAGGAGCAGGAAGGGGATTGAGGAGCCCCCAGTGGGTCACAGGGCAGTGGGACAGCTGGAATGACCACCCCCATCTCTGCAACAAGAGCTTGGGACCCCAGCAGCTGCCCAGGGCCCTTCTGCCCTGTCCCATTCCCAGCAGGAATTCCGCAAAGCCCATTTGCTTCAGCAGCTGTCACAGCACCAGGGACAGGGAGGGCGGGCAGCTGCTGGACCTGCACGAGCTGCAGAGGTTATTTGTTGCACCTCACGGAGCACCCAGATCAACGATGTGCTCAGAGGAGCTGAGGGCATGTTTGACAGCATCCATAAGGTTTTCTGTCACGCTACCCAAAGGATATTTCTTTGCTGTCCAAACACCACCATCATTATTTAAGGAGCGCCAGAAGATGGATTTCCGTTTTGTTTCCTCCTGTTCCGCTCCCCATCCTCACTCATCACACACCAGTCAGTCCCTCCCTGCGAGTCCAGCCTTCCCAAGTGAGCTTTCCCCATCCATCACTGGAGGGGCAGGTTAAGATCTGTATTTTCCTGTGACCAGCTGTTAAAGCAGACCCCAAAGAGCAGCAGTGGGGGCACAGCAGACCCGTACCAGCAGCAGGGGGATGACCCCACACCCCAACTCCGCTGCCTTTCATTAGTCTTACAGGAAGCTCAGCTCACACCAAACCCCTCCAAACCTCTTTATCAGAGGAAGGTGAGGCATGGAACCCCCTCCAGTCCCCTCAGGGAAGGGGCACAGCTCCCCAAAGCCCCCCAAGCAGCACCCAGGGCACAGACATTCCCTCCCACAGGTCCTGCTGAAGGAGGAGGAGGAGGCAGCAGCCAGCGCTCTTCATCGAACAGTTTAAACATTATTGATTTTTCCTACTGGCTGGCACCAAGGCCAAACCCCAAGCAGTACAGACATGATTAAAGAGCAGTCTTCTCCTCAGACAACTAAGACACCATTCTCCTCCAGTGTGGAAGAAGCAGATGGACACCCAAATGAGCTGCTGAATCAGCTTTGTTCCCAGTCAGAGGAGACAAGAGGAGTGTGAGGCCAAAGCATCCTCACCTGCCTGCACCACAGGCAGGTAAAAGAAAGAGGGAGAGGGTTTAAGGCTACAGGTGAGCAGTCAGAGCTCTCAATACCATACTGAGAAATATTCCAGCACCAGAGCACTAAACCCTGAGCACCTCATACCACACACCAGTGTCTGTCCAGGCACTGAACATACATTTTGCATCAACAAATGACAAATCCTGAGTGAGAAACAACAGCAAAGTGATGCTAAAGGGATCTCAGTCCATCCAGCCCCCCCGACCTGCCAAGGCAGCTCATTCCCTGTAAGCATGACAGGCTCGACAGGGCTCAGAGAGGGATGTGAAAGAGGGCACCAAAGGGCTTTTCATGCTCCTCCATGGGAGGGTCACGCTTCAGAATGTGCTTGAAAATGCCTAAGTCCCCTGGAGCTGCAGGAGCCTCAGCCAGCTCAGCATGCCCCGGCACTGCTCCTGCCCCAAGTGCAGCTGTATTCCAACAGCCAAGCAAGCTGGGGGCTGGCAGCTCCTCCTTCACCTTGGAAACCTGCAGCCATGTCACTGCTTTGCTCCAAAAACCTCTCTAACCCTCTTTTCCCTGCTGAAGGGTCCACCACCTCCATTCACGGCCAGGACAGTGAAGTATTTCCCTCTGCTGCAAGGCATGAACGTGTTACAAACCTGCTGCCAATGCACTGATGAAGAGGGCAGCCTCACACACAGAAATTGAAGATGCACTTTAATAGCTTTGATATTGATCCCAAGATGGGGAATTTTGCCTTTGACATTGGAGTACCAGTGGGAAAAGGAAAAAAGGCAGCTTGTATCCAAGGGGGAGGCTCCTGAGCCGCTCTGTCTCCTGCCACTTGTGGGTTCACTGGTGACAGGACACTCATCACAACTGGGCTCTGGAACACAGAGAGCCACACACAGTTGGGACCAACCCTGCCCCACAAGTCAGACCACTTTAGGGTCTACACTCCTGAGCACCAGTCCTCAGTTACAGTGCCTAGACTCCTTGGAAAGCACTCAAGAACTATCCCAGCAGCAACAGCCACTGGGCAGCTCAAACCACACTGAGTCGAGGCCTCATTCTCCAAACAGCAAAAGAACAAATCCTGAATTTGCAAAGCTGAAGCCCAGCTCGATACCAAACAGCCCCCAAACTTCATGATACCCCAAAACAGATGGAAAGGATTTAACAAGCTCACAAAACCACACAATAAAACCTGGACCTCCAAGATAATTTTCTCCTTTCCATTCCTCCAGCTTCCCTAAAGACTGCAAGCAAGCCATACAGACCAGCCTATCAGGAAATCTTGATGCACTTAAATAAGAAAGCAATTAAACACTTTAATAAGGTGAGGGGGTGCAGGAAGGAAACTATTAGAGCTACCTCAGGATGACCTTAAAGCCTTCCACTGTTGTGGCTGAGAACATTCACATTAACAAGACTGGCTGATGTGATCTCCACAGCAGCACCCACCCCCTTACAGAGCTCACGGGCAGCACAGCTGGGCACAGAACCTTCCCCAAACCGACTAACCCCACCTTTTCCCTCCTGCCTACTTACAAGTTTTATTTACTCATCATTTGGCAACAGGAAAAGACAAGCCAATGCCCAAATAATGCCCCCACACAGCCAGCAATGATAAATGCACAGACCTCAAGTGTCCCCAGAGGGTCCCAGGCCACCCCAGCTGCCCAACAGCCACCCAACTCACGTAATGAAAACAATAAATGCCTCCACTTCCACGGTACTTTAACAAGAGGACTTCAAAGCCCTCGCAGAACTCAGAAGGTCCTGTGACACCCTTAACAAGTACATTTTTAGTCTCAGTTTTATGGATGAGGAAATTGAGGCTGGGAAGGTGGAATGATTTGGCCACGCAGCAGAGGAAAGGAAGAAAAGCAGCAGCTGGAAGCAACAAAAAAAAGAAAAAAACCCACAAGAGCTGTCTCTCAACCCTCTGGGGGAGCTGCTTCCCTGCCAGGGCTGAGCTGAGACCACCCAGCCCCTCTTGGGGTCCACAACCAGCTCAGAGCAACCCTGAACACTCAGGAGTCCTCACAGAGCCCTCGTGTGTGGAGGGGCTGAGACACAGAGCAGTGACCTCTCTGCAGCAATAGCAGCTTTAACAAACACCAATTGCACAAGGGTTGTTATTTGCTCCTGCACCACCAAACACGGGGCTGGGGGACCTGCAGGCAGCAGCTGCTGGGCTGTGTAACCCCAATAAGCCCCCAAAGAGCAGGGCAGAGGATGGGGCTGCTCACACACAGCAACTGCTGCAGGTCCAGCCCCGCCAGGAGGACCCCTGGGTGCAGCTGGGGCAGAAAGGGACATTTTACAAAAGGCTGGGGACAAGGAGGGCAGGACAGCAGTGACCCAGGTCATGGGGTAGCCCAGAGCATCCCAGTCCCCCATACCCAGGGAGGATGTGCAGGGCAGAGCATCCCGGCCCCCACTTGAGCAGCCCTCACTGACGAGCCTTGTCATCGTTCCTCAAGACTAATTTTTTTAAATTGCAAAATCTTACAGAGCTATTAACCTCAAAAGAGTTTAACATATGGCAGCGCAAGTCTCCCTCTTACCCTAATTATAAGGCTTGCAGTAATGGGGCTGTCTTTTAAGTTACAGCTGCTATGCTTTTGGCTTTTCACTAACATTACATCCTATTAAGGAGCTACATTTAATGCATGCAAATTGCCAGAACACCAAGTGCCTCGGACCAGCGAGGGGATGCATTTAAGCAACAGCAGCAATATCCCAGGGTCAGACTCACCCTGCTGAGAGCTCCCTATGATCCATCAATCAAATTCCACTCATTAATTAACTAATTCATTAAGTATCTTCATAGATGAAGGTTCTTCAAGGCAGAACATTGTGTTGACAGCAGCCTCCGGTCAGCGCTTAGCAGCACAATCCCCCCCTCCAAGCCCAGATGCCCCAGACTCACTGTGGCTCCAGCAGCACTCAGTCACCTCAGCTCCAGGGGAAAAACAGCCACTCACCCCCCAACCCCTTTTATAGCCCCTCCAGCAGCCCCACAGCTGCCCCCCATTGCCATCAGCCTCTTCTGCCTCAAACTGCCCCACCTGTGCCCAATTACCTGTCCCACCTGTGCCCAATTATCTGCCCCATCTGCCCCAATTATCTGCCCCCACCTGCCCCCAATTACCTGCCCCACCTTCCCCAGCATATCCAAAAAAAAGTTGTGCAACCAGAGCAGAACCTGGATTTTATTTTTTTTTTCCTAAAGAATAATGCTAAAGCTTGCAAGTAAAAAGAAATAGTAATTCATTAATTAATAACAAAGAGATGGGAGCAACAGGAAGGAGAATGGAATGCCCCCCACCGTAGAAGCAGTTCTTGCAGCCTGGCAGGGAAGGTGCTGCCACGGTGCTGTTTCCTGCCAGGCACACCTCAGAGCTGTGCTGGCTGTTGCTGGGAATGGCACAGCTCAGAGCCAGCCTAGGCACTGCCCGGAAAGGCTTTCTCAGGGGATTTTTTGGAAAGCCTGCCCTAGCAACGAATGGCATTTCCCTCCTGTGTAAATAAACCCTTGCCAGGGATTCGGGGGGAGCTGTGCATGAGTGGTGGTGCCCAAATGCCCTGGGTGAATCAGGTGGGAGCCGTGAGCTGCAGTCTGCACGTGGCCCTGGGACACCAGCTCGCTGTCACCCTCGCCCAGCGCCCTGAGCGCCCCTGCAGTCAGTCCCAGAGTTAACCGTGTTTCTGGGAGCACGGGAACATCACAGCCCTGGCTCCAGCCCAAGGACTAATTTACTTTCCCAAGCCAGGAGTTCAACCAGGCATATTAAAACGGTGCAGGAACCGCTGCCAACCCCCTGGTCTAGACAGGGGCTCCAACCTGGCGCGTCGCGCTGCTGTTTCCTGCGGCAGCCGGGTCTCATCCCGCTGCTCCAGGTCTGGTGAAATCCTCTCACTACAGCCTCCCCCATCCCCTTCTCGCTGGGCTCCCACCCTCCTGTGGCTGGAGGAGAGGCCGTGCTGCGGCAGCGCGTGCTAATGGTCACCTCTGCAGCAGCTCTTGCTCCCTGAAGAAAAGCCTCCTGGCTTCAGTGCCACAGGCTGTAATACTGAAAATGGCTGTAAATGTGAAAAATTGGCATATTGTGGTCCAACAAGACAATTTCTGAATTGCTCCATGCAGCTGTGCGGTTCGGGATGCGATGCTGCCTGCATCCTAAGCTGGGAGGCTGGAGCATCTTCTCAGCTGACAAAAACAGCCTTGGGTTGGGGGTTCCTTTCTGCTGGTCCATAAGCCGGGAACAGACCCCCTGGCAGGAGTGAGGGTCCCCAGAGCAGAGGTCACTGCAAGTCATAGAGGGGGGGTCTCAATCTGCATAACATTGCCGTTGTTCAAAGAAAAGCAGATTTTCTGGGAGGACTTCCTGCCTCTGTGCTCTGAAGAACGAGTTAAAATTCCAGAACAGATAAATCATGGCAAGATGGGAAAGTGAAAGTAAAGAAATCACTATCTGGAGGAGGGGGAAAACCAAACCCTCTTTGACCTCCTGTAAGGAACCACGTCATGCCTCGTTTCTCCTGGTGAGCAGAGTGGGAAGAGTTTGTGGATAATACCTGGAAGTCAGGCACTTTTCTGGAGCCACACTTTTACTGTAATGTGATTCTTCAGGGAAGCCAACAAGCCACGCTCATTAAATTCTAGTTTTATCTCTGTAGCCTTCTGCATTGTTTGATTAAAGTTTAATCACTGGCACGGTGGCTTTTCCTGCCCATTATGGAGCCTTGGCCATCCCAGCAGCAGCCCTGGGGGACAGGTGGCCTTTGGGGGCTGTGGGGTAGGAGGTGGCACGGTTGGTTTGCAGAGGGGGGCTCAGGACCACCCCCAGGGGCTGTATTTCCCCAGGATGCTCTTCTGCCAGCTCCAGTTCCAGGTGGCTCTCCTGGGAAGGGACATGTTCATCATCCTGCCCAAACACCCCCTGGCTCCATCAAGAACCTCCAGAGTGGATGAAGAAGCCATGGTGATTACTCTCTGGAAATGCAAACAACCAATCTGTGGCATGAAGCCATGTCAGGAGAGGTTTAGGTTGGATCTCAGGACAAGGTTCTTCCCCCAGAGGGTGGTCGGGCACTGCCCAGGCTCCCCAGGGCAGTGGGCACAGCCCCAAGGCTGCCAGAGCTCCAGGAGGGTTTGGAGAATGCTCTGAGGGACAGGGTGGGATTTTGGGGCTGTGCTGGGCAGGGCCAGGAGCTGGACTTGGTGATCCTTGGGAGTCCCTTCCAACTCATAGACTCCCATGATTCTGTGATCTGGAGGCCCTGGCATCGAAGTCCTGTCCCTTTCTGCTGGCCGTGGTGAGCCCACCCATGACTTGCTGGACACCAGGACATTTGGGAGCTTCCCAGTGCCCGCAGTGCCAGGCTGGCAGTGCAACCGGAGCCCTGGCTGCATGGAAACACTCCCTGGGAAACTCAACCTCCAGCTGAATGTGCAGGATTTTGCCGAGGTGTCTGTGTGTGCATTGAAATGCGGAATGGCCCGAAGCTGTTTGTCTTCAGAATTTAATGAAAGGCTTTTGTTTATGGCAGTGTGTGTGCTGTGAGTTACAGGTGCGGGCACTGCCTGACAAATGGGGCTCCCTCCGGCATCCTCCGCCTGGGAGTTCTGCCCACCTGTTCCAGCAGGTAAAGCTCCCACTGAGCTCCTCCCCAGGGCACCAGCCACAGGTGACCAGAGCTGATCCTCAGGGCCATGAGACACCCCGAGGTGTAGCTCTGGGTGAGTGGGCTCGGGCTGTGCAGTCGCCCACCTCTGTTGTACCCTGACTCCTGGTGATGACAGCGATGCTCTGAGCACCAGAGAGAGATTCCCCTTGGATGCCCTTTGCAGGCTGGCACTGTGCCTGTCCCAGCGTGGGGCAACACCACCCCCAACCTTGCCATCCCTCTCTCTGTGCCATGAGATGTTTTGGGGTGTTTCAGAGAAATGGGAGTTCGTAATCGGGAGGGTGAGTGCCACCCCAGAGCCCCCCATCCCACTGCTGAGGGGATGTGCCACGTCCCTCAGAGGGCTGGGCACAGCCCGTAGCATGGCACAGCCCCTCACCTCCCTGAGGACAGTGCATGTGGGCCAGTCACTTACCTGGCAAAGTCTCACTTGACCTCCTTTTTGTGGAGCTACAACGA
>VWZG01006978.1:479148-539069 GCA_013396735.1 Grallaria varia
CCCCCCCCCCCCCCCCCCCAAAAGAAAGCCATTTCCAGTATTACAGCTTTTGCTGCATAAACCAGGGGGATTTTCTTCAGGGAGCAAAGAATTGATTCAGAGGTTTCCATTAAGTGACATTAGCACAGCACGGCCTCTTCCAAAGGCTGGGCTTTGGCAGTGAGCGTGTTGTAAAAGAAATGGGGCCTTTGCAATGCCCGACTTCTGTGGAGTTGGAGTTGGGCTGGAACAGCCCCATTTAGCTGCTGTTACAGTGGGCTGTGGGACCTGGCCTCTGGAGAGCCTGGAGAAGAGGAGCCAGGTGCTGGGATGGGGTTCTGCTGGCATTACATGGGTTTTTCCTCCTGCCTGAAGATCCCCAGGCCGGTGGAGATGAGATCTTGGCTGGAGTGTGCGCTGCAAGTGGGGGTCAGCTCCTCAAGAACAGCCACCAGACTTTCCCTAAGTGTCCCTATTGTTCCATCATCTTCAGCAGCATCCCCACTCTGGGCAGCCCTTTCCCTTTCCTTTTCCCTGGACCTGGTGCTGCCAGCGGAGCGGACACTGACAGAGAGCTGTGTGATTGACACCACGATGCACCGTGGCACGGCAGTGATTGTGCCAGACAGGAGCTGTTTAAATACCACCAGACAGAGTGTTACTCACAGGAAAATGAGGCCTTAAATGTCATTATTTGTGTCATTATTAATAGCCCCTAATTGTGTTCTCTAATCATCACGAAATTATGTTAATATTAATATTCACATCAAAACTGCCTGGGGAAGGAGGAGAACTTTTTTTTTTTTTTTTAAAAAAAACCCAACCCTAGTCTGTGTCAATTCCCATTAATGGGAAACACTTGCCTGGTGTGCTGGGAGAGCAGAGATATGGATTGCTGCAGGGAATTCTCTGCACCTTCGAGTCCTGGGAAAGGCCATCCCAAGGACATCCCAAGGACCCACAGAAGCACCACAAAGCACCCTTAGACCCCATCTCTGTTTTGTGAGGAGCTTTATTGCATTTGAGAACACTTCCAAAAAGTCTACTGGAGGGAGGAGAGCCAGATTTTTTACTTACACAGGGAAATCTGAGAGATGCAGAAATACAGCAACATTTTGTAGCATTCCTTGCTTTCTGTACGTGTTTTTCCTCTACTGAGTTCATTCTTTTCATTGTGTTTTTGCCAGCATGAAAATCCACCCTAGAGAACAGCAACAGTATAAGCTGACCAAAGAAACCTTTGGAAAAAGCCTTCCAAAGGCTTTTATTCGTTAACTTCAATGGCTGTCACTCTGGGATGTTGAGGACATTTGGCACCCTGGACCATCATTATAGCTGCTTTATCAGCTCCCTGAGGTCCACACTGAAGCCTTTTCCATGGCTGTAGCCCCATTCCACAGGCAATGCCCCCTTGTCATGAGCTGCAGCCTCTGTTCCCACCACCTCCAGTCCAGGATGAAGGGATTGGTGACCAGGTGTCAGGAAACCATTTTTCATCTGGAAAGAAACAGTAATGGCTTTGTCTGCAATTTTCTGCAGTTCCATTTCCCAAGTAGCTCTATTTGCAAGTACCCAAATGCCTGACTTAATAAAACAGAGGGTTTGGAGTGGCAACTATTATGCCTCGAGTTAAATATAACTCAGTGCTTCAAAATAACTTCAGAGCGCACGGCCAGGGAGCTGACAGGGCGATGGTTTGGAAAGCAGCTCCAACAGGTCCTTTTGGGCTGTGAAGATGGGGATCTTCAGGCAGCTGGCACATGGCTGGGGGTGCTTGGCACAGGTGAGGAGGTCCCTGTGAGCTGGTGAGGGGGGTGCCTGGCAGAGGGATGAGGGTCCTGCCGAGCTGGGGTGCCACCAACCTGACTATACTGTGTCCATCCTTTCCCAGGGACACCTCTGCCTGTGTGGGACGGAGATTTGTTTCCTAGGCGAGCCATGGGCCCTGCATCTCACCAAGAGCATCTGTGGCCAGTTATGGGATGCAGCTGGATGCTGTGGGGTTCAGTCGGATGCAGAGCAGCTGCAGCCAGATGCAGTAGGGTGCAGTGGGATGCAGTGCAGCAGCAGTGAGGTGCAGTTGGATGCAGTACAGCTGGAGCTGGCAGTGGCAGGGCGGGAGATGGCCAGGCATCCCGGGAGCCAGGCAGTGCCAGGCAGGGCTGTCCCTGCCTTCTCTCCCCGTTTGTGCTGCCAGGTCCGGACCCGCTGCCTGCAAGGAGCTTCAAAGCCCCTTTTCCCCAGGGGCGGGGTGAGGGAAGTTTGCAAAGGTGTTTAACACTTCCATGTGAATGATTTTTCCATAAAATATTAATGACGTAGATATAACCTAATTGAGTCCTTAGGGCAATAACCTCTGACAAAACGGCCCTGATTAGGAGATAATTGACTGTGTGGAATTGTGGCTAAGAGAGCTTAATGTTGGCAAGGTCCATTATGTGGTGATGACCCCGTTTTGCCAGGTGCCAGGGCCATTAGGAGAGATTTTGGGGGGAATAAATCCCTCTTTAGCTCTTTTATCACAAATGATTCTGCGATTGCTTCGAGGTGGGCTGGCTGGACCAGCAGGCAGGGTGACAGTCGCAGTTCTTGTCCTGGATGTCCCGGACAAACACAAAGCCCAGGAATTGGTGTTTTCCCCCTAAAACAAAGGTTCTCTTTGCTCTCCCCCAGATCTGTACATATAGGGACATTCAAGAAAGCATTAATGTAAAACACCATTGACTTCAATTTATATTAATACACTGTGCAGTGAACTGAGGTGGCTGATTCACAATCCTCATCAGATTTCAGTGCGCCGGGTAAATCAGCTCCCTTGGTTCACTGTAGTTTAATTATAAGCAAATTGCAAGTGAATTAAGATAAATCGAATTAGAACCACTCTAATACCGAACAAAAACGCCCACCGAGGAGTCTGTGAAGGTTTAACCGATCCACTTCGAGGGGTGACGGGGACGCATTTGCCGGGCACAGGTCGATTCTGGGGTGGGAGAGGGAGCCGGTTGGGAGCTGGAAGACCAGCAGGAGCACCGGGGCCACCGAGCCCGGGCAGCTCGGTTGGCCCCGGTCCCCGCAGCCACCGGCCAGGACACAGCGCTGGCGGCTCTCGGAGCCGGGGACCGGAGCCAGAGCATCGCACGGGAGGCTGGAAGTGGGGAAAGGAGGAGCTGGAGCACACTGCTACGGCACAAATTGGAAGCTGGGGTGGCTCTTTCTTCTTCTCCTTCTTTCTTCCCTCCCGGGGAAGTGTCATTTGTACAAATTGCCCATCCGTGCCAGCTCGGGAGAGACCTCACAAGGGAAACCTGGAGCCTTCCCCGCTTTTCATGTGAGCGGATGCCCCTTTTATTTCTGAGCAAGGAGTAAGTGGAGAAGAAAGGAGCTCCTGTCAGCCTCCAGGAGACAAATTGCTTCCTGCAGCCAGAGGTGCCTCCGCTGTAACAACCGCCCGCTCCGGAGGTGAGCCAAGGTGCCCCCGCGCTCCGCAGCCTCTCCCCTCTCCCCAGCTCCCGCCTTTTAAATCGAGCCCCGGATAAGTAACTAACCATCCTTTTTCATTTTTATCTGGCCAGGATGATTTACTGGGCCCGCCGCGTGAAAAGGGCGTGCGACGCCGCTGCTCCAGGCGGCACAAACGCCGCGGCTGCCTAAATGGAATGACCCTGGATGGCCGGGGTTAAAGATAACAGCGGAGCTCTCGTTCGCTGCCTCTTCGCCGTCAGATGGGCTCTTATCTCCCCGGGTGCTCTCCTGCCGAGGGGAGGTGGGCAGAAAGGGCTGCCGGGCGATTGCGAGCCATAAAGTTATTAAAACAGTGGAGGCAACAAAGCGGCGCGGCTTCCCCGCTGCTCTGACATTTCCAAAGGGTGAAAGGTAAAAACACGCTCTATAAAAACCCAGCCCGGGCTTTGCGGTTTCTGCCGGAGCTCTCTCGGAGCCGCTAATTAAACGGGAGGGACAAATCCGCCGAGCAAACTTCCAGCCAGCAAATCAAAGGCCAGCCTGGTGGCGAGCGGGGGGAGGACACCCTTTTTCTCCTTTGAGCCTCCTTTTTGGGGGAAAAGCGGGAGCGGGGCTTGGCGCAACAGGGCAGCTCCAGCCGCAGCCCCTCATTATTCCCCTTAACTCAAAGCGCCGAGGCCGGGAGCCAAATCTCATGGAAAAGCGCCGTTGATGGCAGAGCTGCGAGGACAAGTGGCACATTCCCCCACTTCCAGTTCTCCCCCAGTTTGCTCCAGGCTCTGGGTCCCCACCACATCGCCCAGGGGCTCTGCCCTGCAGGTGGCTGAGGATGCTGGGGGGTCCCTAAGCTGACTCCCAGCACGGGGGTGATGGAGGTGGCAGGGACAGGTGTACCCTGTCCCTGTGGGTGTCCCCACCTCCTCCTGTCCCTCTGCACAGGCGCATGCCCTCGGCTCATCGATTTGGGTGAGCTGCCTGTCCACCCACGCCCTATCGCTAATGGCCTCATTAGTTAGGGAAAAGAGTTGCTGAAGTCAATTTATGATATAGAATAGTGAAACCCAGCAAAATCAATAATTCTGCAGCCGGGGGGAGGGCTGGGGGCTGGGAGGGGGCCCAGGGGTGAGTTCAGGTAACCAATGAGCTTAAAACTCATCTGATCTCACGTTACATCCATGCTCGGCCCCATTCCTTTGGGATGAGACAACCTGTGCTCACAGCTCCTGGTCCTTCCCCGGGGCCTGGACCAGCATCCCAGGGCTCCTCTCGACCCACCGGGCTGTGCCACCTGCAGGGAGGGGACCTGGTGCCCGGGCTGCTCCTGCCACACCTCGAGGCTCCAGAGCTCACATGGTTACGGGGCAGGTGTGCCACCAACTGCCTTGGTTCTACCTGTGCTGGGAAGAGACCAATCTGATGGAAGTGGCTCAGGAGCCAGACGGATTTGGATGAGTTACACGGTGGGTGTCATCCACGGCAGGAGCCATGGAGGGTTTCCTCTCCTGGGGAGGCTGTAATTCAGAGAGGGAATTTTTCTTTTGAAGCTTGCTGGAGTTCACACAGGAGTTAATCCAGAGCAACCAAATGTACCGGGCTGTGCACAGAGGAATCCTAGAGGTTCCCTCTGATCCGTCATCCAAAACCGCAGCCCCCGGTGACATGGGCTGCTGTAAAGCCTCTTGCCAAAGATCTCCATGCAGTGGTAATTCCTTTTATAGCTGATTTCCACCATGCAGCTGCACCCCCCATGGTTTACAAGGGCTCTGGTGCACTGGCAGAGAACAAAAACTGGGAATTGGGGAAAAACAACAGAACAATAAATGAGGTTTTCAGAGTTTTCCTCGTCAAATTATGACAAGAGGAATCAGAGGGCTCCCTCCAATCCCCACCTCCCGGCTCGTAGCCACCTAACCATCCTCCCATTATCCCATACGACCTGTGCTCTGAGGCACACACACCTCAGTCCCACCTTCCCCATCTCTCACTGTTGTTTCTCCCCAGTATAAATTTTGCATTTCTAGCCTGCTTGTCATATTTCCTACCGGATTGGGTGTTTAATTAAAATCATAATTAAAATTGATCTCCTCATTAGCATGCACCTGCTCTGCTGCTCGCGTCCTGGCATTTAATTATACGCTGAAGATGTCAAGTCTGACAGGCGAGAACAAGACCCCGGCCAGCAACCCCTGACAGGACTTCCTGGTGACAACATCTGGATGCCAGGAGCCCATCTGCTGGCATGGCCTCAGTTCTGGACAGGGAGATGTGGGCACTGCTGGAGTTGGGGGCTGGCAGCTCTGGGGGGTCAGTGGGGTCTGGGCCCCAGCAGCCTGCACACCCACTCTGGAGTTTTCTGTCATGGAAATATGTGGGAACAGTTTTCCCAGTTGGTACAAATCTCTCCATACTTGCTGGGCTTCAATAGGCACTGGTGTTGAGATCCAAGCCAGCCTGAGCTCCAAGCCTGCCCTCCTCCAGAGAGCCCCAGCAGCCCGGGGTGCTCCCCCTTCCACGGTGAAAGCAAAGCCTCACCTCACCTTGGGATGGCCATTAATGAAATTACTGGAGCACTTTCTGGTCCTGAATGTGCATCTGCTCCTTTCCCTCTGTGCCAGGCAATAAAGCTGCCAAAAGGCATTTTTCGGGGCCGTTATCCATGAGGAGTTTTATTCCTGCACTTTGAAAGTCTCTCACTGATGGATGTAGGTTCAGTGGGATCTGTGAAGCAATGAAAGCTGACATCAAACATACCTGCCAAATTTGAGGCTCTCCTTTATGGCTTCCTGGGGACCCAGCATGTTTTGAATCCAAGGGCCTGCCTTTCCTGCTGCTCTCCGATGGGGCTCGGGCAGCCCCCACCAGTGTCTCCAAAGGCTTTCCACTATGGAAATCCCAGCTCAGCCACACCAAGTGACGCTGCTTATCAACAAAGTAGCTTCTAACGAAGAGCAAAGAGAAGCCCCTTCAACCCCCCTCCTCTGTGACTGCTCATGACTGGTTCTTATCATTCCCAGGGACACAGAGCAACACCCTTGGCTGTGTCAGGGGGAGATGGGAGGGAACGATAATTCCAGGTGGAGTTGCCCTTCCCTTTTTATGGCTCCTCATAAGGCTGAGGCCATCACAGGCCAAATATAGAGACCTTTATTCCTTGAGAAACTGGAGCTGGAGCCGAGGCTGAAGCTTTATCACAACTGGGCTCCCCCATTTGGGAATACTCTGAGTGCCAAAGTGGGGGAACGCTGTGGGTGCTGCAGGCACAGAGAAGGAGAGAGTCACCTTTGCAAGAACAAATTTCACATGTGGCCAGAGAGTGAAGAACAGGCGTTCCCAGCTGGCTGTAAGGACATGTAGGGACCTTTGGCAATAACAACCTCTGGAATTTAAAAACAGGGATATTAAACCCCACCAAACCTGCCAGTAGCAGCCATTTGACCACTCCTAACAGAGACAGCCGGGCCCATTAAGCATAAATAAGGCACTTGAACATTATGAAGAAAAATACACAGCCATTAATAGCCAGACACCAATGTAGCATCCCAATGGGAACATTATTTATGAGGCTGTATTGTTATCAATCCTGCTGGGAAAAATCCTGCTGCATGAAATGAGATCCAGGAAGGCTGTGGAGTGTGTGGGATGGAGCAGGGTCAGTCACAGTCAGTCAGTGGGGTCTGACACAGTGTGCCTTGGCCAAGGGTGCAGCTCCAACACTGCCTCAGTAAGGCAGAGCAGGAGGATCCTGCCAGGCCCTGGGGGTGCTTCAGTTGGGCACATTCTCAGTGATTTTAATGAGATTTTTTCATGAGTAATAATTCATCAGCCTGGAGTGCAGGCTGGGAAGAGATGAAGTGTGGGCACTTGGCAGGGATGTGCTGGGAGAGGGGACTTTGTGCGGGGAGCAACTGGATAACTGGATACCCCACGTGCTGCTCAGGGAGTGGGGCACAAGTGAGAAATGGAGCCTAAAGAAACATTTGTCATTTGAGTTGTAATTACACAATTACATAAATGCATGATATTAGTAGTCAAGAGCCTGGAGTTTTCAGTAAAGAGTCCCTTAAGTAAATAAACATTTTCAAGCGATTACATTATTGGGATGAGATTTAAAAAAAAAAAATAAAAATAAAATGTTAAGAATTGTGAAGGATCACACGGAAAAGTGAGGGAGAAAACCAAAACAAACCCAAACCAGCAACTGTTGGAGGAATGAGGTGAGGGAGACAGCAGGCTCCACAGAGGTGGCTCATTTTGATAGTGCTGGTCCTGAAGATGGGCTCTGGTCACTAAGGCAGTGAGGATTGGCGGCATGAAAAGATAGTTCCATTTAATTTTAGGAGATACTACTGTGGAGGTGGCATATGAGGTTGTCAGTTGCAATGGAAGTACAGAATATAAATAAATATGCATGTAAAAACAAACAAAATCCCATCAAAACAAGCAAGAACTAAACCCAATCCCTGCATTACACTCTGTAATTAAATATTTATCACAGCAGAGGAAGTAAAATCCATTTACTGTTTTTGGCCAGTTACAATCTTCCTTTTAAAAATCCTTTGCAATTAGTTCCTTCCTCCCTGGGAGACGAGAACGCTGAAATAGTCTCCAAGTCCATCTTGAACAAATTGCAGAACATTTTCTTGCCTGATTGGAGTGTGTGTGTGTGAGGGTTTCAAGGAACTTTCTGCAGCTCAGCCCTTCCCACTGTGTGTCCTTAATGACGGGTTGCCATGGGCTCGGCAAGTGGGAGGGACAGCGTTGGTGTTTGCCATTAACCCAGGGATTACCATGAGCAGGGCTTCCTGTATTTCCTTTATCCCTGGGAAAGGCCTCAGAGAGCTGTGTCTAAATGAGACAAATTCATCCAAGCTCCTTCCAGTGGGATTTTGGGTCAAGGGCTGCCTTCACTACCCAGGTGATGCCACCTGGTTCAGGAATCCTTATTCAAGGCACTGCTCTGCTCATGCCCCTGACATTGACAATGCCAGGGTGTGGCAGTGCCCAGGATGTGGCAGTGCCCAGGTTCTGCTTCCACCATGGGTTTAAACAACACAAGTGACGAGGGGCACCAGGACTGGGGTCCCAGCCTTGACCCCAGAGCCCTGGGAGAGCCTCCACTTCCCGTCCGTTCTCCACGAACCAGGACATGAAGTGCCGTTATGGAATTTCACATTTGGAGATAATTGCATTAAGGTAATTGCCGCTGCAGCATTATTTCCCGTTCCTGGGAGAGGCTGAGAGGGAGGCTGAGTGTATTGTGTCTGCGTTAGCAGATTAATAATTACAGCCCTTCGGAGCAGCGCTGGTTTGTATGGATTCACAGCTGCTGGATCATTACCCGGCACACTTGAAGACACCCTATAGGAGCACAACGCCGCGTGCTGCACAGTTTGGTTCCTCTGCTGCTGGGTCGTGGGTTTCCTACACGTTCATCAGACTCACAGCTTGTAAGAAATAGCATTTACAACCTGAAGCAATGGAGCACTGGAGCCTCTTGGAACAGCAGAGCGCCATCGGGGATTCCCTGGCAAACGCCTTGGGAAGAAAATGTTCAGTCCATCAGAGGAAAGCTTTACCCTTCCCAACATAGCCTGTTCCTTGGGAGGCTCTGGCTGTACATGGGAATTATCCCAGCCCCAAGGCACCCCCAGTGGTGGAGGAGATCTGTGGAGATCATCCTCCACTGCGGAGCCACTGCCGCCTCTGCAGTTGCTCTGTTTGCTGCAAAATAATTTAGGAGAGGGAGTGAAAGGCTCCTATGGCCTATTGAAAAGGATGAATAATTTAGGGGAGCTGGATGAAATTACAGGAGCTGGATAACTCAGCCTCACAAAGAGGATAACACACAAACTCCAATACTCCAGCCTGAACAGCATGGTGTGGGATTCAGGCAAATTGGGAAGAGGACATGGATGGTTCACAGAGGGAACAGGTCTGTTTAGCTGCCTGATTAGAGCAAATTGAAAAATAAAAGTATCAATTGTGAACAGAAAATTAGATTGATAAACTGACTTCAGTTTTCACAATCTGGAGCGTTAGACGGCAGAGTTCACCTAAAAACAAAGAACTCTGTCTTCCCTAAGGGTGTCTCCTTCATGTATTGATTAATGTCTGTATGAAGCAACTATCTCAGTTAGGACACAAGTAATATTATATTTCTCCTGCAAAGCACCTTAAGGGATTTAACAGGGAGCTTTTTAGCATAGGGCAAGTACTGGTGATTCAGAGGTGACACAGACCATGGAGAGGACATGGGTCATTTTGGGAGGTCAGTGGGTATGAGAATGGATCTGCACATCCATCCATCCATCCATCCATCCATCCATCCATCCATCCATCCATCCATCCATCCATCCACCCATCCATCCCTGCTCAGCCTGTAGGGAAAGAGCAGGGGAATGGAGAGAGTCCAACCACAGTGTCCCCCAGGCATCTGACCCCAGCACCTCAGGGAAGGCTGTGCACGACTGTGAGCAGGGTGATGCCAATGTACTGGTAGAGCTCAGACAGTACCTGCTGAGGGGGTGTGGGGTGTCCTGTGCTGCCACTGTCCCCACTGTCCTTCACCACCATTAGCTGCATGCACAGCTCGCCCACTCCAGGGCTGCTGGCCTCACAGAGGGACTTGGGATCAAGGTCTAAGCTGGGTAAGTCCTTGTCAGAGGCACAAGGCGCCTGTACAGCCTCCTGGTTTGACCTCTGGACGTCGGAAATTATATTCCAATCTCTCTACAACACCCAGCGGAGTACCAGGACTGAACACCTACAACCACTCCGGCAGGGAAAGAGGATGACAGCTACATCTGTAATACCCAGCAGAGCAGGCGGAGCTGCTTCCTCTCGCTCTCTTCTTTCCCATTTTTACATATGCAATTACAGTGCTGAGCGTTATTTGGATTTGCCTCCGCAGCTGCTGCTGTCCTGCAGCGTGCTCCAGCCAAATTACATTTCAGAAATGACATTTCCACTCACAGCAGCGCAGCCCGGCTCCCCTCGGAACAGCGATGAGAGGGACGTAATGGCTTTAGCATTTGTTCTTCCAAACAAGAAGGGTTTGTTCTTCCGAAGGCAGCACCGGCGGAGGCTGCGAGGGGCCGGCTGGCTCTGCCCTGAGGCTTTATGGGGAGCTCTCCAGGACAGATCCCTTCCAGCTGGAGAGCTGGGTCAGCAGGAGCTGTTAAATAGTGGTAGCTAATCTGGCTGTTGAATTCATTAATTCCCATTTGTGCTTCTCTGTCTCCTTCCCCTGTCCATCAGGGCTGATCACACTGAGCTCACTGCCTTGGCAGCTGGTGCCCTCTAACCATTGCCGTGCCACCACCAGATCCTTACCAGCTGTTCCACAGAGTTGTGCCATGGCTGGACTTGGTGACCTTAAAGGTCTTTTCCAACCTAAATGATTTGATGATTTTAGAAGTTGTCATCTTTAGTAGAGCTGTCTGGCATCAAGGCACATGTAGCAAGGGCTTTGCTGTTCTCACCACCGTGTTACCTTTCCCTGCAGCCACACTAATTGCTAACCCTGGGCAGAAAAAAACATGTTTTCCTCAGTGTTGAAATGACAACCTCTAAACAAATCCTAAATCCTGTCCTTTGCTTCCAGCAGTGTTTCATCTTTCCGCTGCTGTTCTCTTGAGATTTATGCCTCATGATCTGGAGGAACCTGCAGCATCCATCCTTACCTGTTTCTTGTCTATTTAAGTGGCAAGGGCTTGTCAAGGCACGGAAGTTTCATTGATTTACTGTAAGATGCTGGATCAGGCTGCCGCAGTGAATCCCTGGCCGTGCTCCCGTTCAGAGAAGGAGAAGTTCCTCTTGGGTTGGCAGAGCCCAGTCGGGCACTGAATGTGCCAGGACTGGAGCATCCCATGGACTGGAGTTGGGGTAAGGGTAGTGGGGTAAAGGATTTGAGCTCAAAGGCTCAGTAAGCATGTCTGAGGCTGAATCCCAAACCTGACCCTTGCAGAGGACCAGGGATTTCTCTGTGTCTCATACTGCTCTGCAGCAGGTAAAACAGGCCGGGCACAGGCTCTGGGACACCTGAGAGCAGAGGGACTGGGGGATAAGCGTGTGTTTGTTTGTTTTTACAGCTCGTTTCCATCTTCAGGTGCACTGGCACCATTAAAAGAGGAGCAGCGTGTAAATCGCTGCCTGCACCGCAGCATAATGAAGGGTTATGTCTCCCTCGTTGCTGCATTTCATGGAGCAGAATCAGGAAAGGGATTTGGCCTGGCACAAGCTCCCACTTTGCTCCTAATGCTGTGGAAATGAGAATGGAATCACATCCCTCCTGCTCTTTCCAGGCTGGGGAGAGGGGTCGTTTGACCCTGGGGAGAGCTCAGACTGTCCAAGAGCCTCCAAAAAGCTCTGGCTCCATGTGGGGAGTGATGGGGCAGCCCCAGGATGTGCTGGACACAGAGCAAGTGGAAAAGCAGTGCTAAGGCTCCATGGATGTGCCTCTTCTCCATGCAGGGAAGGGGTCAGGAAGCTTGAGAACTAATGCCAGTAATAAATGATTGATGCTGTCACTCTTCAGGGTGTGTTAAGCAGCAAGATTTATTGTGGTTCTGAAAAGGCAGAAGATGTGACAGGAGAGCTCCTGCCTGCTGGGAAAGGAGGCATTTAAATCCTGATGTGTGTGTGCAAGATAGATGTGATACCTCTATGATCCCCATCCCCCTTCCCATCTCCCGTGGCGCCTCCCTTCAGGTCAGGGATGCACGAGGTGCCTTGGGCTGCTCCCAACCCTTCTCAGAGGCTGAAGTGGTGGAAGAAAATTATCCTGAGGTCCTCTGAGGAGAAATTTAAGCAGCAGCTTGATCCTCTTTCTGTCAAACTTACTGGGAGAACTCCTCTTGAGTTCAACAGGAGATAGATGAAATGTATTATTGTTACCATTACATATAAACACGGCCAATTTAGTAAAATTCATCTGCACCGAGTCCCGTCCCTGTGCACGGAATGAATCAGGTTTGCAGCTACAGCCCTGGGCTTCCGGCAATCCCCCCTTCGATAATATAAACAGAGAATTGGAAGGGAAATGTCATCTCAGTGAGTTCATTGCTGAATCACATGTTTGATGAAAGACTCTTTATAAACCCTTAAACTGCCTGAAGCCATTCACCTGAAAAAAAAAATTGCAACATTCCTCCGTGGAAAAGAACAATTAGCAATACAATTAGTTTTCTAAGAGTTAGAGATAAATAATTGAATCCTTTCTTTGACGGGGAGAGACAGCTCTGACAGTTCTCAGCTCCTTGTATTGACAGCAGAGGAAACGGCCCATGAAACCGGTCGTTTGCGGGGAATTTTGATCTATCAATTGCGACCGGGGAGAACAGGAGAAGCGTGAAAGAGCAGCTCGGCTGTCAAGCGGCAGCTGCAGCCACTGCAGGCTGGCTGGGATGTCGCACAAGCAGCCGAGATCCCCGCCCGCTTCGGGCCGGGAGCGGCCACGCGCCGCTCCAGAGGTCGCGCACATCTGGATGGACGTGCACATCTGGATGGACGTGCACACCTGGATGGATGCGCACACCTGGATGGACGCGCACACCTGGATGGACGCGCGCACCTGGATGGACGCGCACATCTGGATGGACGCGCACATCTGGGTGGACACGCACACCTGGATGGACAAGCACATCTGGATGGATGCGCACACCTGGATGGACACGCACATCTGGATGGATGCGCACATCTGGATGGACGCGCACATCTGGATGGACACGCACATCTGGATGGACGCGCACACCTGGACGGACGCGCACACCCGGACGGACACGCACATCTGGGTGGACGCGCACATCTGGATGGACACGCACACCTGGATGGACGCGCACACCTGGATGGACATGCCCGTGCTGCCGGGGGCCCGCTGGCTCCGGGGATGGAGGGAGGCAGCTGCTGGCAGAGCGGGCACACGGGGCACCGGGTGGGCATCCTGCGCGGGAGGGGCGGCACAGATCCATCTCTGCCACCGAGAAATGAGCCGGGACCAGCAGCGCAATTCGCAGTTATGAATTTGGGATCAATACCCTGCTCTCATCGATTCCCCGTTTGCCGTAATGAACTGATTAAGGAAAACACAGCTGCAGAGGCGATGCCATAGGCAGAGCAGAAGGGCAATGCTGGGCTCTGCTGGCACTGCCAGGCTCGCCACAGGGGCAGGTGGCACCGTGGGGCTCCCTGGCCACACATGGGTGACAGTCTCAGCCTTAGGGTATGTCCTACATGAGCATCAGGGGGGCTTCATCGGGGGCATTTCTGCTCCTGTCTCCCACCAAGCACGTGTTTCTTCCTGGTGGTACATTCCCAAACAGGGCCAAGCAGGAGCCAATCTCAGACCTCGCAAGGACAGGCACAGGGATGGGGAGAAAGGCCAGTCAGCATCTCTTAAGCTGTGGCTTCTGCACTGGCAGCTTGGGACCTTCTCCTCCTCTTTGAGTCAGTGCATTTGCATCTGTTCCCTCCTCTGCTTTTCCTCAGCTCCCATCCTTCCCTACCCTTTCCAAAATGGGAGAGTGAAAAATATGCCTTTTGCCCCCTTAACTATTTCCATCTGAAATTAGAGCCCCCGTTGGCTGACCCTGCTGTGGCTGAATCTCAGCCTTTTCTCCGTCGAATCCTTCCTGCAGAATTTATTGGGTGGTGCTGCATTACCCTCATAAAAAGGCAATAAATGGCCCTGTTTGCATTACACGCCATAATGGCTGTAACCTCGTGGCATTCTTAAAGAGCCTCCTTAGGAACAAAGGGGCAGAAAAGAAGTCTCCCAGAAATCTTTGGGATAATTACATTGCGGGAGTGCAGGAACCTTTAAAATCATTTTAAATCAGAGGAAAGCCATATTTTAAATCCGAGGTGAATAGCATTTGGGACAGTTGTAAAACTCCTCAGCCTCACCAGCTTGCAGCATCCCCCTTGCACCCTGTGTGAGGATTCTTTTCCTGCCTTTCCCTGAACTTCCCCATTTGTTCCAGGAATCAGGCAGGCTTCTAAGGCCCATTCCCTTGTGCTACAGGCACATTTCCTACTGTGGAGCACCCTTGCTGTTGTGACAGCCCTCATGGTGGCAGGCACAGACGTGGAGGGCACAGTGACGGGTGTGCAGTGGGTTGGGAGCAGAGTTGGGGCTATCAGCATCAGCCAGAACCTCGGGCCATGGCTGTGGGGGGAGGCAGCACATCAGGGACAAGGAGATGCTGCAGGTGGATCTCCAGGCTGGTGTGAAAAACTCAGGAATTTTTGTTCTCCGCTCTAAGAAGCTGGAAAAGGAAAGTTGCCCTGGGTCATGGGGGAATTGATTACTCACAGGATGAGCAGGGGAAACCTTCTAGAACTTCTGAGCTTAAGCATCTATTTGTCCAGTGCTGGTCTACTGCTTGTCCATCACCACCATCCCCTGTCCCCAGTGACTTACAGCCCACTGCTGCTGCCAGCCTGGGCAAGGCCATAATAGGGAGGAGCACATGAGGTGTTCATGATCAAGGGCTTTCAGCTCTGCTAATGCTCTGCTGCACTGCTCTTTACCCAACCTGGCAGCCATTTATTGCTCCTTCAATGGCCACTTCTAAACATTATGGCTTACTTAGAGTTTCGGAAGGCGGCGCTTTGGAAATATGGAGTTTGCTGTTTCAGCCAGGATGTGCATTACTTGTCCCTCATTTCTTTATTGGCTGAAGTGATTTTATCTCAATCCACTTCATGGAGTTAAGTTATAAAGCGGACACGTAAAATCACAGTGGAGGAAGAGTAAAACAGGTCTGGGATAAGGAGAAGGGAGAGGAGAAGGATTTGGGGATGGAGCCTGCAGCAGAGCACCTGCGGGTCTGTCAGGCTGGGGTCACACCTGCACCAAGCTGCTCCCCACTCTCAGATCCCCTTCCACTCATGGCGCTGGAGACAGGGACACAGAGTGGTGACAGAGGGGACGGGTGTGCTCAACCCTTGTTTGTTCACCTCAGTGCAGCGTAGTCTCAGATAAAGTCAGTCCTTTCAAACCAACAACTACATGAGAGCAGCCAGCCCCAAACACAGTGCAGGGACTGGATTTCTCCCTGCATTCCCCAGGGCAGGGCTCCCGTCCTGTAATTCACTGGGATGGGATGTGGAAATGAAAACAAAGAGAGCATGAACACAACAGCTTACTCGCTGCTCTGCGAGGCCAGTAATCGAAAACTCCTGACGCTAAACAGAAATGAAAATGTTAATGGCAAACACCCAAAGCAAATGCATTCCATATGCAGAGGATCGCCATAGGCTGACAAATACAAATGTTGCCGTAGCTACAAAGGGAGGAAATGCAGAAACGCAGCTGCAGAAGAAAGTGGATGCACTCCCTGCCGAGCTCAGAGCAGCTCCCCAGCACCCGCTGCCTTCGATCCCCTTGGCAACTGCTCCTTTTGATCCCCCTGGCACCCAAACCCTTCCATTCCCCCGGCACCCACTCCCTTGGCTCTCCCTGGAACCAGCTCCCTTGGCTCTCCCCAGCCAGGACCAGCACCGGGTGATCCCTGAGGCACCTGGATCTGTGCTGCCATTGCAGCTTCCAACCTACACACCCAATATTTGGGAAGAGGCTGGAAGGTGGTGAGGGGGCCTGGACCCTCAGCCCACTCACAGGGGATGAGCACTCCCCTCTGACCAGCACCTTCCAGCACTGGAGGGGAAAAAACCATCTGGGAGCCACGTCCTTCAGTACAGGCACTCAAAGCACTGCACGGCTCGGAGGAGTCACGCCATAAATTCATCCTGTAAGAGTTCCTGAGTCGGAATTGGAGGTAGAGGGTAACGACTTAAAAATAATGCACAGAAACCCAGCAAGAACTCGGAATGCCTCGTCGGAAGCCCATGGGAAATTAGCCTAATGCTCAGCAAATGTTGGAGAGCAAGGGGATTACTCTTCCCCCGGCTCTGCTGCTGCCACTGGGAGAGTTTGCAGCACTTTGTCTTTTATGGCTGGAGCTCTTTATGGCTCTGGGGGGTTTTCACGGCCGTTGTGGTTCCTCCTCGCATCCATCTTTGCTGTCACGGGCAAGGAGATTGGTGCTTAGGGTGCTAACGTGGGGCCTGACCAACCTGGACTCGCTTCAAACCCGGCTCCTGGGCAGCTTTGCTATAAAACCCAACCCTCGGGCTCTCCCCCCTTTCCAGGGTTGCAGGTGAAGCTTTTGGAAACTCCTGGAGGCTTTTCTTTGTTTCCCAATTTTCCCTCAGACTTTCAGCCTGCCTCCAAAGCAGGCAATGTTCACACTCCTTGGGTTTCACCACAAGCAACCCTTCCAGCTCCATCTGTGAGCCTTAATTAGCGAATTTACTGACAGAAACTTTATTAATGCAGCATTTAGCCCTGCTGGCAGCATCTTGCACCCTTCAGAGCCTCCTGTTCAGTAAAACAGAGGCTCTGGGGGCTGCTGGGCTCAGCACAGCTGCCCGGGGTCTTTCCTGCCATTATTTCACTTTCTGGTGGCCCAGTGGCACCAGCCCTGCCCTGCCACCCTCCTCTCCCTGACTGTTTGCTCATGGAAGCAGGGAGAGCGGGATGCACAGTTGTCCAGGGAATACACACGTGGTGGGGGAGCAGCAAAGCAGAGCCCCGGCAGCACTTTGGCACTCTCTTCATCCCCACTGGATGCAAACCAGTGCTGGCTGGGATGCTGCAGAAAGCCTGGAGATGGGGGCCAGCGCTCAGCCCACCAGTGCTCCCAACATCACCACTTCTCCTGCCCTCTCCATCCACTTCCAAAGTGTCCCATTGTCCCAGCTGGAGCCAGGACCTGCCAAGGTCATTCAGCTCCCCTTGCTCACGTACCACCCAAAACCAGAGATCAGCTCTCATGGGACAGACCCCACAAACAGCTCCCAAAGAAGGCACAAACCTGGATTTCCACCACATCTTCCTTTTCCTTTCAATTTCACTTCTCCTTCTAGTTGTTTTTTGGTTTTTTTTTTTTTTCTCAAAGACATTAACCAGAAATAAAAGTTAAATGTGAAGTCGAAACAATAAGGCATGGAAATAGCAGAAATAACTTAATTAAGTTTTTAAAGATTTCCATGCTTGAATAAATTAGCCTTCCTGCAAATGTCACAACAGGCACAAAAAATGTGTAATCAATGGAGCACAATGTTACTTTGCTCTTTAGTTAAATGAAAGCTCTGGCAGTGTGTTCTCCAAAGCTCCCTCTCCCTCCACACTCCCTACAGCTTCTTCCCCACATGCTGAGCTGCTCCGGGGGGAAAAGCTCCAGAAACTCCAACATCAGCTTTTCCTTGTACAGGCAACAAGCTGGAGAGGTTTCCTTTGCTCTGCTCCCCTGAAGTGCCACAGGGAAAGCACCAACAACTGCTTCTGTGTGCTGGTGACACAACCGGGAGAGAGGGGACTCTCCTAATTTGTCAATTTGGCCAAAAAAATGGCAGAATTGGCAGGAATAGTGTGTGTTTTTTCACTGGGGAATATGCCAAAGCTTTCCAGTGCCACCGAGGCCCCTGCCCCTCCTGCTGCCCAGAGAGAATGGTGGTCCTGAGGGTGGGAATTTACTGGGGAGGGTTTGGGGAGAGCAACCATAAGAGGCAGGGAGATTAAAACACTGATACAGGATAGAGGTGGAGGGAATTTTGGTTTGCTCATTCCAGAGAAGAGAGACGAGGGGAGAAATGGAAACAGCCTTCAAACATTTAAAGGAAAGCTCTGAAAAGGGAGAGAATAAACAGGTTTTCATGTTCGCTATGAGGATGACAAGATAAACATAAACTGCAGCAAGGAACATTCATGTTCGACATCAGAAACGCGCTTGTGATGCCGAGGTGAGGCTTTGAGCAGTGCAGGGGAATGTGTGGAATATTAGTGGGGACAGATTGGACTCTCAGGAGATGGCTTGGTGGGACGATGGAGCCCTGGAGCCAGGGACAGACTAGCTGACCTCAGGGGCTGATTGCCCAGCCCCATGTTTTGCAATACCCATTTGAGTGCAGCCAGGAGACAGTGGTGGAAGAGCCACTGGCTCCAGGGCACTGGGAACAAGCTGGGAACAGGTTAAATATTTGGTGCTTAACTGATGGATCCAGAGCCTGCCTTGTTTTTTCTGTTGTTGCCAGGAATTGCCAACAATTCCCTATCAGAAATTGACCCAGGGCATCGCTGTATTTACTGTAGAGCCTTGTATGGGCTCTAAACAATCAATACTCTTGACTACTTCAGCCAGGTCAGGTCTGACCCCTGAAATGCAGGGATGTGCAAGGCTCGATGGCTTCTCCTTCCTCCATTCTCTCAAGGGCTAGAACTGGATAGGGGCACAGAGTCAGCTTCCAATCCCCTCGGATAATGATGAGGGTGAGCAATTGTGCTGCTCTCTGCTCCACCAGGAGCTGAATCCCGGGCTGGGAGTGCTGCTACCTGCAGTGTGACACACACTTTATTAGAAAGTGAGTCATTGGAAAGTATTGGAAATTCTTCTAAGACTGTTTTGATTGTCCTCGAGGAATCAGTGGCTGAGGTTGGAATGCCGGGAGGACAAAGGCGGCTGCCAGATGAAAGCAGAGAGAAAGGATTTCTCCTCTTTGAATCATCAGCCAATTAAATTTTCAGCACAATGAAAGTGGAGGGCAAACGGTTCCACTAATGGCTCTCGCCGGCTGATCCCATTACCGGCGCTGCCGTGCTGGGCTGATGGCACAGGGGCAGCCGTGCTGCCACGGCTCCAAGGGGGCATGCTGGGGACATCCAGGAGGCTGAGGAGGTGCAGAAAGGCCCGGCAAGGCTGGGAAGTTGGGCTGGAAATCAGGCAGAGAGCACAAATGCCAGGTTATTGATACCCAATCCCTTCGGACCTGAAATGTCCTTCAGCTACAGCCTGAGCTCGCCGGCTTTGTGTCTTCGTCGTGGTTGATGAGCTGCAGGCCATATGGAAATGCTGCTTTTTCTTCTTTGCCAAAGCCCAAACGGTGTTTTAATTTGACTGGAAATGTGAATGAGCTCGCACTGGGCTGTAGGAACCTTTGTTTAACTTGAAAGAAGGATCCCTTTTTGGAATGGTCCCCATTTCTGATCAAGGAACGTGTTTTGGGTTTGAAGGCACATCCCGTAACACCACTGGCACACAGCGAGGCAGATGTCCTGAGGACTAAAGAGGATTTAATTTATAGTTCTTGATTCTTTGCTGAGCTTGAAGCTTTGCAGTGACAGAACATTTCTTTCCGACTCTGCCCTTCAGCCCCTTCAAGGCTACTGGAACATATATATGATCCAAAGAGGGAAGATGGATCTCCCAAGTCCTCACAGATTGTTTATCAGAAAGACAAAAGCCTGGAAAGCTCTGTGTGTTGGTTGAAGAGAAATTTTCCCTCCCCTTGCAAAATTTAGGATGATTGTTACTAATGACCTCTTTGGATCTGTGCCCAGGATGCAGAGATATCATCTCCCACTCCCAGTAATGAGGTTGCAACTGATCCTGAACAAATGGCAAAGTTATTTAATAATTATTTTGGAAGGTCTGCTTGTGACCTTTCAGCTCGTCAGGGTAAGTAGCACGAATTTATCACCAGTGCCGCAAGAAGGGACTTGATTATTCAGGTTGTTTTTCCTGACAAGAACTTGGTTTCCCCCCATTTTCTGAACCATTCAGGGTATTCACCAACTGGAAATACAAATACAATTCCCACCCATGGCAATGGAGTTCTGCCTGGGGTCGGGGGCATCCCTGAAAGAGCATCCAACATGGATTGCCCCTGGAGCCAGCACAGATGAGGGAGAGGTGGATTTATTCCCTCACACATTAGCCAGGCAGCTGGAACCCTGCTGGAGCCTGAGACAGGACCCTTTCACCCAGCCCCCCAACACCCATTCTGCCAGGAATTACTTCCCAGCAGATGAGGATGGGACTGCAGTGGCAGGAGGTTTGTTGGAGGGTGGAAGATGCCCCACATTCCCCCCCAGGACCTCAGGGGATGCTGCAGAGTCTCTGTCTTCTCCCTTTGGGGAAAGCTGCCCAAAGCCTCTTTAAACAGCGCCTGGAAGTGCCCCTCGGCTGTCCTGTTTGGATAACCGTTCACAGGCAGCCTTGCCTTTCATTTCCTTAATCTTAAATTGCATCAAAAAGGCAGAGATTAGAGGTAAAACCTCAATAAAAGACGGAACAAAAGCCTCTGCCCACATTGGATTCTCATACCCAGCTTTGCTGTGGTTTTGTTCTCCTCTTGTCTGACAGGCTGAGTAGCCGAACCTTAAAAAACTGAAAAACCCCCTAAGATTAAAACACTATTTAGAAAAGGCCGTGCCAGCCTGAAATCACCTGTGGTTCATACATTAAACATCAAATATACGTTAACTCTGAATTATGGTCATGAAAAGCAAATCCTTTAATACCATTTTCTGTGTTCCACGGGCTGGAGCTTAGCATTAACAGTCCTGGTTTTGCTCAAGCCATTCAGTGGAGTAGGACTTGCCTGCCTGGTGTTATCCCTCTGCCCTCCGAGGTGTTCAAACCTTCCCGCCCTAGGAAGGAACATGGATGCTGGAGAACAGAAAGCAGGAACAGAAGCCTTGGCCAGGTGCCCCGGCACTGCTGCCAGGTCTCCCAGAGGTTTCCCAGCAGTGGTGGCAGCTGTTGGGGCTTTCTGGCTGCTGAAGAGGATTTCCAGCGCCGAGGAGATGATGCTCCTTATTGCTGTGAGCGAGTAAAATGGTGCCAGAAGGAGAGGAGTGGGGAGAGAGGAGAAATCCCAGCCCCTCACCTGCACAACCCCAGAGCTGATGCAGGAGCATCACCTCCTGGGGCTCTCCAGGGCACTGCAGAGGCGGTGGATGCTCCTCACCCATCCCTAGGAAAAGCAGATAAAGAGACAGTCTCTGATTTGGTGGGGCAACAGCAGGGAACAATTCAATTTTGAGAGTGTATCGGCTTTATATTACATTTGCGACATCTCCTCACCAAAGGGTTGGGTTTACGCTCAGGAGCTTGAGGGAACTGCCTGATGGGCAAGACAGCAAAGAATGACACACCCCCAACTCCAAATCCATCCAAAATAACCACAATTAAAGGAGAGCAGAGCAGCCATGTCAACAAGCAGGAGTAAATCAGAGTGTGGACGTGGGTTATGCAGCCAGACATCCTCCTGGGTGATGGTGCCTTCCAGAAAGTGGTGTCTTAAGTGGTACCTGGAAAGGAGAGAGACCAGTCCCTGCACTGAGCAGTCGGAACTACCCTGTTAGGACAGAGGAGCCAGTTCCTGCCTCTATTTTCAACTGCTCCTGAAAGTTGTCAGAACTCTTCCTGCTTTTCTCTTCTTATTATTTTTCTGGTTATTAACATGTAAATAAAGCACCCCAGGAGCGTTACTGGCACACAGAGTCTAATCCTGGGAGATTAATTTATGAGCTCCTGAAAAAAAGCCCTGCTCACCAGGGCTGACTCGTATTCAACTTATTATTTTCTCCCGTTCTGTAAGTTCTCTGGCTAATCCGTAGGAGAAGCAGAGGACTGGCAGTGCCCTGGCACGGGCGTGATTCATCTGCTCACCTGCTGCCCCGGCCCTGTGAATGCCAGGGACCCCACATGGTGACCCCGGTAGGCGAGAGCCAGGAATTGCCTGGCAGCATCCCTGTGCCAGCTCCATCCCATCCCCTTCTCCGCGCTACAATTCAATTATCTCCTTCCCATCCGTTTCACCTTGAAGGCAGCACATGAGCTCCCCGGCACAAGCCGTTTAGGGCTGCCATGGCCACAACAGGACAATTTAATCCTTCATTCAGCAAATCGCTCCTCATACGTTACATTTCATAAGGTCTAAATGACCCGTGCATCTTCCCATTACATTTTCCTGTCTCCCAGACGTGGCTCTGGCTTTTTTTAACCCTCGGTTTGGAGCATCCTGGTGTCTCCTCCTCGGGCAGGGACCAGGTTTCTCCCTAGCTCAGCTGTTTCTGACTTTTTGTTTTGTCACTCTACTCTGCTTCTAATGAGCTGTAAATGATATGACCATTACCTATGCAAATTAAGAGAGCGGATTCAGAGGGTGTTTTTCACCTGGAGAGAGAGGCTGCTCCCAAGCCTGGGAGATGATAAATCATGCTGGTGTTTTTATTAAACTGCCACTCTTCGGGGACCTGGCTCTGCACAAACCCCCCCGTTGAGCTGCAGCGGCACAATCAACACCTTCCTCAGAACGGCCCTGGACAGCCGGGCAGGAAAGAGCCAGATCCACCTCTGGTTTAATTAGGCAAACAAATAAAACGTGATGTCTAAATACCCTCGACAGCCAGAGCAGCCTGCTCGGAGGCAGCGGGTCTCAGCTGGCATCCTCCTCCTGCCTTTGTGAAGGCCCGCGGGATGCTCGCACAGGCTTTGGCGCTGCAGGGGTGGATGGTGCTGGGCACTGTCCTCACAGCCTTCCCCCAGGTGTGGGTATTGCTTTGAACGCTGATGTTGTGGTCACATCCCTGTAAGACCAGAGCTCCCTTGTGCTCACACTGCCCAAACCTCACAGCCCCATCCCGGGATGTCTCCGAGCCATACCCAGGCACAGAGCACACAGCTGATGTCCAGGCACCCTCCAAGCACCTACAGGGAGAATGAATCTCAGCTTTATGCACCCTCAAGCCTGGATAGGTGGTAGGAATTTATCTCTAAAACACTTATCCTTCCTTTTCTTTTTGTGGGCTTTAATTAAATATCTCTTTGTTTGAAGCAGTTGCTGGTGGCCATGAGCTCTCCTGAGCTTTATCAGCAGCGGTGGGAGATAACTGTCCACAACCTCACCTGACCTTTCCTCAGCTCTCAAGAAATGGCATTGGGTGGCTTTGTTCTTCTATTCTTCCCTATTATCTTCTACTTTTTTTTACTCTGCCGCATGCCGAGGGTTCCGATAGCGACTGAGGAGTCGCTATCAGGAATATTAAGGAAAGAACCTAAAATATTGCTGGCAGTTTAACGGCCTCAGGAGCAGAAGGGCTTGTCTCTGGCTGGCCATCGTCAGCTGTCGCCAAGAGCAGGAAGGTCAGACTTTAACGAAGTGCTGAGAATTAAACCGAAGAAGAGAAACTGAAAGGTGCCCCGGTGGCTTGAACCGAGTTTAAAGCAACTGACCTTTGGAGAGAATGAAACAATTCCGCTCTTTAAGTGTTCAAGGGTTGTTTTTTTATTTCCCCCTTTGCAGCCTGATGCTTCTGGGATGAATGGACGTGCTGGCCAGAGCTGGGTCTTGATGCAGGTGGACACGAGAAGGCGATGCCTTCTGCATCAGGGCTTCCAGCAGGATTTCTAGAGCTTTCCTGCAGCTGTGCCTGGGCAAAGCAGTCTGGCACAGGGACAGCCTTGCTCTCCCTGTAAAGGCATCCTGAGCTGATCCTTTCTCCTGTAGCTTTCCAGGCGCAACAACAAATTAATAGGTAAAAATAAGGCTGGTTCCAACAAAGGGGGAGTGAGAGCTGCATTGCATCCCATTTGCGGGTACCTCAACTCCTTCCAGCCCAAGGATCAGCACTTCATATCTCCCCTTATCTTGCAGACAGACCAGTTCCTAGCCTCATACCTGCCCTGTTGGCACAGCCAGTGCCAGCTTGTGCCACAGGTCCCAGCCTGGGCAAGGGAGGATGGCATCTCCAACTCTGCCACACGTACTAATGGCTCCTCTGCTTCCCACAGGCATTCAGGGATAAGGACGTCGAGCAAACTTGGTGAAATACAAACTTTCATTGAAACTATTCCTCAGCATGACACATATCGGCAGCGGCACAGTGAATAAATCCATTTTAATGGAATTATCCATTTCAGTTCCCAACTTAATTGAGCTTTGCTCTGTAACGTAGCACAAGGGTGCCGCTCTTCATTAACCCCATGCAGGCTGCAGAGTGTTCAACTGCTGCTCACACACATCCAAGGGTTTGTGGAGAGCCGATACCTGTGTGACATGATTTATCAGGGGGTGAGAGCTTGGCTGTCACTGGGAGAAGCCTTTGCATCCAGTGGCGCTGGATATGAAGTCGTGTGGCTGCAGAGCCTGTTGGTGGCTGTTTGTGGGATGGAATCATCAGCATTTTTACTGGTGAGGTGTGTTATGAGCAGAGCCCTGGAGACCCAGAGCCTCACCCAGTGGAGATGCGCTCCCACTCCGACTGCCTCACGCTGAAGGAAACCAGGAGGGGAACCAGCATTGCCCTTGGAGCTCCCAGCCTGCCTCGGAACACCACTCACATCTGGTCCTTGGAAGGAAAAGTTGCTCAAGCTGACAGGTTTCTTTCTCCAAGACGGTATCTCCACTCTCAGGGACAGCCAAGCCAGAGGAAGCCTGTCCAGCTACTTCAGAAGTCATCGAGGATGTGTGGTTTAATTAACTCACCCAAAATTCCTCTGTTCTCTCTCCCATTTCTGCTATTAATATTTTTCTCCATCTGATAACACAGCATAGCTAATTCTTGCTGGCTTTATAATGAACAACGCCGTGATGAAAGAAAGGTTGGCCGTGCTTCGGGCAGCTTTTCATTATCTGACTGAGCAAGTTAACAGCACTTTGTTCCCTGGTTTCCCCCCCTGCACACCCCACCTGAACAGGTAACAGCACTTCATTCCCTGCTTTCCCTCCCTGCACACCCCATCTTTCCTTGGCAGATACTTCAGGGCTCCTCCTGCCCCTCTCTGCTGTCCAGGGGTGGAAAACCAGGGACAGGCTGCTGTTCTCCACAGCACAGACAAGAAGTCAGGATGCAAAGGAATGCTTTCCCCCTCCTCCTGTCCCGAGAGGTGACAGCACAGCCCAGACAGAATTCTGGGAAAGGACGTGCTGGCACTGCCAAGGCCAGCACACGGGGTCTGGCACAGCCAATAAATCCAATATTTCCAAGGCCGCACACACACCGCAGCACATCTGTAAATCAGAACCCACTCGGAGCAGAACTTCCTCTGGGTGTAAATAAATTGCTATTTTTATGAAATGAGCTGGGTGCCTGGAATACTGATCCATCCGCAGGGTGGGTGGGTCAGCTCAGAGTGAGTCACATGTGAGGCACAGGGCAACATGCCCACACCATTCCCTGCACAGAGGATCAGCTCCCAGGCGGCTCCACAAGCAAATAAATCAGGAGATTTCATCAGGAGCAGGGCTCTACCAAAGGACCCTGCACCGTACCTGCCACCATTGCACAGGTGGGGAAACTGAGGCACAGAAAGCTGGGGGGTCCAACCCTCCCAAACCCATGGCCAGGACAGGTCCAAGCCCCTCCCCAGCCCCCTCCAGCCCCCATCCCAGCAATATATTTGTTTTCCTGCTGTAAGTCCTGAATGGAAATGTCATGAGGACAATCACCATGGTGACATTTCAGCAGCACCATATAGAGCCATGCAGGAAATGAATTTCAAAAATCCCTATTAAAAATGGAAGGGCAAAAACAATTTTCTGGGGGAAATCCGTTCTGAGAGGGTTTATAGACTTTTTATTCATTCTTTTTTAAAGAAAAAGGTCTCCAGCAAAGAAAGTTTGAGGTGTGCTGGTTTTTAAGGCTGAATTTGTTCATGAACGAACAGACCTTTTCCAAGAGGGGTTTTCATGTGTGTATTTTTGGTGCAGAAACTAAAGTTTGTTGCACCATTCACCAATTTTTTTTTTTCCCCAGGCCGGCTGCTGATCCAGAGGATGATCCCAGCCGAGGGTTTATTCTCCAAGCCAGTGTAGAGCTTGGCAAGGCCAGGAGAGAGGTGGGTGATTATTTCAGTCCCTTGTTCCTCCGACTGGCTGGTGCAGCACAAAAGAATGCTAATGCTCGTGTCTTTATGAAAGCACTCGAGTTCATCAGCTTTGCAAAGAAGAGAAATTAAATCAAGATTTAATTGGGATATGCATGTTTTATTCATGGTACTATCCACAGGAGAAGCCAGACAGCTGAAGGTAAAGAGGAGAGGGAGGGGGAAATCTTTTGAAAAATTGTTTCTCTCTGATTAAATAGAGATAGTTCCCCACTTCAAAGGGAGGGCTCCTTTAATGTATTTTAAATGCTCCAATGTGCCATTCTGATGTAGCAGCCTGGCAAGGACAGCATGGACCCCTCATCCCCCTCCTCTCCATGTCCCCTGGAAGGGACACACTGCCCCTGGAGTGCCTCTTCCAGTAGATTTCACGGCTTCCAGGATGACCTGAGGACTTCAGCAACTGGTTGGTCTTGTCCTCTTGCTTGTCCCTCAGATCCAGCACAGGTGCGATGGTCCCACTGGTTGCTCACGGAACCCGCATCAGACTGGGCTGCAGGGCACAAAGCGTTGGGAAATGCGATGAGTGGCAGCTTCTGGAAGGCATCAAAGGAAGGAAAACCCAGCTTGAGTTTGCACATCCACCTTTACAAGTTCGGTGTCCAGGCAATGAAGTGTTTCTGCCTCTTCTGTGGCTGCACCAAGAAGGGAGGATGAATTTCTGAGAAAAAGCTATCCTGTATTTTTACTGTGTGTATTTTCATGTCTCTTCATTTTCAAGGCAAGGACAGCTCAGAAGCAGCCAATGCAAAGGCCATGCAGCACCTGTAGGAGTGTTTCCAGCCAGCTTTAGAGCCCACCGTGTTTAGCCAGCGGCCTGAAAAGCAGTTTGTGATGCTGATCCTCCTTGGGGAAAGCTGCAGACACTGTGAGAACTGCTCTATGTTCCTTGTTACACTCCTTGTAGCCAGAGGAGAGGAGAGGCAAAGTCAGCAACTGGACAGGAGTGGGATGAGGGATGAGACCATGCAGGTTTCCAGTCTCTACTGGAAACCTTTCCCTCTCCTGCTTTTCCCAGTGCCTTGGTACTGCTCCTTCGAGGTGTGGGATTGCTGTGTCCCTCCCCAGGGATGCTGCAGGCATCCAGCACACCAGGCAGGACCAGGCCAATGGGTAGGGATGCCACTGGAACAAGGAGCGGGAAGGAATGCAAAGGAGGCGAGAGGCCAAGGGAGGGTGAGCAACACGAGCCACAAAAGCAAGGATTTAAGGACACAGGAAACTTCTGGTTTTGCTTTTCAGATTGAAATGTGTATGCGAGGCACTGAAAGATAGTGGTTGTAAGGGAGGAGGGGATCTGGCAGCAGCACTACTATCGCTCCTGGTGGGAATTTTTCTATAAAGGACCGATTGTTCGGCGCCGGCGCATGACAAAAATACAATTGGAAAAGTGGAGGAGGGGGAAAAAGAAAAAAAAAGGAAGAAAAGAAAATCTTCTCTGTAACTTGTGCCCTTCAGAAGCAGCCCCTGTCGCGTTCGGTGCCTGGCGGAGGCGCCGCTGCCTTGGGAGCCTCAGGTCTTTGTTAAGAAAAGGACACAAAGAGAAACACGAGTTCTCCCGAAGGCTCATTATTCAAACTGCTCCAGACCCAGCGTCGCAAGTGCCGGTGACTTTGGAAGATGAACAATCTTATCTCCTGGGTGAAAAGGACCATTTATTGTTTGCTGTCCGGGAGAGAAAGCTCACAAAAGGCGCGAGAGGGAACTTGGCGAAGAATATCTGAGCCAAACTTGCCGGGAGATGCTCAAAGGAGGGAGCGATGGCAGCGATGGGCACAGGGCATCCTTGGAGAGGCGCATCCCTGGAGAGGCGCATCCCTGGGGAGGCACATCCTTGGGGAGGCGCATCCCTGGGGAGGCGCATCCTTGGGGAGGCGCATCCCTGGAGGGGCGCATCCTTGGGGAGGCGCATCCCTGGAGAGGCGCATCCTTGGAGAGGCGCATCCCTGGAGAGGCGCATCCCTGGAGGCGCATCCCTGGAGAGGTGCATCCCTGGGGAGGCACATCCCTGGGGAGGCACATCCCTGGGGAGGCGCATCCCACCTCCCTCCGGGGCAGGGTGAGAGCGGGAAGCGCATGGACCACAGGGCTCTGGTCCATGGAAAAAGATTCCCAGAGGAGAGAAAGCAAGCCCAGCAAAGCTCGGGCTGAGCATCCTCCCGCATTCCCCATCCTGGTGTGCTGGCAGCAACCCTGCCCGGCTGGCCTGAGGACCTGCAGGCAAGCGTTTGCCTTTGTCAGTGATTTATTTCGGGTGTTGTAGTGCCAGCTCCCTGCTCAGCAGTTTCTGCGAGCCGGGTCCGGGGAGAGAAGCGTCCTGGGCAGAGGCGAGACTCGTCATGGGCATGGAGCTCATCCAGAGAGGCTTCACACCCCTCTCCTCCCCTTCCTGAACAGTCTCTTAATGATAAAAGTCCCCACGGTTTATAATTGCCAGTTCGACAAGTTCATGAGTTGTCTGTTAATTATTATAATTAGCTCTGGCTGGGTGAGAATGCAGCAGTTCAACAACAATATTAACAATGGGAGAACTATTATCGAGAATTAAGTACAGTGAGCCACAAGGAAGGGATTTCTCCCGCTGCCCCTTGCTCAGCTCAGCTCCAAACTGCCTCGGAGAATTCAAACCAGTGGTTCTGTCAGAAGGAACGGGAAGGGGAACCCAAACTCAGTGTGGGTTGCCCAAAACAGAGCCAAGGTTTGGGCTGGAGGGGGAAATCACGCGGGAGGGCAGCTGTGAATCACCAAAAGGCACGTGGTGGCTGCAGAAGGACAGACCAAAGAGATATCCCGACAGAGCAACGAGAGAATCAGGCCCCAGGAATCTCTCCGATCCCACTCCCTTTCCCACAATGAAGCTGTAAGAGCCTGTGATTAAATTCCTGCACAAGCCTTTCCTCCCGGGAACGCTCGGCACGAGACGCAGGCCTGAGCAAATATTAGAGAAGTCTCACTTTTGGGCACCCCTAATTTGCCGAGGATGAACGGATTGACTTCTCAAACACTGCATGATCCCAAGCAGCCCAACACAGCTCAGCTTTCCTCCTCATTTCCAGTTCAAATGTATACAAAATGTTTATCTGAAGAGCAGGAGAGCTCTGAGAGCCAAGCTGTGCAAATAATTAGACATCTGACGCACCTTCACACCCGAAACAGGAGGCTGGAGGTGGTTTTGGTTTGCTGTTAATTTTTTAATATTTTTAATTCCTCTTTTGAGAGAGCTGGAGGTCAGTGTGACCAGGAGGAAAAGCCTTTTGATGGGTGGGAAAGGGACCTTTCCATGGGGGGTGGCAGAGACAGTCCAGCCCGGGAAGCACAGACAGCCCTTGAGCTGTGACTTGGCTCAGCCACTCCAACCCCACCCTGGGGCCCTGCCACAGCCTCTGTGACACCAGGAAAGGACCATGGCCTGGACCTGGTGACATTCAGGGACCATAAAACAGGCCCCAACCTCCCGTGGGGCCAGTTACCTCCTCAAAGCAAGGGAAGCTCCATGTTTCTTTCCTTTGCTGGGAAACTTAATTTGCTTTTCAGACAAGAGCTTTTGCACAGTGAGGCTGCTCGGGAAAAACACTCCATTTCAAATCCACACCATCTCAAATGCAGACACAGGGTATTTTTTTTTTTTATTATTTCTTTTTTTTTTTACTGTAAACAGGTTCTGAAGAAAAGATCAAAATCTAAGGGAAACATTTTGAAGCCTTTGGAATGAAGCGCTTCACTGTACATGATAGGAATTTCCTGGGAGTAATTTCTGTTTGAGTGATTTACATTTGCTTTTATATCCCAAAAGCAGAATGGGGGGCCGGGGCAGGGGGAAAGGCTGAAGCCACAAAGAGTTTGTCTGGGCAGCACAAGCATTTCCCACCTATATGGGGTGAGGGAACTGGGATGGGGNGGATGAGGGAACTGGGATGGGGAGGGGGATGAGGGAACTGGGATGGGAAGGATCGGGGCTGTGTCGGGTCTCACAGCCTTCCCTGGTCAACCACTGGGCATTCCAACCCCTTCTCCCTGCTCTCCTGCCAGCACCTGTAATGCCTTCATGGCATTCCTTAGGGAATATATTCCTACAAGCATCTCGACCCCTCTGACGGAGCAGAGAAAAGGGCCCAGATGAGCCAGAATACATTTAAAAGTGCAAATAAGGAGCTGCCAAGGGGAGACAGAGCAGAACAGGTTGTGTTCCCACGTGGCAAGGACCCATTCCCTTCCCAGGGAATTATTAAAGGTTTCTCACCGGGGAACAAATAATTTTAAGCGAAGGAATCCCTTTTGCTTTGTCCTTGCAGACAGATGAGCGGAGCAGGAGCATCTTTGCTGGGTTCCTCCCCTCCCTCAGCCTTCTGGGAAGCTCCTTTGAACACTTACAACATCAGAGCACAGGCCCTGATTTGTTAGACAAGCCAGACTTTATTATTTTTTTAAAAGGGGGATATTATCTCCTGCCTCCAAAGGAAAGGGGAAAAGGAGAAAGCCACTGATACAGGGGAGGGTAGAGACAGACACAGAACCTCATTATTAAACAAAATAAATAAAATATACTAGCAGAAAATGTGTCTTGGCTTTATTACTATATTCTGTCCTCTAAATATTTCATTTCCAACTGATGCCCAAGCCAAATGGAAAATTTCAAGCAAAACTGTACTACTTAGAATATGCTTAATTATTGATTCAGCCAGGAGGGAAAAAGAAGAAAAAAACCAGAGGGGAAGAAAAGGCACTGAGCCACTACTGACTTCTTTTTAACTCGTGCAGCTTCCCAGCCCTTCTCCCGAGGGAAAGGATCTACCTGTGGCCAAGCTCTTCCTCTGAAGGGAGGGAGAGGAGGGAGGATGCAAAGGGGCAGTGCCAGACCGGAGCCAGGTGCCCACAGAGCTGGGCATGGCTCAGGCTCACACCACGTTTCACCAGTCCCAGACACACCAATGCCTGGCGCTGGCAGGACTCTCACCCACTCCAACTCCTCCATCCTGCCCAGCCAGGACCACCTCAGCCAGCTTCAGCTTTTGGCAGAGATTTTTGGTCTATATCTTTCTGCAGCCAGAAACTCTCCGTCAGGCTCTAGCAGGGACTCACCCCTCCTGCCCTGTCCCCATTGCCACCCCTGGGAGCAGCAGCAGAACGTCCTTGCACGGGGCTGGGAAGTTCTCTGGGAGAACCCAAAGGACGGGGAGGAAAACTAGAGTGTGTTTGCAAATGGGCTCCAGGGAGCCAATTTTCTTTCCCCGCTGGGATGAATCCAAACCAGCCCTTTTGAAGTCACGGGAATTGCGTTGGGAAAACGATGGGGGAGAGAGGACTGGCTGTGGATGAGCACAAAGCTGCAGGGTGGGGATTGCCCCTCTGGGGTGGTCACACCAGGGCAAGGGACCACCAGTGCCCAGGGGTGGCTGGTGGGTGGCAATCCCCAAACTTAGAGCAGAAACTGCAGGTCTAAGCTCACTCTGGTGACAGACTGGTGGTCCTGCCAGCAGGCATTAGTGAAAGAAGAAAACATTTTGGTCATTGTTTTTCGCCTCCCTGTATTTACTTAAAAGTCCTTTTTAATCAGTGTGGGTTATTTTTGGTGAGAATATTGTGGTCGTGAATGAAAGCTAAAAATGCGGCCTTGGAGATGCAGCCAAAAGTTGTTTGTAACTTACAACAAAATGTAATTCACAAAAACCCAACAGTTAGAGGCTCATTCCTGCCGTGCCTGTCGATGCCACTGGCTGTATCTGTCTTCCATCTCCTACTCTGGAAAAAAACCCACCTTCCCATATGCAAAACCTTCTAATAAGCTGATTTCTCTGTGAGGTGAAGGTATTTTACAGGCACAGGAGCTGGTTTAACTGTGAAATTAACCTGAGCTGGAGTTTTCCTGCCACCTTCTCCCTCGAGTCTGTCCCCCTTCTCTTGGGGGTCCTCATAACCCCCCTTATCCCTGCTCTCTCTGCAGGCTGAGTCCTGCAGAAGGGCTCCCAGCACTTCAAAGAGATCACAGAAGGGGGGGACCATCACTGGGGGTCCCACCTGGGGGCTTGGGGAGCATCAGGATGTCCAGGTGATGTCAAACCCACTGGCCTGCAGCTGAGGGGGGGCACAGCCTGCTACAAAGTGAACCACACACTCAATTAGGAATTTCACTGAAATTTCAAATTACAGCCCTTTATTTTTTTTTTTTTATTTTTTTTTTAAGCGACAGAATTATGCCACATTACAGAGAAAGTGACAGGTAATTTGGGACACTGAGGATTTCTCGGGCTCTATAGTTAATGGGGAGTTTAGCACCAATTCCTCTGTAATTTGCACTTCTGAAAAACCGCATTATTATAAAGTCAGAAATCTCAGGCACTTTCAACTCCGGGATCTGCCAGACTGACGATGACCAGGAACTGAGGAGGCCTGAGTCCACAGGTCACCCATTTCAATATCTGAGGCTGGGTGGCTTCCAAAAACGGCCGCTCCAACGGCGGAGCCGAAAATTGGAGGTGACATTCAGAAGTCTCTGAAAATTATAACCCTGACTTCCTCCTTGAAAAGCTTATCTGAATCCTGGCTTATCCTTTGATGAGGTTACTGAAAAAGCATTCTGCTCGGAGTACTTGAAAGATAACAGGCAATATATGTGAGCCGGTGCACTCCTCCCGGGGGGAAAACGCTATCGAACTCCCGGAGCATGGGACACTAATTAAATGGCCTGAATCATGCTGGACATTCAGGGCTTGGGTGGCTCAGTTTAACTCCTTCCCAACCTTGCAGAGATGGACATGCTCCCTGTGCCAGGCTCTGCAAGGTGTCCTCCCATGTGACCCATTCCTCTGCACCGGCTGCTCCGCTGGGATGCTCCTCCTCTGCTGAGCCTGTAGCCTAAAAAGCAAGGGGGAAAGAACAAAAGCTTTTTAATGGCGTAATTTATTTTAAAATGAGCTGTCTCTTCCTGCTGCCCCAGCCCCCCAAACGCCAGTAATTGTTGGTTGGTTCCCTGCCATCTCCCCGCCAGCGCCTTCAGCGTCGCAGACGCTGCTGCTCGAGATTAGCGGGATGCGTTTGGAGTCCCCTACATCAAAGGGATGGAAAACTGGAAATTTAACAGAATGTATTTTGCAGGTGAGGGGGGAAAAAAAGGCAAGTTCTGTTCAAAAAGGCTGGCTCATTTCTCCTTAGTCTGGGAAAGGGCGTAAGGCAGCTGGGGAAAAAGCCCAAATTTAAACAGGTGGAAGGCCAAAAAGCCAAGGAATGGGAAGAGGAGGGAGAAGTGCCCAGGGCCCCTCCAGGCAGGGAGCAGAGCTCGCCCTGGGATGGGGTGGCAAGCTTTGGATGGCTGGTGGCAAGCATGGGGTGCCCCTCTGAGAGCAGCTCCACATCCCGCATCAGGTCCTGCTGTATCCATAAAGAGGGAGGGAGAAGGAGGCATGAGAAAGGCAGAGGGGAAGACGAAGTGGTGAGATTGAAGGTTAGTGAGATGTTCCTCCAATTGCCCATGACACGCTCCTGTGGTTAACACAGCCCTGCCTGCTTGCCCTGGCCTCCCTCCGCCGTAGGGCTGCTGCCCCAGGGGCTGTGCCAGGGCAGCAAAGCCCAGCAGCACCGGGGGGAAGCATCCAAAGGGCCCTTCCCTGAAAACGCTGAGCGCTATTTCCACAGCCCTTAAACAGAATAATTCATTAGTCAGCTCAGAACAATCAATACCGCCGCCGACAATTTATACACCGGCTCTGTTTACCCAGCAGACCCTCTTTGATAATATTATTTATGATTCCAAATAACTCCATCGGTGTTCAATAGAGCTGGGAGGTACCTGGGGGACCGGGGCACAATCAAATTATGAAGACATATGGTTTACTCAGCGCTGGAAATGTTCAACTGCATTTCATTGCTGTTAGTCCTGCTGCAGCACCTTCCCAAGCAGTTATACGGCCTCCTCCTCCTCAGCTGCTGAATGGGAAAGCATCTTCGGGGAGACGATGGAGAGATGTGGCTGTAAAGGGAATTTTATTGTGCCCGTCCCTGCCTGCACGGAGCTGATGGCCATGCCAAGCAGCTCAATGCATCCCAGGCCACCGCGGCAATTAAACTCCGGCATTCCGGGGGTCTGGTGAAGCAGGCAGGGAAAGGCAAGAGGCAGGGGCAGCTCCAGCCCGGAGTGTTGTGTGTGCAGCCCCTGCCTGGATTTACGGTCGATGCACGGACTGTGTACTTTTTAATAAAGCGCTTCTGATACACCCGCGGAGCGGCCAAACGCTGAGTCATTATTATCGACGGAACATCGGCCGAGCACCGCGCGGAGCCTCCTCGGGGCTTTGAGGGGGTGTAAAGCCAACACGGAGGCTGAATTGCTCTATAAACTCCAGCCCTCCCTGCAGAGAAGCAATAATTAATCAGACGATGCATGATATGTAACGAATTAAAGAGATAAAACTTCCCAACAAAAATGATGGGGCTGGAGAGGCGCGGGCTGTGCTTCGAGCGAGCTGTCCCTGGCATCCCATTGCCCTCCATCCATAGGAACACAACTTCAGAGGGATGGATCCTGCCGGCTGGTCCTGCAGCCCCCAGCGTGGTGTTCCATCATGGAGCACCCTCCTGGCCTGGGGTGCCTTCGGCAGGGGAAAGTCAACACTTTCTGCTTGTGAACGTGCCCTGGAGTCTCCTCCCAGTGACAATCCAGCTCGTTCCTGGCTTGTGAATAGCTGAGCCTATAAAATAAAGTGATAACAGTTATCACTGTGGAAATATAATTTCTGAGAGAATCCCACCAGACTAATAATTAAAACAGAACCAACGACTCTGTCAATCCCAGATTTTTTTCTTGGGTTTTATCTACTTCTGCTACGCAATTCCCTATAGAAAAATCAGCATCTTCCTTCCACCGCAAATCCAGACACTTCAGGACCCGTTTCTGTTCCCCCTGCAGTGGAATGGAGAAGTGAACACTGACATTTCCCATGGAACAGAAAGAAGAGACATTTTCAATTCAGAAACATCAGAGGTTTCATTTCCATCTCCCAACGCAGGCTGCAGCATGGATGAAACCCTGGCTTCTGGTGGGAACATGTGTGGCTGGGGAAGCTCCTGAACTTGGGTAGGACAAATGGGATGCTGCAGCCCTCTCTCTCCAGCTCCTGAGACAGAAATATCTTGGATCAGGAATATCCCATTGCATACAGAGTGGGGTGAGGATAGGTTTGGGGGTACACAGTGACCACCTACCAATGCAAACCTGTGTGTCCCCAGTCAAAGAGTCACAGGCTGGTTTGGATTGGGAGGGACCTTAAAAATCATCCAGTTCCACCCCGCTGCCATGGGCAGGGACACCTTCCACTATTCCAGGTTGCTCCAAGCCCTGTCCAACCTGGCACTGAACACTTCCAGGGATGGGGCAGCCACAGCTCCTCTGGGCAACCTGTGCCAGGGCCTGCCCACCCTCACAGGGAAGGATTTCTTCCTACTATCTAATCTAACCCTGCCCTCTGGCAGTGTGAAGCCATTCCTTTTATCCTGTCCCTGCATGCCCTTATCCAAAGTGCCTCTCCAGCTCCCTCAGAGCTCCTTTAGGCACAGAAAGGGGCTGAAGGCCCTGGAACCTTCTCTTCTCCAGGCCGAGCATACTCAGCTCTCCCAGCTTGTCTCCAGAGCAGAGGTGTTGAGCCCTCTGACCATCTTTGTGGTTCTTCTCTAGTCTGGGTGCAGCAGGTCCACATCTGTCTTCCACTGGGGACTCCAGAGCTGGATGCAGTGCTTCAGGTGGGGTCTCACTTGAGCAGAGTAGAGAGAGAGATGTGTATGTATTTCTAGAGTCAACCTTTGTGTGTTGACTCCAGTGAGGTGTACACATCTCCCTTCCACAGTCACCAGGCTGCCCTTCAGTGCTGTGCCAGACTCAAACCTAAGGAGGCTTTTAGGCTGCGCACATCACACTGTTTCTGCCACCTTAAAGGAGGTGTTTGGATTTCTATATTTAGTTGTCCTCACTTCCTTTCCTCCTTGACATTTATGAATTTTAGATGTCTGTCATGCTGGGCCTCTGAAGGGCATCCTGGAGAGAGGCGTGGTGGCCCCTGCACTGCACCTCCTGGTCCTGCAGGGACGTGGCTCCAGCCCATCTGCTGGCCCTGCCAGGGGATGCTCAGGTACCACAGGCATTGCTGGGATGCTCGGGTACCACAGGCACTGCTGTGATGCTCAGGTACCATGGGCATTGCTGTGATGTTTGGGTACCACAGGCATTGCCGTGATGTTTGGGTACCAGAGCCACTGCCGTGATGCTCGAGTACCACGGGCACTGCCGTGATGCTTGGGTACCACAGGCACTGCTGTGATGTTTGGGTATCACAGGCACTGCTGTGATGCTCTCCAGCATTTAATAGGTGTGTGGGGCTGCTGCTGACTCCACGGCTGCCAGAGGGAGGGAGGGGAGGGGAGGGAGAGATGTCTGGGAGCGGTGGAAAAAAAAACAAGATTACAAGGGATCAGGGAGATGCTGTTAAAGTACATGGCAACTTACAGATGAAACAGCACTGGCTGCCTTGAGCTGAAGGCCAATTTGGCAGTGGGCTTGTGCAGGAGCCTGTCAGAGAATTAGCCTGGCTGAAGTGTGGGTGGAATGGGAGACCCTGCAGATGCCTCTGGCGCACCTGGTGCTGGCTGGTTGGGTTGAGGTCCCTCTCCCATGCTCCTCACCAAGGTGGGCTTCAGCAGCACGCTGGGTTCCCCCTGCCTCACAGCCTGGCCTCCTCCAACGGCACTGAGCCTGCCCGAGTGGTGGATAAACATTAGTTTCACAGCTCACAAAGCAGAACTGCCGGCTACTGCCAGCCCAGACGTAATGAGCTCCTGCCGGGACCCCTGGGAGCGCTTAGAGTGGGCTCTTCTTTACCCAAGCTGCCAGTCAAGCTGGTGCCAGGGGGGAAGCGGCACCGTTAATCTCTTTCCCGCCATCCCAGCCATGGCTGAAATCCCTTCGAGCATGTAAGAGTTTTATTCTAATATGCCATCCCACTGGCACGTGGCCGAGAGCAGCGGGGGCCGCCCGCACACCCCATTCCAGCTGCTCCCACCCCACACCCGGCTGGGGGAGCTTCAGTTTGGGGGGGCCACGAGGTGGGGATGAGCCGACAGGATGGAACAAACGACAAGGGAAAAGCTTTCGCATGTTTTTACTTTTCGCTCAGGCTGGTGTTGTCATCTCCTCGAGTACCCTTTAACTAAGAACAGATTGTTGTTCGGTGGAGAGAGGCTCATTTAGCACCCGTAAGAGGAGCAGGGAAGTTTGCTCAGCAGCCGGGCACCGGCGCCAGGGATGTGTCCCACTGCATCACGCTTTCGCCGTGGCACTAAATCACTTGTCAGGAGATTTTCCCAACAGCCACAGCAAGCCAGCTAATGAAGGTGATGTCATGTGGATGTTCAGGAGCGCTCCGAGGGGCTGGTCACTGCTGCTGCTGTCCCCCTGACACCCTGGGTAACACAACACTCACAGGCGTGTCTGCTCCCCTCTTCCAGCTGCAAAGAAACCCACAGGGAAACCGAGATGGGATCCTACATTCAAGGTGAGCTGGGACAGCTCCTGCTTGCACCTCCCTGAGCTCCTACTGGGAGACCCAGCTGGGGAGGTGCCATCACCAGGAACGTCATGTCCTGTGATGCCACGCCAAGGATCCTGCAGAGGCCAGGGCAGAGGTGCCCCTTTCCCAGGGCAGACCCCATGGAGGCACAGGGCACCTGCTGCTTTCCCAAGCCCCTCTGCTCATCCCCGTGTCTGCACAGAGAGGCCAAGGGCCAGAAGTGCACGGCACGACATCCCCTTCCGAGAAACACCAGATCCCAGAGGAGAGATGCAGAAAATTGCAGGCAGGATTCATCAATGTCTCCTAGCCAGACCTCTTCCCAGAAAAGACTGGACATATGGGATGGAAAAAGGGGAGAGAGCACCAGTCAGGTCCTTTCCAAAAGAAGAAGGGACTGATTGCCAAACTGTCGATGCATCCCTGCTTCCCATCCTCCACCCCAGTGGAGCCACAAAGGTGCGAGTGGCCTTTAATCTGCAGGGACAGGCAGGGAGCCAGCACGGACTTTTCCATCCCAAACCTCCACGGAGACAGACACCTGTGTCTCTCCTCTCCACTGGGCTGTCTTTAGCAGCCGTAATTACACCCTTTCAATCTATGTATAAATAACTGGAATTCCGGGTAAAATGTCGGGTTGCTTGATTTACATCCCCAGTGAGCCGATAAGGTTGCAACAAGGATAAATCATGGCAGAATTGCACACTCAGAAGATCTCAGAGGAAGAGAGAGAAACTTCTGCTCTCCCCCAGCCCGCTCTGCCATTACTCATGCTTGTTTGTAAAGTGGCCAGGATAGTTTTGGCATTAAACAAACATTGTGTGATTGCCCAAGTATTCCATCATTGTCCTAAGTGCCCATGGAGAGTTGCGGGAAGAAAGCACTTGTTTTTCCTGCCTGCTTCTGCTTTCAGGCCACCAAGGACAGAGCTGTAAAGGAGGTTGGGGAATGGAGGCTGCTGCCCAGGGACCCCTCTGATTGCCCTGTGGCACCCTGGCCTCTCCTCCCCTGGTTGGAATTTTCAGAGGCAGCCATGCAGGACCCACTCAGAGGTGGGGAAGGGGCTTCAGCTCCCCTAAAACCTCATCCCTGTGGCCTTAACTGCAGTGGCTGCATCTTCACCCAGCTGGCAACGTGGCAGGGTGTGTGACGGGAGATGGACGAGCCCATCCTGGATGTTTTTCAAGTGGAGATTAACCACTGAGTAGGTTCTTTTTATTTAAGTCGCCATATGTCTCTTCCCTCTAAATATCTCTTCCATCAGATACCGCTGTGATTCCCACTCTGCTTCCCAACCCTGCCTTTGAGACTCTATTGCAAACACTTCATAAAACCGTGTTAGATTGGAGATGGGAAATGCTTTGAAGCTCCTTCTCTCTGCTCCCCGTGGACGTCGGCCCGGACGCGTGCGCAGCTGCTCTGTCCTCACCGCAGCACGTCCAGAGGCGTGAGTGGCTGGGGAAGTGGACATTGATCCTGGGTCCAGGGCACGGTGCTTGTTTGACTCCCGTGGCTCGTTGGATTAGGCTGCAAATTCCCTTCTCCGCCTGCGAAATGGGGATAGCAACGTTATCCTCTTCCCCTGCTGTGAGCTTCAATATATCAAGGATTGTGAGGCACTTAGTGCTATGTAAATGGGAGACGTATCAGCTGTGCCTCAGATAAATGAATTTCACTTAGATTGATGGGTGTGAAGCACTTCCAAAATTAGGCCTATTCTTCTTAAATCAAACAGTTTCCCCAAGCCAGTTCGGCTCCATTGATGTAGAGGAAGTCATCAAGCTGCGATTCATCACCAAGCTCAATCACGGACCTTCAACACGCTGACCCACCATGAGCTTCCTTCTCTTGGCAGAGGGAGAGGAGCTTGGCCAGGCACAGGAGGAGCAGGACCCTTCCATGTGCACAGGGCATCCACAGCGTGGGCTGCAAACCCATGTGCATGTTCTCATATTTTCACCAAACTGTCTTTATGCCATTAAATGCTCTGTAACACACAGATACATCACAAACCTCATTTCATTCAGCTAGCAAAGAGTGAATCCCTCTCATGCGTAGGAGCATCACCACCAAACTGCTGCTCGCTGAGTAATGCTGTAGTAAACCCCACCAAGGTGTTTGTAGAAACTTCTCCTTCGCTTGTGTGACAGGGCTGCCACCCATCCCAACCTCAGGGGATGCCAGAGGGGAGTGGGTCAGCAGGCAGCCCGCTCCCCACCAAGGCTGGCAGTTCTCTTCTTCCCTCTGCCAATGCCAAGCACCTCCTGCCTGCAAGGATCTGTCGGGTGTTTATGTGCGGAGCAGCTCAGCTCTCTCCAACTTTTTTAACTGCAGATAATCAACAAAGCTGGGCAAATAATTTAGCGCGTATAATTTATTCTATGAATTTTGATTCTTTGCCCACAAGCAGCTTGTGCTGCTCACCAAGGTATTGGTGCTATGAAATTATGCAGGGGAGCTGCTGGCTTGGCCTGGAGCTGGCTCAGCTGGCTGGCAAAGGGGGCAGCACCCCTATGGCCATGCTGGATGTGGACGTGCCCTCCATCAGATGCCCCACTCATGTGGCATTTCTCCTGCTGATGGCCCGGTAGGAACCCAGCCTTAGGGGGCAGCTCCGACGGGCAGAGTGTTGTTAGCAGAAACCATACCCGTGTGCCAAGGACAGCTGTTCCCAGTCCCCAACGCGGGATTAGGCATCCGAAGGGTAGGTACAACAACCCGTTAGCTGAGTAATTGTCGAAACGTGGCCGCATCATCCATATGTTTGTACCAAACTGCCCCATACTGTCATTAAATGAGACTAAATATCCCTGGGAGCAGCAGTAAGCACAGCTGTGCTGTTTTCCCCCGTTGGCAGGGGAAGGAGATGCTGCTGCCGCCGCCTCATACGCAGCCGCCGTGCCAGTCACAAGCTGGCCCGAAATTTGTATGTGGAAGCTGTGAAGTACATCACATCTGCTTTGGGCCACTTTTGTGTGTGTCTCATGTCCCTTTGGCCGGTCCCTCTGCTCCGCTCCCTTCTGCTGGGCTCGTGAATGAGATGGGACATGGGGGTCCCAGCACGGGGCAGTGATGGGGACACATCTATCACCATCACGGGCAGCACGTGGCCCTGATGTTGCTCCCAAACTCAGCTCCGCTCCGGCCTCACATCCAGCAGCATCTTTGTGTCTGACAGGCGTCGGAAGAGCTGACGCAGGTTTTCATTAACAGTTCCTCCGAGGTGGGAGTTAACGTGTTTGTAGAGAGAACGCGGCACCAACGCGCGGCTGTAAATCATCCCCGGGCTCTGTCCTCGTCCCTGGCTCTTTGCCACCACCAGCAGCAGGGCGTGCACGTGGCTGTCACTCTGTGCATGCCCTCCGTCCCCTTTCTTTATCTCCTAAACATTGCAATCTTGTTGTCTGCAGCAAGAGCTACAGCCCTTCAACTTAAATGTGCCTGCCAAGAAAAATGTTGATTTTTTTTGCCTCCACCTACCTTCAGATATCTGATTAATTCAATGCAAGGAGCAAGGAATTAAGCTGGGAGTTTTTTTTTAAAGCTGAATACAGAAACATTGATGTAGAAAACCACCGTGGTTGTTAGAGGTGCCTGGTGACCGAGACAGCCTTAAAATGCATTTTAGCTTGACTTGGCATGCTGGCTTTGAGGAGCTAAATGGAGAAGTGAACTAATCCCAGGTCTTAATGAATAATGTTCAAATCCAACTTTCATTTTCCAATGCATCCATACATTCGAGAATGACTCACAAGGTGTTTGTTGTGCACTGGAAGAATAGCCAAGCTGGGAAGGGTATTTTTATGTGTTTGTGAATCATTGTATATGATATTTTCCTCCACTGTGCCTCTCTGTCCTGGCAGTTTTCTGCAGTGAAATCCATTCAGCTGCACTGGAAATGCAGGCACTTTATAGAAAATCTTTAATAGCACAAGCACAAATGGATGGCTCTTATTTCCTCTCCACAAAGTGGCGATTTGCAAAACCACTGCTAACAAATATTTACCCTCCTCCCCTAAACCATCAAACAGAGACTGATGGAGATGCCTCCCACCACGGCAGGCAAGGCAGAGCCTGCAGCAGGGACTTGGCACAGCAGAGGGACAGGCACTGTGTGCCCCTCCCCAGGTTTCTGAACCCACCCGCAGACGTGGATGTGACCATGGGAGGGCTGGAGTGATGTGGGGGTGCACAGTCCTACAGTTTCTGATCCACATGGATGGACATGGAAGCGCACTGGAGGCACGGGCGGATGAACACATGGCTGCACAGGTGCCAGCATCTATCCAGACACATATGGGAGAGACAGGGAATCGCACGGATCCTTTCCAACCCGCTCCGTCCTGGCTCCTGTGCCTGTTTGTTTTCTGGTACGCTCATCTTGCTGGAATTTTTAACATTTAATTAGTCGAGCCAGCTGCTTCTGCTTTGCAAAGGGCTGGGTGGGTCTGCCTGGTTTCAAAGGCGGGTGTCTTTGTTCACAGGATCCATCCAGACTCCGGCCATGGCACAGAGCCCGCTCCCCCAGTCCCACCTCTGGTCCTCTGTGCACTGCGCTCCCAACTCCAGGTCCAGGGACATGCTGGGAGCTGTGGGCTCTGCACGGGGTGCCAGCCAAGCCACCCTGGGCTCCAGCCTGGCTGGGGTAACAGGAAAGCTCCGAGCTGCCACCACACACCCCCTCTCCATCCCTCTCAACTGAATTGGAGCTGAGAGCAACCTTCTGTTCCACAGATTACTGTCCCTTGCAAATGGGATGGAAACCAGAGGGCTCACCAAGGAGGCAAAAGGGGCCCACAGGTTTAGGAGGCTCTGCACTGAGAAGCTGCAGACATCACCACGCTCCCTTTCCCCCACCTGCCCTTCCCATGCTGGCACTGCCCATCCTGCCCTGGCAGAGCATGACATGCCAGCCCCGTCCAGGGACTATGGGAGAGCCCGTGGATTCTGGGGGAGCTGAGATTTCAGCCTGATTATTGCCACCGCTCCTGAAAACACTTCTAAGGCGTTTGGCTTCAGCAAAGGGCAGAATGCCTCAAATGTCAGGTGTCAGCAAAGCCTTTCTGCAGCCCTGGGTGCGCTCCCCTCTCCTTCTTCAAATGACACAAAGGCCCCTGTGCAATTCTATTCAGCCCAGATGCCACCTCCTGCCTTTAAAGCTGAGAGAAGTTTGCCTGAAAATAGAGATGTGATCTTTATTCTGATCGTTTTAATCATTCCTTTTTCCCCCAGGAAATAAATTTTTAATTGTTCTTATTCTTCCATAGCACCTTTGAAATGCTTTCACATTCAAAGTCTAGGATAGAAGAATACTTTAAACTTTCCAATTTTCAGACCCTGGCAAACCCATCGCTTCTGACATAAACAAACAAAGCCCAAACATGTTTAATGAAACAGTTTCAGTTTTCAAAACGAACGATTTTGTTTTGATCAAAAAGCTATTTGTAGCTCCAATCCCAAAGACATTTTCCCAAAATCCATTTAAGCCAGCTCTAAAAACCTCTTTGCAATGAGAGGTGTGACGTCGCCTTGTTTGCCAGCCTGGATTCGCTTCCCCTCGTTAGAGCTGCCAAACACGAGACCTGGGTTTTGGGGGGATGGAGCCTCTGGGCCTGTGACTCAAGGCCACTGGTGCTGGTAGCAGGTGATTCCCCTTGACAGAGAGGACCAAAGCAGAGCCTGGAAAACATCATCCAGCAAACAATAATGTGTCTTTTCCCACCATTTCTTTTCTTGGGGCATCGGGGAACAAAACTTTATAATTTTCTCCCGCTCATGTCCCAGTCTTTGCATGACTGGCCCCGTGGAGGCACGTCCAGCTCTGGGCTCTGGCCAACAGCCCTGCTCTGTATGAGCTAAAAATTCATTTCTAGCAGGCTCTGCCTCCAAAACTGCTGCGCATGCAGTTGTTGCTGCCAGCGAGCTCATTAGCAGAGCCATTTGCCGCGGGCGCAGGTACAGGAGGAAGGAGCTCGGCCACCCGGGCACTGAGCCCGTGGCTACCAGGAGCAGGAACACCCTCAGCCCCTGCCTGCCCGGCCCATGGGCTGACAGTCGCCTTCCAAAGCTGAGACACCAGCAAAGCCAAGGAGCCTGTGGGCTCTGCGTGTGGTCCCTGGGCTCAGAGGGAGCTGAGCGTGGGTCACCCACAGAGAAATGGAGCGAAATCCGAGTGGTGTTCCAGTACCTGCAAAGCTGTGACCTTTTTGAAGGAGCCAGAGATGACCCACTGCAAGGAGGTTCACCCCTTCCAACTTACCATATTCTGTGATCCCACAATCCCCTACCTCTCACTCCCCCAGCCCTGCATCCCTGCGTGTACCTGTGGCATTATTCCTGCACAAACACCGCAGGGAGACCCACACCCTGCATGGTCTTTGCAGCTGCCTCGAGAGCTCCATCCGTGGGGCAGGGACTGATTCCAATTCCTTATCACCTGTCCCACACCTCTGCTCATCCCTCGTTCATCACCCCTCCGGCACAGCCCCAGGGATGGGTGGTACCTAAGGAGAGCCCCCCAGCTCTCAGCTGGAAGGATGGCCAGTCACTGCCGTGGCAGAGCAAAGATCATCATCCCCCTCAGGTCATGGCAGAGCGATGAATGTTGTCCCCCTCTGGCTTCCCAAACGCAGCATGGGCTCAGTTCAAGGCGGTGCCTGAGGTTGGTCACTTTGTCGCTGCAGGGCTACACCTGGTTGTTGCTCCTCTGGCACTGCTGCCCTTCGAAGCATCTCGCTAAAAGCAGAAAAAAAGAGCATTAAAGTGGAGTGGAAACAAATCCAAGAGGGTTTGGCAGGTCTGACATATGGAAAGAGATGAAGGAACTGAACACACAGGCCTGTAAGATAGGAAAGGGGCAGAGGGGAGATGTGCAGAATGTATGAAAGCCAGATAAATAGTAATAATAAAAATAATATTACTTATAAATTGCTCACTCGAGGGCTGAGGGACCCAAGCAGACAATTAAAGCATGATAATAATAAACAATGGTAATTAAAACTGCATAAAACACATCATAGGAAAAGGGAGCAAAATCCTGCAGAGGACATGAAATACAGGCAAAGGGGGAAATGTATCTGAGGTTGAATGAGAATACATCGCAGGCAGTAATGGGTGTCTGCCAGGGAGGAGAGACAGAGAGTAGAGAGGCTTAGACTGGAGGAAGAGGTCAGAGAGGAAGATGATGGAATGGTCAGGGCAGTGACACAGGCATCGGGGAGGCACCACTGCCCCAACCCTTGGCTGCCTGGAAAAGAGCCAGCACCAGAGTGGAGGATTGGCTCCCACACACCCTTACCAATGTTATCACTGATCAGAAAATTAGACAGCTCCTCTTTAAACCCAGAGACACTGAACTTTGTGACCTTTGATGGATGCCAGACCTGCATGTGCCAGGTGAGGACACAGGTACCTCCTGCCCTCTCCATTCTCGAGTGGTCCTGTGCTCCAGCTGCAGGGAGGGTGGGATGAAGCACAGGCGTGGTGTTTTCCAGACGAATCCATCTCTCCCCAGGCAGACGAGCAGGTTGTTTTGAGGGTTTTTAATTTCCTCCGCCACGGAGCAGCCGTGAGCCCTTTACCCAGAGAAACTTTAAAGACTTTGGAAAGCAATTCCAACGTGTTCTATGGGCACGGGGAGATAACAGAACACTCTCAAGGAATTATCTGTGGCAGGGAAAGTTCAATATTTGTGGCGCATCCTGCACTCACTGGGGTCTGTGCCGCAGCATCCCGCCCGCTCCTCATTCCCTGAAAAGCTCCTGGTGCTTTCCGGTGGCTTCTCTCTAATGAAGCACTCGGGGTTGAGAAGCAAAAGCAGACTAAGAGTCAACCAAAGCCCTTGTCACGAGACAGACATGAATATCTGGAAGCAGGGACTGTTTGCCTCCTGCAAGCAGCCCACGGGCAGAAAGGCTCTGACGAGATATTTTTAGCCCCAGCGTTGCAGAACAAGAAGCAGCTCCAGGCAATTGCCTGTTTTCTTTCTATTTTTTCCCCTTCCTTGTCTCTTTTCTCAGATTTATTCCCTGAGATCCGGGGCAGAAGGGGTGTTTCAGGATGAGGGGGCTCCTTTTCCTCAGCACGGTTCACCTGGTCGGGTCATCCCAGCCACCAACGTGGGGCCGTAGCTGGTGCTGCAGAGCAGCTGAGTTGAGATGTTTCTCCTGGCAGAGCACAGCAGAGGAGGGTGATGTCTCACGCTGCGAGGTGAATCCGCCCCTGTCCATGCCCTGCCTGAGGATGCAGCAGCAGGTGGAAGAGTACGTCGGGTAGACTTCAGCTGGCCTGAAGTCTCTGTGGAATAGTTGGACTATGCTAGGAACCTTCTGCACACGTCAGGGTGATATGCACGGAAGGAAAGCTGTAACACCTCGAACAGATATCCAGTTTCTAAAGTAATGCATAATGTTTACTGGCATGCGTGGTTTGTGTGTCCAATTAGGAATTATTGATGTATAGAGAAACCAGTGGTCCTTGGACATGTGTCCAGACTCAGGTCTATAAGAATCGCAGCCTCTGATACTCTGACACCATTGCAATAAAGTCCCTGTCCTGTTTTTGGAACAATACGATGTCGTTTCTTTGACCTGCCTCTAACTTCACGACGGCAGAAGAGCTCAGTGAAGGTCATGGCTGGGCTGGGCTGTGAAAGCAGCCGGCAGCGGGGCACAGCACTTCCCTCCCAGAGCATCCCCAGGCTGCTGAGGGGCCAGAGGAGCTTTCCAAGGGATCCAGCTGTTGTGTGCAATGCCTGTGGCAGTTCCGTGCCAGCTAATTGCATCCACCTTATCTCTTGTCCAAAGAAAAGCCTGATTTGAGTCCGGTTTCTATGGGAAGTGGCACTTCTGATGCACAGCTGCACACACGCTTCATACCAGCCTCAGACAGCAGAGACTTGACATGAAACAAGCCTACACAAAAATAAATTGTATTGTATTTAAATATTCCTTAAGTCATTTTAATGTATTTAAGTCTTAATTCATCTTCTCAAAGTCCCTCTTCCCTACACTAATGTGATGTATTTGACAGAAAGATGAATGACGTTATTAAAGAGTCTCTCTGGCAAATTTCAGTAATAAAATCTCCCCTTCCCCCCTGCCTCTCTCCTTTTCCACACACACAGGCCTCCACTTCCTTCATCTGCACAGATCATTTCTGGTTATCTGAAAGGGACTCGGGGACACCTCCTGGATCCTTCTCATGCTGATTATTTAACCTCACGTGCCCACATTGGAATGCCAAGGGATAGGACCTGGCAGCACAGTGCTGTGTGTGGGCTCCATGCCCCATCCTCACCAGCATGACCACAGCTCTGCCCAAAATGGGGCAGCACTGCATGTATGAGGACAGTGAGCTACAGGAGCTGTGTGTGGCTCAGGAACGGCGTGTTCTAGTCCTCAGGTGACATAAACATAGCTCAAAAATAGAAAAAGCCATGTTAAAATTACTAAGAGAAGCTCCAGGCTCAGTGTAGGTTTAATATGAAATATTGAAGATGCAGCTCTGCTGCTGCACAGAGGGAGGTGATAGAGAAAGAGGCTTGTGGGGTCACAGCTGGGTGAGGAAGGGGAATCCCTCTGAACATGATTCCAAAGGCTGGAGGGGGAATTCTTTGGATCAGGCAAGCAAAAGGCAACATGGACCCTGAATCATGGTCAGGGATAAGTGCAGCACATGGGCAGCCTCGGTAGTGGGTTCTTGCCTGCTCCCTCCAGCTCAAGCCCTGTACTGTCTCCCAGTGTCTCATGTTCCCAGCACGTGAGGGATTTTATTTGCCAGGCTTTTCCCTTTGCAAGTTTTGTCCTTTGCCCTGAACAGGAGGAATTTTACTAACTTTATCTTCCAAACCCCAGCATACAGAGGAAAGGAGAACAAAAGGATGTCATGACCTCATCCATCTGACCTGAGCAGCAGAGGCAGGCTGCACGCTGGAATGCTCCCAGTTTTTGCTCAGGATGTTCATGGAGCAGCAGTCCTGGACTGGGGTTCCCAGCTGAGCTGGAGGCTGGAACCAACCCCACTTTCGGGGTGTCCTGCCCTGTTCCCCCAGGTCAGGGCGCCGGAGAGGGACAGCAGATGAGAAGGAGGATTGCACAAGCAGCTGGGTACCAATGAGGTGTTTTGGCATGCCAGGCTGGAGGGCACAGCCACAAGCTGCCCACCAGGAGGCCCAGCACTGTGGAAATCCCCACTGGAGAGCAGGCACTGCCAAAGCACCGGGTCATGCTGGGTGAGACGAAGGCAGAAGGCAGACTCTCTCTGCAGAAGCATCTTGCTTGCAATAAAGACAAGATCTGCTGCTCTCTGGCTGTTTAGACTCTCGAAAGCTTCAGTGATCTACCTAGATTAGGCCTCAACAAGCAGAATTTCTGCTCCAGGTAGTGCAGCTGCTCCTTGCTGAATAAAACATGGGCTCATGCTGCTGCGCCCTGAAGACGAGCTCCAAGAAACCTTTTATTTCTCTTTCTATTCATGCACATGCTGATTTTTTTTTTGGCAAATGCCTGCAAAGAGGGGCCCCGCTTGTTGCTCCTCTCAGGTTGTTTCATGCAGGGAATAACGTTCTTGTTTTCCTAAGCTTCCCATGGCTTGCTGGGTGTGAGCCCTCCGAGCCACCGGCGGGTCCTGCTCTGTGCCACGTTCCCAAGGGATGTGCACTGAACATGGAGCCACACGGGGCTGGGATTGGGGCTGTTCCCAGGTTGTCCTAAGCCATAGGAAAATGACAACGCAATGATGGTGGTGGCAGCACAGCCACGATGAAACGGCCAGAGCAGGCAGCTCCTGGATGGGACGGATATTTTGGCTCTGTGTGTGTGTGCCAGGGGAGGGGCTCTGCACATTCTCAGCTGTGTTTGCTTGTGCAGACGCCCCTGGGCAAACATTATCCCTGTCCTCCCAGCTTGCCAAGGAGCCTGAAACCCCTCCACAGCACTACAGCAAGGGAGAGCCTTTCCATAAGAACGCCGAGATCTGTTTGGCATCTGTTCCCATAATGACACAGCAGCTCATTACAGCCTGTGACATCCCACTGTAAACAGAACGCTGTGCAACCCTGTAATTTCGGGAGCTGGATCAGGTACTCATGTGCTTTGCATAATCCAAAAGATAGTGGGTTTCAGGCTGAATCTTCCTTTTCTTTTTCCTTTTCTTTTCCCCCCACCTTGGTTTTCCTTGTCTTCCCTTCTGGTTGACATGGTTACAGAATCCTGAGGATGGGGTAACGGGACCCAACATGTGGGTTTGGGTAGACTCAGAAACCCACTGATGCCCTCTGGAAAAGCAGGAAAACAAGGCAGCTTCAAGGTGTTTTAGCTGCTTTGTCTTCTTGCATGTCTCTCCCTCTGTTTCTTATTTCCAAATAGAGATTCACATGAAGACATCACTTTCTTTCCTGAAGTCTTCCACCCACCGCTGCCTTTTCCTTGCCCAGTCTCTTAATTCTCTGCTTGTGCCATCAACATTACTTTGCTGTGACCCATTACTATGGCAGAGGAGACCCAGGTGGGGACAGAACCGGTGGTGGGAGTGAAGGTTTGCAAAAAATAGAGAGATGCAGGCAAAATTGTTCCTAAATTGAATGTTTTTCACAGTCCTTCCAAGCAGTGTCTGCAGTACTTTAAGAATATTCTCTCCCGGGGGGCCTCATAAAAGCTGTAAATACTCCAAATAGCTTTCAAGGCTGGCCTTGTGACAGTTCAGTTCCTGAGAAAATTTATGCTAATGTGCCACTCTGTCACCATCCGGGAGCCCTCGCTGCAGACACGTTTGTGCCTATGAAGGAAAGACTTCAGATCGTGGTGTTTTGCTAAAAGTTAAATACATCCAGGCTTTGGAACTCACCAGGAGAGCTTTGAAGTTGAAATTGCTTGGTAGTGGCTCCCATCCACCATATCCCAGCTCCACAGTTTGTTTAAGGACTATGAATTGAGTTTTCCAGGGGCACTCAGTCCTGCTGGAGGAGGATGGGAATGGGATGCGGTGCTGCACCACATCTCTGTGGCAAAGGAGAGCCCTCGTGCTGGGACTGGTGCCCCACGTGTGCTGGGCAGCAGCACAGGCTCCTCCAGCCTGCTGAATTCCAGAGCTGGCAGTCGGGATCTGTTTTCACTGGCTTTCCCTTTCATATCCATGAATTTGGGGTGATACACTTCCGAGTCTTGCAGAAAGCACCAGAGATGAGCTGATGGAGGGGCATCCACAGGTTCTCTTCAGGTCAGAGGCTGTGGGTAAAGGAGTGGGCACTGCTGGGTCCGAAGGGAGGGTCAGGCTGGAGGCACAGCCCACTCCAGAGGCAACAGAGCCAGAGTTGTGGGGATGTCCTCTAGGAATGGTGCTATCATCACACCAGGAGTCCAAGCCAGAGCTCAAAGTTTGAACCATATTCCCTTTTGAGATGGGTTTCCAGCTCCCCTTGGTGGAGGGAAGTGGGGGGACAAGAGACATTCTGTCCAAGAGTGGGAGAAGGACTTCTGGGTCCTGTGACAAGAGAAGCCCTCACTGAGAGGTTCTCCAGAAACCATTTTACCAACCCAGAACTTTACAGGGTCTGGGGATCCGTGTATCATCCTCCAGTGTGGGATGTTGTTTATGGCTGTCTCGGTCCACTGGTTTCTGCAGTAATCAAATTCTTTCATTCCTGCAAAAAACAGAAGTGCTGAGCTTGCACAGAAACCCAGTTGCTCCAGGAACCACCAGTGGGGTCACCTCTGCAGCAATGTCCTGCTCTGGTCTCTCATGAGGCCTGGATTAGTCCTGAAATTCCTCTCCCCCATTCTTCTGAAGTGTCCTTTGCTATCAAGCCATGTTTATTGTGCGTGATTGATATTCGACATTACCATGTACCAGGAACAGGGACGCCACCACTCCGCTGGGATGCGACACTTCCCGCAAGTGCATCCATCAGAGCTGCGAGAGGCGCCTCAGCAAGGGGCAGGAGGGCATCCCACCAGGGATCTCACTGCGTCTGTGGGATTGGGGAGAAGGGGGAGCGAAAGATTTCCCTGTGGAAAGCTGTTCCCAGAACGCCGGAGCCATTCCACCGGTGCCGACAGCAAGGCTGAAGGATGCCGCCTGCAACCTGCCATCCCTGCCCTGGGAAGGTGGCTGGGAAAGCCTCGACAGAGCAAGAGGAAAGGAGAGCTCCAGCATGCCTGGCTCCCACAGCCGAGGAGGAGGAGGAGGAGGAAGAGCAGCACGTTCAGAGAGCCAAGAACACCACAGTCCTTAGTAGGAGGAGGCAACAGGAGGAGTATCGATCCCAGTTTCCCTTTGGTGTTGTTTGGGAGACAGTTGCTGGAGAACTGTGTTGTCGTTGATCCATGCCCGTGTGTGTGCAAATTCGGAAGGGATGGGATGCATTAACAGTCCTTCTGGCAGTCCTGTGGTACACGAAGTAAAATGAACTCGGGTAAATGTTTTGAGAGCCTGATGTTCATACCCAAATAAGACCTCTTGGGCTGTGGCAAAGGAAAAGGCCCCTGTGAAGGCACAACTTCCCACATTGTGGGAATAATGCCCCATGCCATGAGAAGGGTGTCCATGACCCAGGGAAGGGCTGGCTACAGGATCCCAACCACCACTCCACTCCAGCCCCAGGAGCTGGTTGGAATTAGCAGATCCACACTGATTTTTTGTTGAACTTCCTATTTATATCTGTGGATAGAGATTAACCTCCACTGCTTGGTGTTTATTATTGTTTCACCTGCTTTCCAATGGCAGCCCAAAAGTGTTTTGATAAATGAACCAGGAGCTCTGTCTGGCTGTGCTGTGGCTCCGAGGAAGGTGCAGACTCTGCGCCTGCATCCCTGTGATCCGGGATCTCCTTGAACCCAACCCAGCAGCCGGCAGGAGTCAGACCAGGCCAGCATCTCCCTCCCAAAGCAAGTCATTAATATGCATCTCTGACATACCCTCAGTCACTGGTGGAAGTGCTGATTCTAATTGATTGGAGACGCATCGGCCGAGCCTCCGACCGGCTCCACTGGGTCCACACGTAATAAGTGCAACACGCTGGAAAGAGGGGAATTACTCTTGACACTGGGATTATATCTCTGCCAACAACATCAATATTCTATTAAAGATATGTGATAATATAACACTAATTGCCAATCGAGGGCCATTAAAGGCAGCCTACAAACAGCGCTTCGATCTCACCTTTCAGATTAAAAACACCACAGTGATTTCCTGTTCCTCGTGTTTTATTCCTGCGTTTTCTGCCCATGCATAATGCAGTGATGCAAATTGCCAGTCAGTACCCAGACAACTGCTGTCTTCACCTGCCATCCCAGGGTAGAGGCTTCCTGAGCCTGGAATGAAATAAGCCATGTCTGCAAGCTGAGAACAGCCTGGGCAAAAAGTCATCTCCCGTTCCTGTTTGGCTGCGTGCCTAAGGGCATCATCACAATCGGTTGTGACTTAGAAAGCAAGGAAAACACGACTCCTGCGGGATGGACCAGGACCAGCCCAGCCCTGCCAAGCCTCTGGTGACTCCGCACTCAGCCTTCGCCTCTGCCAGATCAGCAGTTCCCATTCTCCACAAGGAGCACAAGGTGATTTACTGCTCCCTCTGCAGAAGGAACTGCGAGGCTCTGGTATTTCTGGAGCAAGAACAAGCCAGCTCGGGTCTTTCAAGGCTTCTGGGCTTCGAGATGTTGGCCTGAATTTAAAGATGGCTTTTTTCCTTTATATTTTCCTAAGGCTATGGAGGGCAGACAGCCCATGACAGCGGTCACAAGGTTAATGAAATTGAAACAAAGAGCATAAACTCCAAAAATCTCATCCTGCAGGGGCAAATCCAATCCTGCCATCAAGCCTCAGTGCTGAAAGCTGTGGAATGTTGCACAGGATGAGGTACTGAAAGACAAAAACAGGCTCCTGAGGCATTTCCACCTGCAGCAGATGCAGCCCCCCTTGAGATGGAGTTCCTTGTGAGAACAGCAGCATTATAGCCAAGGAGGGAATATTTTCCTGTGGAGAAAGAGGAATTAGAAGCTGCCTCACACTCCCAGTTAATGGCACGGTGTGTCTCAGTCTGCAGAATTTTGGAGCGCAGAATTTTGGAGCACAGAATTGAGGAGCGTGTGCTAAATAAACGTGTGACAAAGGAGTAGATGAACCTCCCACTGCAGGACACGGCAGAGGAGATGTGGGAGCAGCAGTGAGGAGCAGCATCACCGGCGCTGCTGCCACCTCTCCGGGGCGGCCTCGGCACAGGGAACTCCCCGATCATTTATTTCTGATGGTGCCAGCCCTGCATTATTGTAATGAGACACAATCATATTCTCTCAGTTCTACAAGCTATAGATTGAAGCTGCAAAGAGAAATTGTCTGAACCTCCATCTGATCAATCTTGTCAAAACATGTTCATTTAATCCCTTACAAATGAAAGGAAGATGTGTTTAAAATGTCATCCTTGGGGTCTGGGAGCCTTGTTCCTATAAATCAGTCAACCCAGGTAAACCATGTTATTTAGGAGCTATTTGACAGGAGACGTGCCAAAGACATTTTTAAAATACTAGCATGAGGTTTACATCATCTCAGACGTAAAATTAAACGCTTTTTTCCTTTCCTTTTACCTTTCCATGACTAAGCACCACCACGCAGAGGCACAGGGGAAGGAGGTTACACAGGGACACACATGGCTCACGGGGATGCAACGCTGGGACCGACAACCTCATGGATGTGCCAAGAGGAGCGACCACGTGAGATGTGTCAGGCTGTGCCTTATGCTGCTGGGAACTCAGCCCTCCCTTGGCTCCTGATGCCACCAACCAGGTGCACCCTGAGAACACCCCTCGAGGTGCAGCATCCCCAGCCCACGGACACCAACGTGCTGCAGTGACACCACCCCCAGGTGCAGCATCTGGGGAAAACACAGATGCCCTCACTTCCAGCAAGGTCACTCTCCAGCAACAAAAAAATATGCACATAAAAATAAGCAATCTGGGAACGTTTTCTGCGCCGCCTCCGGGAAGGATTGACCTCGCAGCCCAGCAATGGGCTGGGGCAAACTGGGAGCAGCAATTTTCTGCACTGCTGGGTGAGGCGTTTCACCTCCTGAATCTCGTATAGCTCCTGGGCTTACTAACCTACAGCCTTGCCAGAGGTGAGCTGGGAGGCAGCCCCTGCCATCCAACCAGCTGTCCAAAGGAGCTCCCAGCACATCCTGCAGCAACACCTTCTCCCACAGGACCAAGGAGGGTGGGTTGGGCTGTTTGGGGCCAACACCCCTGGGCCCATTTAGCAGAAAAGACATTTGACAGCTATGACAATGGACAGGGATCGGTTGGGTTCTTTATTGGTCCTGAAGGTGCTTATATTTAAAACAATTTGTTAGGCTCCCCATGATTTACTGCCGTGCTGGAAAATGGGGCTGAGTATTGATTCTTTGCCTTTTCTATCGCAAATGGGTGTAATGTTTTATAGTATGTCAGAATAATAGCAGCGGGCACTTTATCAATGTCAAATGTTAAAAATGATCAGCTATTGTGATGTAGGAGATTAAATATGAAAGCTTGATGGGTATATAAAAGCAAAATGGCAATAATAAAGGGATTTTTTATGTTCAACTCGTTGGTCTCCCAAATCTACCTGGGGAGCTATTAGAGCCAATTGTGCCAATCAGTGACATATCACCATGGGTTAAAGGATGGGAAAGTGCTGGGTTTAATTCCCAGCAGATCTTTGTGTTGTCCAGCTTGCACAGGGGCTGAAAGTTGAGCCTGGCCCTTCCCTGCCAGATCCCTGCAGGATTTTGTGTTCTCTGATTTGCTCATAAACCCAAAGGCTTGGAGCTGGGAGAGCCATCAGACATCATGGAGCCAAGCAGCTGCTCAGAGCCCTTCTCTCCACAGAGAGGATTAGCCACAGGGAGCACAGAGCTCCTCCAAAGGAGAAGACACGCACATATGACAACCCAGATGTGGCACAGAAGGAGCTTAAGGACTGTAAGGCCAAGAAGCTGGAGGGATTTTGGGGCGCATGGTGCAAAGAGACCTCTGTGTGTAATTAGCCCAAACCAGGCTGAAAACACTATGCTTCTCATTGTTCCCACACTTCTGTAACCCAGACAAGCAAATTAATTGCAGAGTCACTTAATGCATTGGTTGGATGAGCTGCAATAACTAAGGCCAAGCAGTCCAGAGGACACAGACCTGGGACCAGCAGTGGGATGCAGCTCCCACTAAAAGCACTTGGCAAGATGTGAGCTACACCTACATGGGATTATTTAAACTCAGAAAGCGAGGAGCTTTCCATGAGGACGTCTTCAAGACTAACTAGTCCTTAAATTTTTAACATCTCGAGCACAAGCATCTGTGCACATGCCCTGCACCGAGCACAGCCCGAGGAGTGGAGCTGGTTTCAGCTGACTGCTACAGCAGCTGTGGCAGAGCCCGTGGAGCACACGGAGGCACAAGAAGCTGTTTCAAGAGCAGAGAAGAGCTTTCTGCAGCACAAGTGCAAGGTGGAAACCTCAAGAGGAGCTTGGACTCGGTGAGCAGGGAAGAGCCTCACCTCCATGCCCAATGCCGTGCTCACCTCTGGGCTCCCTTGCTGCCCTGTGGTCTCATCCAGAAGAATTGCTGCAGGTCTGCCAGGAGCTCCCTCTCTGCAGCCCTGTTAGATAACACTGCTAAAAATAATCCTTCCACGCTACTCCTGCAGCACTCAGACCTCCCCTTTGGCACTCCGAGCCTGGTGCCCCCACCACCAGCCCTTTTATAGTCTGATTCCTGCCAGCCTGCTGCAAATCCTGATCATGGAAAACAGCTGGGCTCCTCCAGCAGCCAGGGCCGCCCTCCACTCCTTAACACCATGGAAGGGATGCTGGGGTGTGCCACGGGAGGGATCTTGGGGTGTGCCATGGAAAGGATGGGTGTCAGGGTCTGTGCCAAGGAAGAGATGTCCAGATGTGCCACGGGAGGGATCTTGGGGTGTGCTATGGAAAGGATGTGTGTCAGGGTCTGTGCCAAGGAAGGGATGTCCAGATGTGCCAAGGAAGGGATGTCCAGATGTGCCACAGGAGGGATCTTGGGGTGTGCTATGGAAGGGATGGGTGTCAGGGTCTGTGCCAAGGAAGGGATGTCCAGATGTGCCAAGGAAGGGGTGTCAGGGTGTGCCATGGCCTGTCACCACCGCGGCAGCTGTCTGTGGCAGCACAGGGTGGGGGGCCAGGGGGTTTCAAAGCCAGTTTCTGGCAGAGTGACAGGTCTGTGGGCTGGCAGAGAAGCTCAGCTCCTGCGCCTGGGCCCAGGAGCAGCGCCAGGAAGACGTGTCGCTGGCACCCCCGCGTTCTGCTGCAGACAGAGATGCTCCCCAAGCGCATCCCGCCCGGCGCCCGCGGGGAATCAGCTGCTGTGGCTGCTTTTGATGCGTCCCCCGAGAGCCAGCACACTCCTGCTCCCCACGTCAGAAAAAACAGCCAGAAAGAGGAGGGAAAAATTCCAGAGCCTGATCAGTAGAGACAACTCCCACTAGAATCATTAATGGTCTCACCGGCACTGTATTACAAAGAAAGCAGAAAAAAAAAAAAAAAGAAATAATGCCCAGAAATTCCCAAAGCCTGGACTTCAATTCAATTTTTTTGGGTTGTCATAAGCAAGAAGAAAAAAACACTGCACAGGCAGGACAAATGTTCTCCTAATTACCTAAACACTTTATTAACGAAAGCTAATTAAAGCGTTTCTTGGAGTCTGACAAATGTCTGGAATTACTCAATTTAGAAGTTAGTTTAGTCTCCAGTAATTTATACAGTGATGGAAAGTTGGGAAGGGGGGGGGAGAATATCTTTCAACTAATGTTTTTTTATTAAAGCTGACAGCAATAATTAGTTATTTGCTACTAATGGGGTAGCCCCTGGAGGGAAATTTGCCGAGATGGATGGCTTGGGCTCGTGCCAGCAGTAATTGGTCTGAGCCTTGGTCAGGAGCTGGCAGGTTGTCCCGAATGCAGCCGCTGCTCTGGCATCCCGCTCCAATCCCTGCCTTTGGTCCCTGCCTCTGGTCCCTGCCTTTGGTCCCTGCCTACGGTCCCTGCCTCCAGGCATCCCAGCAACTCCGTGCTGGGAAGAGGCCCCTGGGCTCAGCCAGTAACAGGCTCTCTGTGGAGATGGAACTGCTGAAACCCAAGTTTGGCAGGAATGACAGTAATTTGTGCACAGCAAATAAGGCTGGAAGTCAGGAATTGCAGCTCCCGTTTTGCCAGGAATAAGAGGGGGTTGTGTTGTGCCACCCTGGCAGACAGTTGTGGCTGGAGCCACTCGCTCCGAGTGAAGGGGATCCACATTAAAAACTCCATTTGTTTTCTTCCACAGAATATCTGGTTGTCCTTTTCAAAGGCCAGTGGCAAAAGTGTTGGGCCTGGATGTAAAGCTGTGCCAGGAGAGGAGAGGAGAGGAGAGGAGAGGAGAGGAGAGGATTTAACACTGAGTAGTTACCACAAGCTTTTACTTGCTGTTTCTCCTCTCTGGAGTCAACCAACTACAGCTCTTCTTAAAAGTAGGTTTCTGGTTTCCACAGACACAGAAAAAGTCCAGATCACAGAAAACTAATGAGCTCTGCAGGTTCAGAAATCAGAATGCAAAGAAAGAGGATCCAGATTTTCTTTTCATCTCCTTCTTTTTTGAGCTTGACATATAATTTTGGATGCTCATGTTGTCAATACCTTTTGTTTCTCATCCTTCCTATGAACTGCAAATGATCCAATTATAGAATACAAGGAACAGAAAAGGGGGAAAGGAAGAGGAATAGAATAATATATGGGGGACAGAAAGTAGCTGAGATGAAAAGCTAAAGAAATGACCAATCCGAAATAGTAGGGACAAATAACAGGATGTTTGGAGTCAGACAGGGAGGGGAGGGCAAGCCAAGAGGAAAGTCAAGGACCCAGGTGTGCCCATGGTCCAGGCTCCTTCTCTCTGGCTGACACCTGAGCCCCCAGTGGGTTCCATCACACAGCAAGGGACTGCCCTGGCCCTCTCTGTGGAGCAGCTCCGGCCACGCTGGCTCCACCCTGCAGGGATCCTGCTCCGTGGAGTCAAACAGGTTTGCCGTGTTGTACGACCATCCCATGTGCAGCCAGGGAGACTCTCTGGAGTCGACGTGGAAAGATCTATTTTCCTTCTCTTTTTATTTTTTTCCCTCAAGAGAGAGGAGAAACATGTCACAGGCTGAGAAAGGTGCTTAAACTGCACCAGTGGAGAGGTTGAGTGGGCAGCCTTGACGGGTGCACTGATGCTCTGCTGTTCGGGCTGCAGGAACTGACACTAAAAGCCCTGGTTAAAGACAGGGCTCAGTGTCGGAGCAGTGTAATGAGGTGTTTTGCATCACCCGACCTTGTCGGAACGGTCCCGCCTTTACGGATGTTCCAGGTTGGGCATTTTCTCCGACGTCTCGCCGTGTGGGCACCCCTGGCACCTTTCCCTGTGTGGGCAGCACAGCCGTGCCCACACAGTGGGGGTCTCATCTCACAAAGTCCCTCCACGCTCCCAAACCTCTCATCCCAGACTGGAGCTCCGAAACATCAGCACAGAGCCAAAGGGCACCATCCCAAGCCATGGCATCCCCTGGGAAGGTGCCATCTTCCCTTCCTCTCCTTGCCTCTCCACTCCAAGCCTTCCCAAAACAAAGCATCCCGGCACACGTGAGGACTCAGTGCTGTGGACAAATGGATCTACAAGTGATGGTGCATTTTGTCCAGCAGAGTCCAATGGAATGGCACAGTGAGACGTGCCGTGCTACTTGTGTTGGTTCCAGATTGCAGCATTCCCACCTGGGAAAGCCTCAGGGTTCCCATTTCCCTCTCTCCCTGGAAGCTGCCCACGGTGGCACTGGTGGCATCGTGGAGTGGGCAGCTGGGGCAAGAGCAGAGCCCATGTGGGCAACCCCCTGCAAACCCCTGGTGAGACCCACGGGATGTTCTTCATCCCCAGGCATCCCGGCATTCCCAGGTGGGAACGTCACACTCCAGCTCCCAACAGGGTCCCTCATGCTGCAGAGCCCTGGAGACACCAAAAAAGGCAACTTAGGAGTGAAAAAAAACCCCACTTTATTTTAAAGCTTTTAGGGGAATATTGTGAAGAATGGAATGGGGTTTTGATCTTTCTTTTTTCCCCAAACTCAAAAAAGAAAGGAAAAAAAAAAGCTTTTAAAATAAATAGCTGACAATGTCTCTTATTTGAGTAATTCTTTGCTAGCAATAAATGTGTCACACTAAAGTGCTTTATTTAGAAATAAAGAAATGTTTTTCTTTGTAGAGTGCTCCGTGTTACAGCAAGTTCCAGGCTAGGAGCAAAATCCTCCTCCTCTCGCTGCATACCCCTCCCTGCATGATACATTCATATATTCTCTTATAATCTGATCTAGGTTATAAAAATATAAAAAAAAGAGAAAAAATAGAGAGACATCTGGCTCTCCCACACATCTGACATTTCCCATTATGCCTGGTTTAACTTTTTTATGACTGCCTGGGTTCGCTTCATTGGAGAATTTCTCCCTTCAAATGAGTTTCCTGTTTTATGCTGAAATTTTCCTTTAGACAAACCTAGTAATTTTTCAAGTTAAAATGTGTTTGTTTTAAGCACTTGGGAAGTGTAAGGATCCGACGGCGGAGACATAAATCCCAGTTTATTCAAGCTGGAGTCTCTGTGTCTAACTAATCCTTTAAAAAAAAAGGAAAAAAAAAAAAAGGCAAGAATGAGGATGGCAAATATTTCACTTGTTTCAGAGAAGGGAAAAAAAAAAGCCTCAAACTCTCAATATGCTGAGAAATTTATTAGGATCTACTCACAATTCCAAGCCTTTATGTGCTAATACAAAGAGCATCATGGCAGGGCAACAACACTGCTGCCTATTCACATCTTTCTACTGTGGGATAGAACATCAGCCCCAGTGAGAAGGTGCTGGTTAGGGTTAGGGTTAGAATTTGGGTCAGGGTAAGGGTTGGGGTTGAGAGAGTGAAAAAGCCTAGATGCCTAGGGACACTGGGGCTGGAAAATACATGCCAAGAGCATCACGGCAAGGCCCCAACATTGTTGCCCTTTCATCTTTTTCTTGGGGTTAGGGCCAGGGTTAGGGTTAGAATTGGATTAGGGCTAGGGTTAGGGTTAGGGTTAGGGTTGGGGTTGAGAGAGTAAAAGACCCTAGAGCCCTAAAGACACGGGGGCGGGAAAATGACTGCCAAGAGCATCATGGCAGGG